>JAEAOA010001196.1:95819-695819 GCA_016746295.1 Potamilus streckersoni
GTGCAGTTTGTAGTTGGACTCATTTTACAAGTGAGAGGTCATGTGGTAGATGCTATGTAACTTTATACCTCATGAGCAAAAAGTAAAGGATCAAACATGTACATAAAAATTTATGATTTCTTATTGGCATCTTCACCATCTGGAGACAAGGTTGGAAAATGTTCTGCTACTGAAAATATTCATTCCTATCTTACTTGGTGCCAGAGGCAGCATAGTATCAGCAGAGTTTGAATATTTGCCAGTTCCTTGTCAGATCAGGGGAAAACTATAACTTTCATTACACATATCTTGCACATAGTTTGCCAGTTTTAAATAATACCATCTTTAGAAATCACAAGGAAGAAAAACCCTAGAAGAGCAGAACATATTAAAAAATTCTTTTGTAGATAATTAAGAGGGAGAAGATTTCCCCACTCAGACTTGATGTGTTACAGTATATTCATAATTTTGGCAAAGGAACTACTAGTGCATGAAATGAAAATATAATTTAATATACTTTTTCTTACTCACTTCAAAATGTGCCATTAGATATCAAGTCTTGTAGGGATAGACTATATCAAGGGATAGTTTAGTTGAATATATGAATTCAGCTTGCAATTCCTAGGAAAAATTATGAATGTTTAGAGTCATGATGTTAAAAGTTATGACCCTGAGGCATAGTCCTTGGCGGTAAGGATGTACCTGATGATTATCATTGATCATTGTCAGTTACGTACCAAGCAATATATGGTGGGGATCTCCATAGTTTCAAAGTTACAACCCAGGGGCCAAGTTTTTGGCGGAAACATAGACATGGGACAAATGTCAGTTGACTGAATAAATTTATCTTCTGACAAAATGGAAGTGTATAATTATATGGTTATATGGTAGTGACCTCAATAGTTGTAGTGGGTATAGAGAAATCTTGTACCGTAACCCATATTATGGTCATCAACTGGAGATGAACAAGAAGAACAGCAACATTTTGATCATATCAAAGTAGGCACTGGCCTATGGGCCCCATGCATTTTAGGGAACCTACAACAATGGATCATAAATATTGAATTGATTTGATCTTGCCATATTATGAGATTTAACTGCCTATGGGCCTCCATAGGGTTTGATCCGGCACTGGGAACGTAACAAACAAGGTCTTCGAAAATCTTTTGTATATAGTACAGCAATATTGTTTACAGCAAATATGAAATTCATTTTGAAGTAATGTACATCGATCTATACGGTTTCTTAACCGTTTTTTGGCGTTTATGTTTGTTACAAAAATTAGATTCTATAGTTGCATACATAATGGAATCTGATCGTGGTGATGAAACTGCTGAATTTACTGATGGGGTGTTGAATCAGATGACAGCGGATGCTAACACTGATGATAAATTGGTCGCACTTTATGAATGATATCACCATCAAAACTGCCTTACCAGACCCTTTAATATGTTAAAATATAATCTTGTTAAGCATAGGATAGAAATTGATATAACTACTCTCATCTGGACATAACTCATATAAGGCGATTGTTACAACATTAGCATATGAAAATGCTCAATCGTTGGTTGAAGCACAAGGTGTGAAAATGCCCATAAATTGTTTTCAAAATGGCCACTAACCAATGTGCCTAGCCCGGTTACATTACACAATGAATGTTATACACCAACATTGACACAATGAAAAAGAAAGATATCAACTGTTATTCAATAACAACGAATATCTCCGAGTAACAGCTATTGAGCAAAGACGTGAACGATCATTTCAGACATTAATCGATATAGTTTTTAAATGAAAATTGATAGAACTACCCTGGTCTGGATATAACAACTCATATAAGGCAGCTGTTACAATATTAGCATAGGAAAATATTCAATCGTTGGTTGAAGCACAAGGTGCGAAAATGCCAATGGATTGTTTCTAAACTGGCCAATATGTACTAACCACTGTGTCTAGCCTGGTTACATTCCACAACGAATATTATACACCAATATTGCCACAGATGAACAAAGATGTCGACTGTTATTCAATAAGGACGCATCTGTTTGGGTAACAGCTACTAAGCAAAGACGAAACAGCAACTGAGCAATAGAAGAAATATTGATAGATCCTCAGGCTTATCAACGTGAAAAATAATTGAAGCGGAGAAATAGCTGTGATATGAAATCACCAAAAACAATCGTGTTGATTGCAAAATACAAATATGCATGTTTGGTCGTATATACTATTTGCGGTCTTGCCGCAGCAGTAACTGTTGGACTTGGTCTGGCTGAAATCAAAGCCACTACAACTATTGAGGTGTGCATCAAATGGTTGTATTGTCAGGATTATATTGCTAGCAACAGTCTTTTGTGTTGCTAGCAAATTAACATCGATATGATTAAATTTGCGAGTACCTATCTATTAAATCAAATAAATTATTTGCGAAAGGGAAAAATGGTTGAGTCAAAAATGCCTGGTTGAAGCTCGGACCAATGTAGGAAACACTGTATCTGCGTCTAGTTCGGTATCTGTGTATTATAGAGCAGAAATAGATGTGTGATACTGTTGTGGTTAAAATGTGTTGTTGGCATTAGCGCCGATCATCGGATTTGCCGTTGAGGAGAAATTTCATGACAATTAGACTGTTGTTGTTGTGGGGCTTAACGCCATTTTTCAGCACAAGATAGGCCATGGCTGCCAGTACTAATGGTGGAGGAAGAAACTAAGAAATCATCTAAAAGAACCATCGACCAACGAGAAACCACTGGCAAACTTTTTCACATATCCACATTCGCCTAATCCTAGACTACAATTAGACTGAAACAAAACGAAATTATGGTAGGGGATAAGTTTCAAAAGGTTTTTTGTGAACGTCAGGCACATAAGAAATATTTAGATATTTATTCTAGAGCGAATATAAATCTGTCTACTCGGAAGAGCTATGTCAAAGCGGGCTGCTAAACATGAGACAGTATCAGGCATCGTTACATGCGGAAGAGGTTAATTTGGTTCAGCGCAAGATTGAACCCGAAAGTCAGTTCCGGCTCCCATGATCAGGACTGTGTTCCCGTGACCATTTGAGGCTCAGAGGCGCTGGAATGAGAATTCCGTTTCGTAGAGCTGGCGGGATTGTGAAATAGCCATCGTACCTGAAAAAGCAGATACTTTGGCATTTCTGAATGTGATTGTGCCTAATGTGTCAGAGGCTTAGGGAAGTAGATGGTCTTAAATTTAGCCTAATATTGACAGTACAGCTGAAGAAAGAAGAACCAGGCCAGTACAATGTCTGCGATGAAGAAGCTGGGGTCAACAAAATTAATGTTACAGCTTTTAAGGAGCTACTACAACATAGTCATACGAATTGATAAAGACGAGCAGCTGGTCACACAAGCCTACACCAAAGCATAGACCTATTAAGAGGAGACCGGATCGTATTTCGCACGGTGCATTGTACTCGATCTTGTTGTGTCGCATTGTCGACCGTTTGTAGGCCTGAGTTGTATTCAAAAGCCAAAGTGGATTCCGCCTAGATCTATCGTCAATATAAGAAAGCTACTAATCTCAGTTTCAAGTAGACTTATACCACCAGTCTTCAGTACCTTTGACCGTCCATGCAAATAATGGCATCACCAGCGCAACCTCGACTTAACTGACACTGACCTTGCTGTGAAGGTGTTCGAAATTGTCAACTTTGTATTATGCAACCAAATAATCGCAATAAAGCACCTCTGGCTAGAAAATAGGAAAATGGACTCTCAATGTTACTCTTCAACCATAAATTAAGACCGCACATCGTGGGCTAAAAGAGCCACAATGACTGGATAAAAGTCCTTAGCCATCTGGTATGGAATCATAGCATGTACAATGACAACCAGCTTGTCCGCCACAGGTGCTTAAACGATTTTAGCCTGACAAAACAACTGAAAGTACTAAAGACTACTACGGTATAAGCAAAAAAAAAAAACACATCTTGTGCACTTTCAGGAGTTGGGCACGAACATCTTAGCCTTCTAGAATCATTGCCCTATGCATGTTTCATACGTCATCTATGTGAATGTTAAGACAGTGCTCATACCAGTAGCTTTGCCGGTCATCCGGACAAATGCAACATGCACAAAATTGATGAAAAGTCGTTATGACGCTATTGTTATAATCATTAACAACAACGTAGTGAGTAGTCACTCGCCACTTTCATGCAGAACGTCGAGCGTTATCTGGTTGAGATCGAAGAGGTTTTCGAAATTGGATCGAGACGAGATGGAGACCACCGATTGCTTTACCGGAATCATTAGATTGTTGTGTCTGTGCAAAAAACCAGGGAACAAAAAGGTGAGCGGATACAGCTATATTATTGTCTAATACTGCTGCCATCCAAAAAGCATCTCACCTACACTGGAAAACAATGAAGGTGCCACTTGTAACTCTTAACCTGTGCTGCTACGGTCGTCACCTGATCATGGAGTCTATTGGAAATGCCTCGTCTGAGAAAAGGAGCATTAACATGCCTACAGAGGCGTTTTGAGTCACAGCATGCGACACAGAGCACGACATTGACCATCTGCTATGCAAGGATGTCTAATCACTCAATTGCAAGAAAATGTTGGGATGATTCTAAGAAAAATATCTTCCATCCCTAGAGACCTTCATCCAACTTATCCAAGCCGGAATATAGAAGAGCGTACGAGTGCAACGAGATAACTGGTTGAATTGTAGATTTAAAACAAAATACTTTTGAAGGTAATACAAATACAATGTTTATTGATTAATCATATTAATGAAAAAAAAATATGATTAAAACGTGTTTGTACAAGCTCCAAACATTGGACAAATGGACAAATTAACACAATCCGCGCGAACCTAATAATACAACATAAATGTGAATACAAAGAAAAAACCTCACAATACAAGTACAATGTTTATTGATTAATCATATTAATAAAAAAAAATTATGGTTGAAACGTGTGTGTACAAAATCCCAACATTGGACAAATCAACAATCCGCGCAAACCTACTACTATAGCATAAATGTGAATAGAAATGAAAAACCTCACAGTACAAGGACAAAGTTAATAATTCAAAGTAAATTTCACACGACGAAATGAATATTTTACTAAAATCAATGACGTACTTTATTCATAGTAAAATGTATTCACTCAAATAGTAAAAATGAGGTACTTGACTCAAAAAGTGAAATGACGAAAACAATGGGACAGATATCATACACAATATCTATACAGTCCTAAAATACTGGGTATAATAAACCCAAAATTAATCCACAGCTAAAATATTAAATTAAAACACTCCATCACCAGAAAACTTGGCTACCAGTCACACTGGTCATCAAGCAGGCAGCATTACAGGTAGACCCCATTCAGTTCCTTGGTCAATCCAGGAATCAGCGCCAACCAATCGCTCTGCAACGACCGATCACCTGCTACTCGACCAGCAACACACTGTTCACTCAGCTCTACGGCTGCTATGGTTATCTTCTTTAGTCAGCTCTACAGCTGATACCACGTTGACTCTGATCAACATGGTCAGCTCTACAGCCGTTATTGCCAGCACCACAGCCATCATGGTCAAATTGTAATGGTCTCCTCTACAGCTGGTACACCGTCAACTCAACCCTGACCTCCAATGTCAGCTCCACAGCTGCCGTCAGCTTTGATCATCATGGATCAGTTCCACAGCTGCAACAGTCAGCTCTAACCACCATAGTTAGCTCAAAATTGCCTGAAAATAATCTAACACCGTGAACTATGATTGACAGTTAATGATGCTATATACGGTAAGCTATACAAACTACATATCGGCACAACATTACAATTCAATACACAGGTTCAGAAGTGAACCTACATGCGTCCGATAAGGATCCCATTGTACTAAACGTTTAATTTCAAATATATGCTAGAGAAGTATTGAAAGTTAATTAGTTAAGAGTTTTAATTTTCTTGACGTTATCTACTGAAATTGTTATTTAAATTTATAATTATGGTTTCTATATAAATCTAAAGGTAAATATAAATAATTTCAATATATGCAAAGTTGGTAGTGAAAGTAAATTACCTAAGTAAAGATGTTTTTTGTTAGAAGTAGTTTTAATAAATTAATGAATATATGTTACCTGCTTTGCGTATGGGTTAATTGTTTTATCCTAATTAGGCATGAGGAGCATTCACTCTACACGTTCACGTGAACACTAGCTCACGTGCCACGAGTTTCTTGTCCAATACATGAATGATTGTTTAGTTCTAGTATTGAATTGTGATCATAAGACAATCATTTTGAGAATTTTGAATAAAATATTTAGTAATTATTAGTTTAAATATCGCAGGGTTTAGTTCTAAAAATTCGCTATAATTAAATAATGTAAAGATGTATACTAAAGTTGTCGAGTGTATTTAAGCTATTTCGTGAATAAGTCAGAACCAATCGTAAAATTATTGAATATGTCCTTTCTTCCTGGTACTTAAAATCCATCCAATCGGTCTCTACGTCACAAGGAGGAGTCTCGTTATCAAGCAGTGCATTGATTACATCCTTCAAATTCTCTTCCATTGCTTTTAATTCAAAGTCCATTTTGTAATTGTGTCAGATTTCATCTATAGAATAAGTTGACTCTGTCCATTTTAGCTGGTCCGTAAAGAGCCACCCAATCGGATTCCACATCACAAGAAGGAGTTTCATCATCAAATAGTGTATTGATTTAATCTTTCAAAGTCTTCCATTGCCTAATATCAAAGTCAGTATTCATTCCGTTAGTTTTTCCGTGATTCCTTTTGTCCGCTGACTTTCCATCTTCCTCATTAAGCAAATGTAACTGGAGGCAAAATGCATAAATTTAATTCAGAAGACTTCTCAACCAAGAGTTTCATAATTTCTCAAGTCCTTAAGCAGAGTGCTTCTGGACAAGACATTCCGTAATGTAAAAATGTCGTATTACGGTGAGTCATTTATGCACAGATTTCAGATGTATTTGTTTTTCTCTTGCAAGCACATTGCACGTGCGGCATAGATTTACCTAACTCAGTATTTGTACATATTGTACAGTATCCTTAAATCACCCTAGGGTATCGTTGTACACAAAAATCAAAACTGTACACGTATTTAATAAATAAATGGATTTATACCATCCCTTGACAGCAAGCATGCAGAGAGCGTGGGGAAGAACTGAAGATATTAGAACCTGGGGAACTATTGCGACCTCTACATCAAGACCGGTGTGCTTCATCTACCTATTTTTAAAACTTATATAAAGTGTCTCGTGGTGTAATCAGAAACTGCAGATTAAAAAGACCAATCGGTTCTATTGGTTGTACTGGGTACTTCATGTTTACTATTGAAAAAAATAAAACATTTATCTCATAGATTCGTATTTGAGTTTTGTATGGGGTTATAAAAGACGGGCTTGTATTTGATCAAATCAATTCAGACATGAAAGATAACTCTTTAAAAAATTTGCTTGTAACAAAGTCAGTATTCTACTCTTGGAAATATTGGGAGATATAAAATGTTTGGAAAGCAGTCAGTTATATCTATAAATGCAGAGACCGTCGAAGAGGAATAAATCAAGAAGAACGCCGTTTTCCAAACAAATCCAAGAAAAACAATCACATTTTAGATATGTAAAATTAATTGAGATAACTCCTACATCGCTGATAGAGTAATGAATTAGTTGAGTAATGAATCAGTTGACTCCCTTGTTTTGTTGCTTACATGGCCACACAATTATCAAATTGGGTATAATCCCTCAAACATTGAAATCTGATAAATCCTACTTATTTTATATGATCAAGCACAAAAATCAGAGTCACTTTGACAGCAGTTTTATTGTCACATTACCGTATGATCACAAAGAACCATAATATATGTGTTTCACGTGAGCCGTGTGTGATATAGTTATTATCGACTGCAGTGGATAGAATGAATTAGAATAATATCGATCCGACACATTTACTAACACAATTATGTTACAGTAAAATCAACCAAGTTAGAAATGGCACAAATGTGAAAGATTGTATGATTTATTTTATGGAGCCGAAATAAATTGATGCTGTTCTTTGTAATTTGAGAATACTGATTACGTCAGGTGGTGACAGTGATCAATGATTTTATAATTATATATCACGTCACTGGCAGAAGTATCTTTATCCAACTTCAGCCATCACGATTAGATTATAATTGACACATGCCCTCATGTTGTGAAGTAAGCGCTGTTAGGATATAATCACAATTTTATTCAGTCCGTCAGATAATAAACATAATACTAGATTCAAGAAAAATATGTTTGCTTACCTTTGTTCTCGCGTAAGTCCATTTGCTACGATTGAGCAAAGATAAAGATTATGTCTGCTTCTTAAGCGTCATAAACGCCTACGGAGAATGATGCAAGAACAGCTACAGATGGCATCATCCATTGCTGTTCCCACAACATGATGCAATTCATATCAAGTATGATGCAATGCAATCTGCAGATTGTATCATTCGATCACGTGATTTAACGCTAGAAAAGGGCTACTATAATCTCTCCCCGCGCTCATCCTCCAAGTAGATTTACACATGAACATAGATTTGTAAACATATTTGTTTTTTTGTATTGCATATTGATTAGGGTTGTGTAAAATCTTTAATTTAATTTAAACAAATAATTTAGAATATAAGAAATGAATTACGAGAAAATTACATCAATTATTACTGATATTAAGAAATTATAAAAGATCGGTGGGAAAATATATGAACATCTTCATACTGAAAAGAAAATGAGAGATTTTGAATCATTATAATTTCGGAATTCAGAAAATAAGTATAATTCGCCCTGCGATTGTAGATTTATAAAATTTGTTGAGCATGCATGTTATAATCGTTGGCAGTAATCACGGATGCGCAAGTGAAATTATTTGTACCGTTGTCACGGGCCATCGAGCTGGTTTGGTAAGAATTATCTCATGAATATAAAACGAAGCAACTCGTACACTCTCGTGTGAAACAGCTGAAAGATATCAAGTATATGACAGAGTTGATAAACGAGAACGTTGAAGCATTACTGTCTTTAATATCCACTTGAAAAGTTGTCGCAGCTGATTTCAAAGAGTAAACATAATTGTTCAATCATTGTTTAACTGATCTGTAAATATTATAATTATTATAGAAATGTATATATCCATACAAAATTCTTACAGGCCTCAGAGCAATGAAATATTTTTGCTTCTTGTTTGGAATCTCCATATTTTCATAATAAAACATATAATGATATTTTGAGATTCCACAATAATCATAGGAACCGCAAACCCTCAAAATAATCAGTGTATCATGGGCTATTGCCTCGTGAAACAGAAAAATATTTTATCCTGTGACAGTCAGTGACATTGTCTTTGACATTTGTTTTGCTTGATGTTTTAGAAGTTCTCACATACAAATCTATATCTAGTGACTCCGAACTATGGTCGGCAAGTGGCCACTTTGTTCAGTAAGTTTGGAATTTATCCGTAATAAGAAACGATTGTGACAGCGTAGATAAACAACAGTGATTGCTTCTGATAAAATGAAGTAACCAGGAGGGACCTGTGGTGTAAACGGATAGTGAATGTATCCTTGACGTATTTTTCTGCATGACTTAAGAAACGTTGAAAACTAATCCGAGATGCTGAATTCAAGTTTTGGATAATATTATATCGAGCTTCTAATTATCTTTTTTTTTACTGAAACGTGGAAACAATTTATCAATACCAGGATTTTTAATATATATTTTTTTCAGCAAATTTAGCGTTTTATATACCACATGTATCATATATGTATTGATAGATATTACTGAATTGAAATGCTTAATTAAATAAATAATATAATGTTCACTTCGTCGCTGTAATTGATTGTTAAATTAATAATTAAATTATTTACGTATTCATGAATTCTATTAAATCCATTTTAAATTGAACCAATAACACATAGTTCTAATGCCAACACCAGTAAAACTGGACACGTCAAATTTTATCTGGCAAACATATATTAATAAAAAAAATTTTCGCTCGTCAACGAGAACATATTCATCAAAGTGCCATGGATGTTTACTCTCTATTCAGGACTTTTCATGAGTTCTTGTTCCGTTGTCTAAAACTTATAATAATAATAATAATAATAATAATAATAATAATAATAATAATAATAATAATAATAATAATAATAATAATAAAATTTTATCTGGCAAACATATATTAATAAAAAAAATTTTCGCTCGTCAACGAGAACATATTCATCAAAGTGCCATGGATGTTTACTCTCTATTCAGGACTTTTCATGAGTTCTTGTTCCGTTGTCTAAAACTTATAATAATAATAATAATAATAATAATAATAATAATAATAATAATAATAATAATAATAATAATAATAATAATAATAATAATAATAATAATAATATAATTAATAATAATAATAATAATAATAATAATAATAATAATAATAATAATAATAATAATAATAATAATAATAATAATAATAAAAAAAATAATAATAATAATAATAAGGAGAATAATAAGGAGAATAATAATAACAATAAGGAGAATGATAAAAAGGAGAAGAATAAAACAAGAAGAAGCATAGCAAAAAGAAGAAATAAAAGAAGAAGAAGAATAAAAAGAAAAAGAAGAAAGAAGAAAAAGAAGAGTTATTGTTGTTGTTCTGGAGTTTAAAGCCATTTTTCAGCACACGATAGGCTGGCTATACATCGCGACCATAGTTAATGGTGGAGGAAGAAGCCTTGAAATCCGATGAAAGAAAACAATCGAAAAGAATGACTTAACGGGATGAAAGGATCTTCCAGAAATTCTAATGCGACCATTTCTTCATTGCAACTGCAGAGCTTTGAATTATTCATCAGTGATACAAAAATGTTAAACCTACCTGCTGTGGATAACATATTGAACATCACCCAAATAATTTTCCGTTAGGAGGAAGGAGGCTTCAAGGAAGTCTTTGCTGGAAACCTTTGTTGATATAACTTGACTTCCGTTTTGGTGGAGAAAACAAAACAAGAATTTGAAGACAGATGCCGTGGTGGACATTTTTAACATCGGATTTGAAACCAATTTTATTTAGTACCAACCAGATATGTTACTTCTATGTTATTTAGGATAATATTATATCGAGCTTCTTCTAAATATGCGACCGTAGGGAGGAGGTTGTCATTGCTAGAATTCGAATCAGTCATACTTAGTCATACATGTCATACCTACATACTAATAGGAGACGATCCACCAGAATGCATATCTTGCAATGAACCATTCACAGTTAAGCACTTTATGCTGGAGTGTTTCGACCTCCAATCTACAAGTAATCAATATTACAATGTGCAAGACATGAGGTAGCTCTTTGATACAGTTAGTATTTTTTATGTTATAGACTGCTTTAAGGAAGTAAACATATATCATAAGTTATAACTTTTATGTTATCACCTTAAACATTTTATGTGCTACGACAGAAGCCGTGGTGGACATTTTTAACATCGGATTTGAATCCAATTTTATTTAGTACCAAACAAATATTTTACTTCTAGGGACTTGAACTTCAAAAAGATGACAAAGTAAAACGCAGTAAACATTGATGTTTCTAATCTATAAATGTATTTCTTTAAAATATCAAATCAAGTAAAAGAGAAAGATTTGAAAAAAGACTTAGAAAGTATGAATATCCTAAATTTACTATGAATTTCCCAATAATCTGGAATCTGTCCCATGGGATTCTGAATGAAGGTTCTAATGCAAATTTTAGTTGAAGATAATCACGTGAAAGTAGAATATCAGTAAAATCATTGAAAGTTTGATATAATACAACATAATTATTTAAATATTCAAATAATTTCATGAATTAAATAAACCGATTGGTATTGACTGTTTAAATTATTTTCAATTCTTCAAGCTATAAACTAATCACGATTGCCTCTTTCTCTTTCAGAGCTGGCATAATATATAGAATAAAATATGTGGTACTTGTATATGCAAATCAAATCTATATATGCGAACCAAATCAACAAAGTTTGAAGCGCTATAAGATTCTCGCATAATTTCAATCATAATATTTGAAAAAATAACTTGGCACTCATAATCGGACCATCTTATTTTAATTACGCGAATCAATAATTAGGGCTTGCATAATAGCAACTATAGACAATTTCACTCAATTTGTCCCTGATTTGTTCTAATGTGCCAATCAAACTAAATGTGTGGCGTATGTGATTTAAATAGCTGTTGACATGACCTTAGGAACCAGTCTTGATTTGTGAACGGAACTTCTACAACGAATGGCATATATACTTAACTAGAGTACCAGTCCGTCACTGAATTAAAGAATTATAAACAGAAATGTCATAAGTCTAAATGACTTAAATATAACTAGATTATACATTTAGGTCTTTATCAGAACACTTTCAGTTAAAGCAATATTGGTATAATCAGATATATAGTGCATTATCCACAGATGGACAAACAACAACGAACTAATGGATTGAATTATTACTGTTAATTGGAATGATAAATAATTCGTTATCTCACTTTATATGAAAAAAGAATCATTATAAGTAATCGCAGAATCCGTTCTGTGGTGGATCTGTTCAGAAATGTTCAGCTTCACTGATGTCGGTGTCAGTGACTATTGTCACATAGAGAATCCTCGCGCAAGTCATGCAATCTATGCAATCTACTGGTGAGAAATTAGCCAAACCAAACAAAAATCATTGTAGTACTTCATAGCACGCGTTGGTATGATGACCAAATATAATGGAAGCAACTCGTCAAAAACCGTGGTTTCCGGCAACATGGCAAAATACACGATGTTATGGTTCCGGTATCTGCTATTCATTACAGTTTATGAAATAATCTTTGTACTAGCTAGTGGGCAATCTAACGGCAAAGAATTTCGCAGGAGTTTTGTTGAGCACTCGCTTCATGGCTGTGTTTAATGTTGAGTCACAGATACGCTAGAGCAAAAAATCCATACGTGGACGGATATCATAATGCTATCACTAAGTTACAACACATATCAAGTAGAAAAAACTTTAAGAAACGGCAATGATACAAACTTTACCGATTGATAGGTTTGAGTAGATTGATTTTGAACACTTTGACATACAAACACACACAATTACAACAGCAACACCGATCACAGATATATTTTTGAATCTGATCTAGAAAACCATGAACATTTACATGATAAACAGAACAAATATCCATTATTTATGCTTCGCACGTAGTTGCCTCCTTAGCAGTGCGCGATCGTCGATGAATCTGGACGTAACTGCACTGAATGCACTAAACTAGTACACAGACTTTGGACGAAAAACTATTATGCACTGCGGATGTGAAACATTCAACTTCATCTGCGATTGGACGGTGTTGTAACGAATATCTATCGAGTTTGAATTTTGCCAGAACACCTGGATGGCACGATATATCCAGATGAATACTGTCTTAAACTAAGGAAGCCAGATGTGTTTTTTTACCAGGGTATTTACTCCACAGTTTTCCTGGTAGCTTTGTAGACTGATTAATTGATTAATTTAATTTTAACGGCGCACCAGCACTTTTAGGCTATTTAGCGCCATACAGTAAGTCATATGTGTAAAAAGAAAGGTTCAATATCGCCCAGCGATATAGTAAAAAAAAAAACATAGTAGTTAAATATAAAATGGCAAATGTTGGTAACAGTTAAAGATGTTGGTTCCCGATCAACGGGAAATGTAAATGATGTATCTCGGTGAAATGATGTAAATAATAGTTGGTAGCTTTGCAAATGCAGCAACTGTATCACCGGCAAATTTAATTATAAACTGGACGCTGCACATACAGACTTATTTGTTATGAACGTGAATTTATTGCTTTACATCAATTACAAATTTCATTGTTCCTCATCCACATGGATTTGCGGTACATAATTTTGCAAATCATCATCAACAATAAGAAGATATGATTGTATTTTATACTCTAGTATTCAATGGCATCTAGGTAGAAGAAATTTGCAGAGGCTTTTATTAATATTAGAAATGCAAATTACGTAATCAAGTTCGACTTCTAAAAGGATTTGGTACCTTCATGTCACAGAAATAGCAAAGGAAATTTCGGCTTTTATAGTTCTTATCTCAGTACAGGTTCAACTTTATTTAGAGCGTGTGTTGTTAAAATCTTGTCAGCCTACGACTCTTGGCATTGCTAACAATTCAGAGTATATTTGAGAAATTAAACTCTCACAATGCCTTTTGCTAAATACATCAGTAGTTTTCAAAAAGAATCAGAAGTTTTAAAGAAATATTACCTGTTAGTTTTGTTGTATACATTAATTTAAATGCATTTGAAACTGTAACATCACATTTGAAGAATACACTAGTCTGTAAAGCCTGTTTAGACAAGCATTTCTTGGAATGACATAATAATTGGTGTCAGATATAAACTTCGTGTACAGACTACGACGATTTAAGAATTCATGAAATAATGTAAGTTAGCCGCAGAGAGGGTGAATAGACTTTAGACTTTTTTATGAATAAAAGCCTCGTACGTTGATGTAATCTCATCGTCAGCGACGTTAAAGATGAACTTCCAAATTTGTTTTGTAGAAATACTAGCAAGGGTTTTATATTTCATTTGTTGCGTGACGCATTTAGGTGCTGGTCACTCACCTTTTGTCGCCATGGCAATAAAGTAATATTTTCAAAACCGGACAATTTCTGACCAACTTCCCACATATATTTTCCGGCATTAAATATAGAGAAAAGGCGAATTTTTTAGTCTTTTACATCGCATACAGGGAATCGAAACAAGGTTATCGAGAACGAGAGCCACACGCACTAGCAATGCGCCATTGTTCCACTTAGCAAAAATACTTTTCGGGCACTATATATATATATATATATATATATATATATATATATATATATATATATATATATATATATATATATATATATATATATATATATATATATATGGAAAAGGCGTTGTTTGAATCCTATACATCGCATATAGGGACGGTATTATTAAGGTTCTAATGGCTGTCTGAACCGAAAATACAGCTAGGCATACTAATATACTTGATCGATGATAATCGCTCGTGCCAGTGTCAAACAAAACAATTATATGGAAGCCTTCTCTACGTTCAACAGATTTTGCATTATCCTCCTTAATCAACTATGGGTGAGTGCAAAAAACAGGACCCACCACGTGCTGACATGGATCGAAAGTGTGTTCTTTACTTGAAGTTCGAGCGAATGGGTCGCGGACTCCAAATTATTAAGAGAAATTGGCATCGATCGCCAACACGGATTTATGTTTGATACAGGGAATCGAAACAAGGGCATGGAGTACGAGAGCCAGACGAACTAGCAATGCGCCATTGTTCCACATAGCAAAACTACTTTTCAAAAATAAATATAACACACACATTTTGTGATAAACAGAAGATACACAATGTACTATGGAGAGTTAAGTAAATGCACAGCGCTGTTGCAATTACTGATTCTACATATTCCGGATTTTGCGCAGTTGAGCTATCTCCTTGACCAAAGAATCACTTCGCCTGGGAAATAAAAACTTTATTGTTCTATTGTTGAGACAAAGTTATTCATTTTTACAATCAAGGACCACATATTCTATCCATACCTATAATATATACACTGTTATGTTTCGTTACACGTTTTCGAGAGTGATATGCGGTGCTCTGTTTCTTTTTTTTGATAATCGATTATTGTTTTGAAAACAATGATTGACGCAAGAACTGCAAAGGCAGTTTGTATCAGTCATAACTATACTTATGAAATAGAATGAGAAAGTACACTTGATCAGTGAAAAAAGTAGCATGTACTACTGATATATAGTCATATTATTAGAGGATTGGAAACACTTGACTATATCGTACAAGATAACTCTGTTAAACATTCAACCGTTCATAAAATAAAAACCAAAGTGTGATTCTCCTTAGCTTAACTGATGTTTGCCCTCCTATTGAAGGTAGTATGTGGGCCACATCAGGCAATATAATCATGAAAGGTCCTGATATATCTTCATAATGCTTGCTCTCGTATCTAAAGTCGAGCTAAGGGAAGACAAACATAACAGCAAATATTTGAACATTTACGTCCGGGAAATTTTATTATAACTATAGCATTGCTCAAATTTATATTTCAGTATAGGTGAAAATTGTAAAGTTCTTCTGAACAGATTATAATTAATGCAATCATGGATGAAGGGCCTTACACCCAATCCAAAACAAATAGCAACAATTTGAATTTATACTAACTAGTGGAATGACTTCCCAGAGAAAAGAATATCAATTAAAAATACTTTAGTTAAGCTTCTTTATTTATATGTATCTTTACCGACTAACGTGCAGGATGAAGCACAACCAATTAACTGTGAGTTATGAGCAGACTTTTTAAGAAAACTGAAATCTTAGAATCTTCTGGCTGCATACTTTGAAGATACGGTAAGTACATCCAAATGATAGAATATTAATAGAATATACAAAATCGAAATCGAAATCCTGCAATAGCGAGTCATTCACGTTCAATGCGAAAGACACGTATGTTCCAATATTAGTGTCTACCGTCTCTTTGATACATAATACAAAGATTATCAAGAAGTGGAATGCAGCTGATATGCATCGTGACTGTATTCTGCATTAAATAAGGGCCCTGTTACATTTTACCGTTTTGCGTTTATCAAGCCCCATATTAGCAGAACACTTTATTCAACCAACCACACCAAAACTGAAAGAAAACCCGAACTATGATTCTATGATAATGTAAATCTAATGAAAGAGTTAACTAATGAAAGAATCGTCACAGAATTGAATACCTTATAGTCATACAGAATAATCGGGTAGCTGATGCGTGTTCTCAAAGTTAAATATCTTACCAACAATTAGATAATCCTCGCCTTCGTCCAAGATGCCTCCACAATCAGAGACTTTTCACGGTAATAAGAGATTATCGAAAGAAATGTTATAGTGTTCATTGCTCTCCTAGACCTGAAGAGATAAGAGTTAAATACTGTTTAAAAGAATATGGCAAGATTGCTCGTCTTACTTGGGTCCCTTACAAAGAAAACAGTTGTGCTTTTAATCCTATGACGGATTCTTGAATTGGTAATTCTTCGCATGAAAAAGGAAGAGTAGAATATTTGTTTTGCATAGACTAAGACTAAATTTGCTTCAGACTGTGGCGTTAGAATTATACAAAAATAATAAATTTTTGTACACAATGGTAAACTAGGCGGAATAAGTGCAATTGAATATTTTTAACACCTAATTTATTTTGTAGCACATGATACAAAATACACTAAATATAATGCATAGGAGTAGCCATTTGTAAAATTGATATATGTGGATCGATTACTTTCTTTCGTACCAGTCTCACGCATAATTTTTGTGACAAGAGTCCCATTGCATAAATATTTCCTATACCGTCAGGCAGCATGCTAGACAATAAAATTACTGGTTATTGAACTAAACTTAATATATTCTCTACCGTAGTTCATTAAGCAGAGAATACTTGAGGCTGCAAGGTCAATATACATTACTCAAACAATTGTTCCGTTCGTCTCTATATTCAGTCTGTGTTTCTCATCCAAAAAGAGTGATGTATTTCATAATTTTCCGTGAGCATCGGACAACTGCGTAAATGTCCGTTAGGCGTTGACTTAACGATATATTATTCCCTCCTTTTCAAACATTTTTTGTGTAAGTCCCTGCACTATAGTGGCCTAAATGAATGTTGTGAAATATATTTGAGCCAAATCCAACTTAGGAAAGAAAATCTGGGTTGAAAAGAGATAAATGTCATTTATGAAAATTATTTGTTAGTGTATATTAATATATTACTTGTATATATTCCATTTTAATCCGATAATAATTCGAAAAATGTAAAGAGACCAGTTATTTTCCGTTATAATTTTCAGTAACTTCTGTATTCCTCAACATTTTCTTCTTAGTTGAACCAGTGCGCTCTTGTTCTTCCCTTATACATGTTTTGACCGCGTGCTGACATCAAACTCATTGTTTCCCTTTATATCATAATAAGAACGTCACCAATTCTTTATTCGTCAGTTAAATACACACTATTTTCATCACCATGCCTTCTGGTATTAGTATGTTTAACAGGATATAGGCTACAGTGTGTACCTGGTCATCCGCCTTGAGTTACTGGTTTGAAAGCACAACTTATATAGAAAATAAGACGTGTACTACCAGGTAATGAAATTTTATTTTTTCTCAAATTAAATTTGTTGGCTTCAAATAATATATATATATATATATATATATATATATATATATATATATATATATATATATATATATATATATATATATATATATATATAAAACCTGTATCATAGTATTGTTTGCATTAAACTATTAAAATCTGCTCACTATTATCAAGATTCTACTACATAATATATATCTATAATTCTTTGTAATAAAATATCCTTCATGCTTTGTTTATTTTATAGGAATCTGGAACGACTGTATGTATGTATGTATGTATGTATGTATGTATGTATGTATGTATGTATGTATGTATGTATGTATGTATGTATGTATGTATGTATGTATGTATGTATGTATGTATGTATGTATGTATGTATGTATGTATGTATGTATGTATGTATGTATGTATGTATGTATGCATGCATGCATGCATGTATGCATGCATATATATATATATATATATATATATATATATATATATATATATATATATATATATATATATATATATATATATATATATATGAGAATTATTTACTAGGACGTCATGAAAATGTGTCTACTAAATACAAGCTCATATAATACCGATTCAGTGCCATTATTTATTGGTGATGCGTGCTTAGTCGTGGCGGTATATAGGCTGGTGCGTGCAGGAAAGACGATTGGTGCCATTTACTCGCGGACCTGGGTTCGAAACTCCGTAGAGTACGATTTTAATTTCACCAACCTGTATGATAGTATTGTTTGTTTTAAGCGATATATATATATATATATATATATATATATATATATATATATATATATATATATATATATATATATAGCAGATACAACATAAATTAATGAAATAAATCTTTTAGATACTTTAGAAAAGGCAAATATATTAAATATTTAAAAGTATTGCATAAAATACATTACGTTTAACTATAACGTACAAAGTAGTAATCTAACATATTATAGAAATTTGTTAGAACCAATTCTTTGTTAGCATAAAATGCGTCCGCTTTACTGCATTGTGTCACTGACTCTAACAACGAGTTACAATATTTAGTTCTGCTGAGCTTTGGTCCTTCTGCATATTACTTATTAATTTCTCCACCAGAGCCTTCGACTGAGGAACTTCAGTTGAGAAACCAGTGTTAAAAGAGAAAATTGGCATTCATTAAGCACGATTTCTCTAAATGATAATGGGTAATGCTTGAAATGAAACTATTTTCAGGAACGAAAATGACACACAACAATCATTTTATAGTCACCGTATGATCTTAATTATGTTTCTGTCTTTGATTTGAATCGATTACATAATTTCAACGAAATGGAACATTTTGAGTGTGTTTGTTTGTTTGTTTGTGTGTGAGTATGTGTGTCCTTCACTATTAGCTGTGATTAAATTACCTTTTGCAAACATTTACCAACAGACGACTCATATCTTTCTCTGAGGGGCTGATGGTTATCTTTCAGCTTGCATATGCTCTGAAGAGTTGATATAGAAAATGTTGGTAATCAAAATTAATAGTCAGTACCTAAATATCTGCAACGATTAAAATTTTTACATTGTGACCTGTAGAGTTCGAACCTTTGAAAAAGTATGCAGAAACTTTCACAGCTCCTTATGTCAAGATTCTGATTTGATAAGAACGCTTAAAAGGAATTTTAAAGACAGGACGCATAGAAATCTAAATCATTTAATTCTCACATCCCATTTAGTGTGTCACACAATAGCACTTGCATTAGAATTATCATAGATGACGCAAAGCTGAATTTTGATATGGTCTTGTTAGCTCGTATTAGTGTAGAGTGGTCGTATTCAATCTCCAAATATAACTACATTTTCGAGGTCAGTTAGCTTAGGTTTCTGGCGTAAAATATGTCTAATCATACTCGGTGATATGATGCTTTTTGAAATTAAAAATTACACAACCTATTGTTATGTATATCTATAATGTGTACACATTTTATGCATCGCTATAAACTATAGCGATTATCTTTATTTGAATTTCGTATCTGGATAGGTTATATTTGAAGATACAAAAGAACATGAAATTACGTAGGACAATTTCGGTGTTCTTCCCAGTGGGCACGTCGAGTTTGGGGTATCTTAGAAGAATTAGGTGTTTTGCCATTGGATGGGTAAGGTTACATTAATAGTCTATTACAAAAATATTAGCTTGAGTAGTAAGATCTGTCACATGATATATATTACGACATCGAATCGTAATAGACTGTAGCAGTTGTGTAAAGGTGACAAATGAGCAATCAGATCCCTATCTATATCGGATTCATTCCAGTTTCGGATTCTTCTTTCTGTGTTGAAATCAGTATGCAAAATTTTTGATTTTCTTTGTACATACTTTGAGAGGATATACCTTTTAGGATTGTTCATTGTAACTGCAAGTCGCTCATTAAACTAGATTAATATGCTAGAAAATATTGTGAATTATTGTAGAGAATTATTAACAGCGTCATTGTGATATGTATAGTCGAGGATCTGAAATTGATTCGGAGCAGTAACTTCCTTGTGAATTGAACATAACTGTTAAGGATTATATTGAAGTCACTTCATGACACTACAAGTTACTCCTCCGTTTTCATTATATAAATTTGATTTCTATATTATTCGTTAAGTTTTACACATCTTGCTGATTTTGCTTCTTACAGTTACTTCGTTTATGAACATACAAAGTTTACAAAGTGTGAACATGCCATATGAGGTGCTACACTGGACTTTTAGAAAATGAATTTAATGCACTTTACTTTATGAAGAGTAAGTTTTAAGCCGCGCACAAATCAGATTATTCAGATGTAGGAGCAGTGGGAATATGCAATTTGCACTTAACTGTTGGGTTGATAATTACTGGAAAGCAGAAGGTGGAACACAAATTTCATCCCGAATAGCATTCTACATCACTGTCTTCCCAGTTGTACGGAACTCAATTCGGAGTTAGGCTGCTGTTCTTGTTTGCATTTATTCACTATTATTTCTCAAAGAGTAAAATGCCAGATGTATTTCAAGTTTAAATACATGCAATTAAAAGTTGCTAATACAACAAATATGTCTAACATCAGCATTGTTTTTCTTTAGTTCCTGTAAGGGTCACTCACAATTGATTACCAGTGTTGTCAAAACGGTCCAGTTATGACTCTGATACATGGATTTCATAGCTTCTTTAAAGATAAAAAGAACTGCCTTGAATAAACCATTATGTCAAATGCGTTCCAAAGTAAGAAAGATCCTGCATATCCTTTAATCTAAGTGAACGATTGGACTAATAGTCAGAACCGACATTATACAATATTAGATAAACCATGTTCTAAAAATTGAAAGTGGAAGATCTAGTGAATTTTTAAATACGTTGTACATGAACGTATTCACTGTACTATCAAATGTGCCAATCAGGACCATTAGTTTTATAACTATCCAAAATGGTAGTGTTGATACAAATGACATCCGCTATATATCATACCTAATAATTGTATATCCTGTTATTAAATATGACTGCATCAACCATCTGTCAACTAGATTCATTTATAGCAAAGATAATCCTCAATTAAAATTGTGTTTGCTAACCAACGTGACACACATACACACACACACAAACACACACACAGATGTCTCTGTCAAAACTTTGAAAAAGCATGAAGATGTTCATAGTACCTTCTGTTACATCGTGTTAGGATTATTTAATTTGAATTTGTTTGTGTTTTGTCCATTTTTATAAGTTATGTATAATTTAATTTTGGAATTAATCATGTCTACGATCAATTTCACTTTGTATCTGACTAGGGACATATAAGTTGCTTTGTTAACAAATATACACAGTTAATATTTCTTTAACCATTAGGACTGTTGTCAATAAAGGTGAAGATATATTTTTGGATATGTGACTGTCATTGGAATTTTCCTATGAAAAGCCTTTAAAGTAGATTTCGGTGTTTACAACTTAGAATTTTCTAGACATGAAATTTGGACCTACATCCTGTCTCAATGTTATTTTTTCCTTAGCCGTTTTATATACAATCTGTTTAGTTGAAACATGATTACTTATTCCGATAATGTTAGAAGCGTCATTAATTTGTATTGTTCTGTTCAGTTTCTGAATTTGGTGGAATTAAATTGCTTAGAAGGACTAAGTGGTTAGAGGGTCTCTGGTCGCGGGTACATACATACATACATACATACATACATACATACATACATACATACATACATACATACATACATGCATGCATGCATGCATGCATGCATGCATGCATGCATGCATGCATGCATGCATACATACATACATACATACATACATACATACATACATACATACATACATACATACATACATACATACATACATACATACATACATACATACATACATACATACATACATACATACATACATACATACATACATACATACATACATACATACATACATACATGCATGCATGCATGCATACATACATACACACATACCGGAATTATTATATCCACATGTGGATAAATTTACAGTAAAATTTGAGCACTATGTTTAAAATATGTTTATATATTGCAGTGAACATGGAAAGTTTTAATTATCAGTGAAAATCCTTGCTGTGCAGCAGTAACGTTTGATGCAAGTACACATTACCAGACTATACTTTGGTGACTGTTAATAATGCCATACCAATGAGATGAAAAACATGTTCATTGGAACTAAATTATAACGGGAAGTTTCTCGTTTTGTAGTATGGGACGTCGCCCATTACACTTAGATCCCCTACGACTCAAACAGGCTCTGGTAATAATTAGTGAAAGAACATGGAGAATACAATGTTATTACATAAGTATCTTGTGTTTACAACTAAGCAGAATGGCATATTGGCAGAAATTAAATTAAATTCTTTTCTCGGCAATTAACAGGAGTTCTTTAGGGTCATAGCCTTGGATTACGTTCTATAACAGATACTCTATTTAAGTGTCATTGCATGATATATTGGCAAAAGAGCATTTACAAAATTAATGGCTTCTTTCTAGGTATGTTACAGTTTTATCGTATTTCAAACTGGTGCATCAAGTGAAAATATAATGCAAACAGGTACTTCATTACAACTGGTTCTCATTGTTTTATAAACGATTTATTCTGCAATGTGTTAGAGCAAACAAGCGTCTGGATGATAACTCTCTTGTATACTAAAATGGTTAGCAGTTTCTATATGTTAAGGATGACGTGCTAGTCTCACATTTGGCACTCTAAGTAGATTTGACATCATATTGCACCAAACGTTTGCAACACATTTGCAGTTTATGTTAAAACTATTAACACATAAAACCTCTATCATTATATGCTGTTTATGGCAACAGAGAAAGTATATTTTCGGACATTTTTCATTAAATATTTTGCTTTAAAGCTGGTTCTACTCCAGGACGACTATTTGCATAAATCCACGCCAAAACTTTAACGATACGTATTGAATTCTAGATCAACTGTCATAATAAAACTCTTACTATGCGACTTTATTTATTTATTAGAAATCATTTGATCAAATGCACTTTACAAAGTTGTAAAATGCTTGAGACACAATTTTCAGAATTTGGTGGTAATCTCATTTCTGTTGCACATTATTGTAATGAAACATAATGAACATGAACAACCGTATATTTTAGCTTTATTCATTAAAAAATTATTTATCAGAGAAGCATACAATAAGGTGCTCATCCATAGATTAATTTTTCACGATTCGTCTCACAAGTTAATTAAAATTTTACTTCCTCAAAAACTAATAGACGGATTATTTACTGTATGGAGAAATCTTGCTATAATCACTGGTGTGTGAACGAGCCTGAAAAAAATAGAGATCGAGAGCGATAGAATAAATAAGATGATTATGTTCTTGATTGATTGTATGGGGGTGGGGTATGTGGGTATGTGAGAGAGGATTTGAATTAAATTAATAATAACTTGAATTATTTCTAAAAATTTTAACGTTTTAGACAAAATGAAATAATATATATTATTAAAGATATCTCTTAATTAGTAAGATTGATGTCTCAAAAATCTATACAGACATTACTCTATAAGGATTGGAAATCTTAAAATAAATATATTGTCTTAGACCATGTGACAGACACAAAACATTAAATGGTTACCACTCATTCTTGCTTGAGCCATTGCTTGTCATTTTAAACCATGCAAATAATCCAGCTAAAACAGGAAAGAAGAATCATAAATAATTTGGATATCAGCATTAAAGATAAAGAGCAAATAACAATCTTCCACGGCATGACTGTAACGTACGTATCTCATTTAATAAATATAATAGTGATGTGATAGATATCTTGAAGCAGCTCAACTTTGTTTAGCTTTAAATGTCAGGACAAGCCCGTTGGGAAAGCCGAAGCGCTATATAAATTAAAAATCAATAAGCCCATATAGTCGCCATATTGCAAATTAAGATCTTTTTCGATAACTGGCTGGAGTTAGTAATTTTGTTTTACAAAAACAAACTGAACTTCAGTTACGTTGGAGTTTAGAGTGTGATAACTTAAAACTATGAAAACAAAACGAAATTAAATTATAATCTGTTGAAAAGTCCTAAGGTGTAGTAATTATTAGAACTGCAAATATAGGTGGCAGATAATAAGAAGATATCAGCTGCCCACGATGTTCTTATCAAGAGAGATATTACTATATCCAGTGCTATATGGGGTTTAAAAGGTATATACGATCTGGCAAAACAAACATATAATGAACAGTGATAATTACAACACTGTAAAACGACACTTTCCTCATGGACAATCATGTAGGAGATAAAATCTTTCAAAACGTATTATAATTACGATACTTTTACAATCTCAATTTCAACATTGTCAGATTAAATAGAAGAACACAACAGCAAACTGAAGAAACTATGAGCAACCATTAAGAAGTCCATTAATTGTACATGGGTTGACTTTCCATACAGTGTTCTACGTTAGGAAGTGACTGTGTGTATTCTGGTGGCTGTGGTGTAGTGGGTGGACTCGATTAGACTAAAACTGTGATACTGTATAACTGAGAACAAGTTATCCATTCATTTGACGCAAGAGAGATTGACAGTTGAAAAAAAAATTGGTGACTTCTTACATTAACTTAATACAGTGTCAAAAAAAATATTTGATAGACATATATATATATATATATATATATATATATATATATATATATATATATATATATATATATATATATATATATATATATATATATATATATATATATATATATATATATATATATATATCATGACAACATACAAACATAAAAACGCAATCGCTCAATAAAATAGGGAAAAAATACTTGGACTCTTTTGACTTGGTCTGCTAATAATTAATATGTTGACTATGCCATGTAGTTACAAATTTACCTTATGCAGGGTGGTTCGAAGATATTGACGGCTAATGTATAATGTTCACATGATCTATAAAGTATGTTTTAAGCATAAATGTCCCTCTTGATAGGCATCATACTCCCACCCGCCTGCCGCCCCTCCCCATCGCGTACCAAGTATTAACTGTACTGATTACAATCACAATTGCCATGTCAGATTATTGATGGAAAGCAGTACGCAAAACTTTTATTTCAAAGTTTTGACTACAACATTTCATACCTAGATACTATTTTTTACCCATACGTGCCTTACACTACAAGACTTCATCCTTTATATGCATTCTGTTATGTATAATTTGACTGAACTGAAAGTTCCACATCCATACTTCAGTTTCAATTCTAAATCAATCAATACAATATTCTGCTTATGATGAGTCGAATCAATTAATTCGTTTGATTTTTGTCGCTTGTTTTTGAGAGCTACATATTTTTGAGATTACAGTCCAGCCAGTCAAAAGTAGTAACCAATTGGAACAGCACAAATTATCTTTTGTGCACGGCTGATTTAGATATGCACGTTAGCCTTTTAAACTTGCTTTATGAACAAATGCCATATACAAAATATCATAATATTTGTCATCATCATCATCATCATCATCATCATCATCATCATCATCATCATCATCATCATCATCATCATCATTATTATTATTATTATTATTATTATTATTATTATTATTATTATTATTATTATTATTATTATTATTATTATTATCATTATTTCAACATATTTAGTTTTTTTCACTATTAAGCAAAGTCCGAAAATATATGTAAATGTTGTACTCACTTATAAACTAAAATTTCCATATCTAAACGTCGTATGTTTAGTCTTTCACCCAGAAAATGGATCTTAGTTTAATGTGCACAACGACGAGAAAATGCTAAGTTCACCACTGGTTGACAACTTTCATTTGACCGTAAGACATAGAGAAGGCTCCAGTCAGCTTGTATAATTAGACTTTGAAACAGCTGTGGTTGCTTCAAATAGTATCAAGACTGATCGATTTGTCACATTCAAGGAGAGATCAATATATAGTCGGGGCATGTAAGAAAGTTATAATTAATCAAACAAAAAGAGAATAAATGTAGCTATTGTAAGAGAAAACACCTGAACAAAAGCCTTGCGCGCTACAATAAAGAAGCTTTCTAAATATTGAACAACCTCTGATTCAGTTGAAAATGGATCTAACTGGTGTTCTCTTCGAAGGTTTAACTTTATCAATAGACAGACCCTTAATACAAATAAAGCATATATCGAATAACACCTGTTCTTTGAGTATGTATGTATGTATGTATGTATGTATGTATGTATGTATGTATGTATGTATGTATGTATGTATGTATGTATGTATGTATGTATGTATGTATGTATGTATGTATGTATGTATGTATGTATGTATGTATGTATGTATGTATGTATGTATGTATGTATGTATGTATGTATGTATGTATGCATGCATGCATGCATGCATGCATGCATGCATGCATGCATGCATGCATGTATGTATGTATGTATGTCTTAGGGGCTAAAACTATGTAACAAAAATGTAGAACCCAGCAAGCATTTTACTTTCCAAAATATAAATATATTTCCCTATATATAAAATCAAGCAATGTAAAAGAATTAAAAATAACCTACGATATGGAAAGAATTCCAAAAATATTTTCAAAGTGTACTGTCCATTTCACAGTACTCAACTACCGATCCAAGTGTATTCCTTATTTGCTAGTTCCACTGAAGAAAGTTCTAATGTCCAAACCTTTGTGCTTCAAAAGTGAATTCCCTCAAAATTGGATATCTTGAATGTCTCTAAATTTTTCACGTAATCGAACAAAATTCTTGAATGCTTTCAAAAAAATCATAAAATGTACACTGTTTAAAAGTGTATCTCTCTTTGAAATTTTAGCAATCTATCTATCTATCTATCTATCTATCTATCTATCTATCTATCTATCTATCTATCTATCTATCTATCTATCTATCTATCTATCTATCTATCTATCTATCTATCTATCTATCTATCTATCTATCTATCTATCTATCTATCTATCTATCCACACACACACACACACACACACGTAAGCGATGCGATAGAGGATATGCACGAGCAAATAGAAGTATTCATCAACATGGCGAAAGGCAATGATTAGCTTTTAGCGATGGACGAATAGAATGCAATAGTTGGATACGTAGTTGGAAAGAGAAATACCGTCGGTGAAGGTTTGATAACCTCCTGCAGTAAAAAAAAAAACAGTTCTGATAAATACATGCCTTGAACAAGTAAACAGAAGGCGGAACAATTAAAAATTCTTGGGAAACAGATAGGTACCAGTCTGATTACATGTTAGTTAGACAGATATAGATAAAGCTTGAAGGATTGTTATAGTTATCCAGGAGTAAGTATTGAATGGGACCATATTAACGAGAGTAAAGTTGAAGCTGAGGAAAAGAATATAATTATTAAAATGTGGAAAATATAAAGCTTGAAAATAATTAGAAAGCGTTTACAAGTTTAAGAAGATGATCTTTTTACGCTAATGAAAAAGCATCATAGAAATATGTCAAGAAAACGTGGAAAGAAATTCTAGAAAGCGTGACAGATATTATCATGTAAGGAATTGAATGCAAATGAAACACCCGATAACGGAGGAAATGGTTCAAACGATGGGAGAGAGAAGTAAAGCAATGAGTTTGAATAAAACACGAAGGACAAAAGTTTTATAATAAATTCAACAACCAGCTGAATAAAACAACAGACGACGCAAGAGCAAAATTATTTAGGAAACTCAGTATGAGAATTTGGACTCACCTGAGAGTTAGGAAGGATTGAGGTAATGAATATCAGGTTCAGAAAATCTACTGAACGAGTAAAACGGACAAAATGCAGATTCATTGAAGGCAAACAATACATATCATTTCAAAAAAAGGATAAAAGCTGGATGAGGTGGAAAGAATATATAAGAGTTTTATGATCAAGACAGAAAGCATAGTATGCAAGACTTAAGAATTGAAAATAAAGTCATCATTAGAGAAGATGAAGAAGGATCTTAGGTACTAGAATCGGAAGTGAGAGGAGCAATGAAGGAACTAAAGCTTAAGAAAACCGACGTAGTAGACGTCATTTCAGTAGAGTTCCTAATAGTATTCGGAGATAAGGCCAAAAAGAGAGCTTATAACACCGTATAACACATGTATGTAGGCGACGGGTACCATTAACTTTGCCTAGGTCAGTAATATTCATCTTAACAAACTGAATGCGGTAGAATACGCAGACCGCAGACCAATTAGCCTAATATCGCATGCATAAAAGATCATGATAAAAGTGTTAAGACTACCAACATAATTGCTATGACTCAGTTTGGATTAAATAAACCGATATTATTTCCAATCGGTTAAAAACAGGTAATAAATCGTTCAGGTTAGCTCAGTTTTGTTAAACCATTGTTGACGTATGTTTTCGCGATTTCGTTTACTTGCACACCGGCACTCAATTTTTGTCGTTCACACTCCTTACTGCTCTAAATTAACTAAAGAATTTATCCAGACCTTTACGATATTATGGATCTTGCATCATGTAGATTTATTGTTATAAATCCGAACGGAACAGCTTATGCTTTAGAAAAGAAAGATTTAAACTTGATTTTTCCATATCCCCGAGCACCAAGTATAATAAATATTTTGTTGACTATAATTATCTATTCCATTAAATACAACTAGAATATTACTTGTTATTTCTGATTATCTTAGGTATTTGTGTATATCTTTGTGTAACATACATCACATCAGTATTTTTATGTCTAACTCTGGAAAATATTCTAGCTGGATTTGATTGTTTGTTCAACATCACATCATCATATGCTATTAGATTATCAATGAATGCATCTAGGTCATCTACAGATAGGACTTCATTGATATCCTTGGTAAAACAATTTATTAATTGAGTTCGCTTTCTCGTTAAAATCCTTAAGTACTTAGTAGCAATGCTGTTCATCTACAGACGGTTCTATTAAATATAGTTTTCTCCATCTTAACCATCTCATTATTACTTTTAATAATAATTGTGTTTTACCTGATCCAGATGGACCTATTATAATCATTCTGATAGAATTTGGTAGTGCTGGATGGTGCTTTACTGGTTCCTGTTTTCGAGTCGCTGAAAAATCAAGTATTGTATTCTTATTATTAATACCAGGATCCTACCCATTTCTGGATTGACATTGATAATAACAAAAAAAATACACGACGTGCATTACCAGATAAATGTATATATTGTGGCACACAACAATATAAATTATATCCATGTCTGATTTAGTGACAAAGACAGGTGGATATATTGCTGCTTCTTTAGGAAAATAACCTGGATTACCATGAGATAAATATGTCGATGAGAAACACCTTCCAGAATATAATTATTGTGGTTCTGGAACTCGACTTAATAATTGACTTGATGATCAAGATCAACCAAGACCAGGAGAGCATTCATTAAATAAAATTGATCAAGCGTGTATTGTTCATGATGTTGCTTATAAAAAAACGATTAGCAGCAACGGCATCTCGCAGATGTTAAATGAATTAATGCAATAAATGTTATACCTTAAAAACGTGCTGAAACAGCAAAAGTTTCACGTTATGTTTCTGCAAATGGTTAGCATGACAGGCAATATGGCAAATATATCTACCAACACCTAACAAATTAAATACGCACATTTTGATGTCAGCATTCTAAATGAAGAATATCAAGCAGATATTTTGTTTTTACCACACGATACCACTAAAACACGTGCACGAAAATCAGGCACATACACATACATGGCTGTAAATATAAAGAAGCAGTCATTTTCAACAAAGACAGCATCTGAAGTTGCATCTGCGTTTGAACAATTTTATCAACGTGGTGGTCTACGATGGCCACAGCTATTACAAATTGATCCTGGCAAAAAAATTCTTGGTGTAGTATTATCGTTGTTGCAAAAACATAGCGTTAAAATCAGACGAGGTCATACTGAAATTCATCGTGATCAGGCAATCGTCCAATGATTTAATCGAACACTTGCTGAGCGGTTTTTCGGATATCAATACGCAAAGGAAATATCTACTGACTTAAAGTTCGGTGAGATATCTCGTAAACGGGTGCAAGATTACCAAGTGTGATATCTGCATTAAATAATGAAAAAACTTCATTGAAACCTTCTAATCCAATTACAAAAAATATATACCAGGTAACGATGGCTACGGACAGCAACGTGAATGTAACTGTGAAATATTTATATGAAAATGGTGAGCTTGAGTTTGGTAAAAAAACGTGCAATTAATCCTAACTGGAGCGTGATTACACATACAATTTCTAGCTTAGTTAGATCCACTAGAAGACCTGCAATCTACAGACTGGACTCTACTGTCCCTGAACGTGGATTTGTACGTTAACAATTACATGTAATTCCTAAAGATGCACAATTACCACCACCTTCACTTATGTAAACTAGCACCAGGGCGTCATGGAACGCGACGTAGATTACATTCAATACATGTTGGCATTACATTTTTACGTGTATAATCAAGATCACTAATAATTATGTCTACAGTAAATTGTCTCAGATTATTTTTCGAACATTGCAATAACATTATTGTGTTAGAGCTTGCACAATGATTAGTCTGTAGCTGTTTAATGCTATTATAAATTCAATATAAATAACAAAGTCACGCTTCATTTTTTGTCACATGGCTTATAAGCTACTATATTTTCTTTATTACAGCAGGATAATTTGTAATTTCCTAAGTTATCACGTGATCTATAATAACCATATGTAGTTGAGTTATTCTTCTGTCACGAGATACTGCAAAATGAAATAAATTTGACCATTCCATCCGTTCATCTACAATCCAGATATTTGTATCAGATATAGTTAATATCTGCGACGGACGAATCGTTATAGCGTATCCTAACGTCCACGGTGATTTGTCCATTTTCAACAATATCTACAACGACTAAAATTATATCATTCAGTACAAGATTTTGCAGTGCCCCACCAGGAATTTGAACTTCAATATTCTGTGCCTGAGTATCTGTTGGGCGATAACATAATGGTAAAGGTAAATTTGATGTAACGTAAATAATTTTTCATGAAGTTCATCACAAATTATCCTTCTACTTGCGACTATCAAATCAGTGGGTCATCAACAAAAATCAATACATCATTCATAGTAATCTATGAAATTACTTTACGTATTATCTCACATTGTATTGTATATGGTTGCACTCTGATATTTTAAACTCTTTCACGGTTCATCAATAGTTCTATGGTCACCATTCATTTCTTCGTGATAATCTATATTATTCTTTAACCATTCCTGTGGAGACTGTCCAGCAAAGGCTAGTGGTTGACCATAATGGCCACACAAAAACAGCAGTATTCTTTGTATATATCCAATGTTTTGAGTATTTATAATGAAACCATGTCCACCTCGTCCCATATATTATACTTAGGTATATATTTGTCACCCATTTTCTCTTTAGGCCACATGTCTCTACACCATCTAAAGAAACTATGATATGTACACGATTTTAAGCCTAATCCTTTTATCTTTTTTGCGAGTTTATGGGTAGGTGTCAAGTCAATCATATCTGAATAGTTGTTCATAAATAATTTTTACGTACGAGTTGTTTTACCTGATCCGTCACACTCATTAAGATAAACCGTCTTATATCAAGTCACAGGATCGTATTCCAATAGTGCAGATGACTTTGATACTTGATTTTTATTTCTTGTTTTATCCTCCATGTCCCCCATTCAAAATTAACGAGTTGCGGTTTTAATAAATCCTGATATTTGTATGTATAATAATTGAATCCGTAGCAACTCTGACAGCGTAACGAGGAAATCTATTTATCATAGACAATAGATTTATTCAAACATATGCTAGCATTGAAGATCTTAAATGAGCAAATTGTGGTGAGTCGAAATCAATATCGCTTACTATCGTACCTAGTTTTGTCCCATCTGATAAATAAGCATTACATCGACTTATGAATGTGTTTTTCCCCGTTTATCAGCGATTATAAAATCTAGTTCAGCATCGTCCATAATCAATCTTGTACAGTGTCGTTTATAATCGTACGAACTACCTAGAGTAAACTTACCAATTATCTTTCTGTCAAGATCTTTTGCAAGGTTTTCATCGTGTTTGTCCCTGCATTTACGTATATTATAGTATTATTATATTATTATGTCATCTTCGTTAAGATCAGGAAATTTTTTTCTTTCAGCATCGATATCAAATCTATTCGGTTTGTTGTGTTTTCCAATAACAAATGCTGCAGCAGCCTTTTCCTCATCTTTTAATCCACCAGTATATATTCTTGCATAATTTTCAAACTGCGCGAGTACATGGTAATAGTTGTGGAAATGGAAGGGTTTTACTCCAATTTTTTTCCATCATGTAACGTGAAAAGTACTCTTGGTTGCTAAAGTAGTCATGGATATATTTCGGAGACGGTCGTTTTCAGAATTTTTGAAAGATCGATTTGGATACTTTCAAGCAATGTTGATATTTTAATGCCAAAGGTAGGTGTGACATTAGGTTTATTGTCGTATAAGGTTTTATATTTTGGTTTACAAACAGCTGGATTCAGAGGGTTGGATCTTAATTTGAGAGCATACTGTGCGAAAAGCAATTCTCTACGTTGTGATATCGATGGTCCGTTCGCTTCAACGAGTAGGCTTTACACTGGATGTCTTAAATGCTCTCAAGGCCAGTCTTATTCCTGATGATTGATTGTGTCAAGCATCTTCAAATATGTCTTCCTTGCTGAACCATAGACAACGCAACTATAATCTAATTTCGTGCGGATAAACGTTCTGTATAAACTGAGTATGACTCTCCTGTCAGCACACCAGTCAGTGTTCGCTATAACTTTAAGTAAATCAAGAGACTTCAAACATTTAGCTTTTTAATTTTTCAGATGTGGAATAAAAGTCAGTTTTTTTTATCAAAGATAATACCTAACATGTTTGTTTCCTCAACAACTGGAATATGTATTCCGTCTAGCCTGAGTTTAGGTTCATCATGATGTCTTCATAACTTACTTAAGTGCATACAGACAGTTTTAGATTGCGAGAATTTGAAACCGTTATTATTGGCCCAAATTTGAATCTTGTTGATATTTTGCTGTAATTGTATTTCGATTGTATGCATGTGTTTGGCTCGGTAACGTATTAACGTCAACATATAGGTAACAATCCACACCTGGCGTCAGACACTTGGTGATGCAATTAAGTTGTATGCTGAAAAGCGTCACCGATAAAATACTACCCTCGGGCACACCCGTCTCTTGATCGTACATATAAGAGAGGGTAGAGCCAACTTGTACCTTGAATTCCCTGTCTGAGAGGAAGTTTGATATGTAGGAGGACAGTCGGCCTTTTAGACCCAGATCCTGTAGGTTATTTAGTATTCCGTACTTACATGTTGGGTCATAGGCCTTTCCCGAATCAAAGAAAACCGCTACTAAATGTTCATTCTTGATAAAAGGATTGCGAAAAAATATTTCGAGTCTAACATGATGATCATGAGTACAACGACCATAACAAAAGCCACTTCGGAATAGAAATATTAAATTGTTGCTTTCCAAATACCATTTAAGCCGAGAATTAATCATTCGTTCCATTGTTGTTCATACGCAGCTAGTTAATGATATAGGTATATAGTTGATAGGATCTGCGCTACCTTTGCCTGGTTTGGGAATTTGTGTTACTGTCCCTTCTTTCCAAATGTTTGATACATTACCAATAATCCATAAATCATTTAAGACTTCCAGAAGAATTGTCAAGGATGGTTCTGGAAGTTGTTTCAAATACTGATAATGTATATCGTCAGGTCTAGTGGATGTATCATGTGCCTTCTTCAATGATTCCATAAGTTCAGACAATGAAAAAGGTTAGTTATAACTCTCCGAGTTATTTGATGTGAATTTCAAACGTGTTTTTTTTTCTTTTTGAGTTTTAAGTCTTTTGAAAACTTCGTAATAATTAAAAGATGAGGAATATTTGGAGAAACAATCAGCTAGTACAATGGCTATTTCATGCTAGGTTTTAAAACAGTTTTAATTTAGCTTCAGATGTTGGAAGGAATTGTATCTTCCTTTTCCATTTTTTTTTTGCGGATCGTGTCCAAACTTTCCTTATTTTGGAACGAGAGTTTAAAGTTGAAACATATTTTTTCCATGATGTTCGTCTACTTTCTTTAATTGTGCGACGAGTTGTATCCTGAACAGTACGGTACTGAGTTAAATTTTTGGGCGTTGGACGATTATTAAATTTTTTCAGTGCTTTTCGTCGTTGTCTAATGGCTTCTTTACTTTCTTTGGTGAACCATGGTTTTGGGGTTGTTTGACCATTTGGTGAGGACTTAGGAAAGGATTCGGCTGCAAACTTAAGAAAGATGTAAATTGTCGAATGGGATCATCATCGTTAAGTACGATATTCCTGTTAGTTCTTGCTGCATAGAGTGTTTCAAATTTGTCTCAATCAGCTTTCTTTAAATTCCACCGTAGAATCGTGTCATCAATTGTGACATTAGTGTTCTTAATAGAGATTGGAAAGTGATCACTGCTATGAAAGCCACATATTTGATTTCGTGAACAGCGGTCGTCATGAAGACAATTTTTGAACCTTATAGCATCGAAGTAGGTTTGGGATATATATACTTGCAGAAAATCAACTTTGACCACTCTGTGTACTATTGGTTTATTGAAGATGATTGTAATGGTATTGATGTCCTGCAGATTGTTGTTACGTTTGATACGTATTACGCGGACTGCAGTGACACTTCATTTTTCAAGATTTCTATGTCCATGACTCCAACCAAGTCACAACAGCGAATGACACCTTTAGAGGTATTCAATGTTGTGTAGGCGAACGACGATGCTGGAATATCGAAGAAATTTTGTATTTTCTTGAGGTTTTCTGTTTGACATCGTCGCTCACATGCAACAAGTAGGCAGACCGATTCCAACGTTTTAACACTTTTTGGCGTCCCAATCAATCCGGTTATTATATTTTCGATAACGAACGGAGAAAGTGAAGTAAGCGGTTTTGTGGCAGTTTAGACTCTATGGCCATGAAGCGTGGAAATGAATCCACACCACATGGTTCATAATCTGAGTCGGATTCTGTTTTGGTACGCTTGAGTTGATTTTTTGAGATTTCCATTTTATTTTAGTGACTTCAGCACCTGTGATTACCCACTCACCATGGAAAACGACAAGGGGACACTTTTCAAGTGCCAGGGTTACACAGGTGTTATACTCAGTCGGTGAAATTGCCTCTCAATTGACCCGTAAAGAAACCACCTCTACGAAATCTTCTTAGATGTAGGAAAGGGAAATATTAAAGGGTTATAATATATGGGCAACGGTGGTATCAAGAGAGATACAAATAGAAAGATAAAGGAAGTAAGCGAATAAATAAAGACGTCCTAGGGCTCGATGTGACCAGCCGATTTGTCGAGACTTGGCCCAATTCGACCACCCGTCTGGAAGAAGTAGAGGCCAGAGTAGTGTATTGCATTGGAATGCCTCTGCTAAACTACCAGGATCCTTTCCTCCCCCGACACGGGTTGTACAACAAATTTTTTATATATATATATATATATATATATATATATATATATATATATATATATATATATATATATATATATATATATATATATATATATATATATATATATATAATTTTATAGTATAGTTAATTAAAGCACAATAGTGCTGTAGATTAACTGACAAAGAATTTAAATGTTTCAATTCCCTTTCTCTTTGGTCAATGGATCTTGTTTATAGTTTAGTCGTGTTTCAACACGCTCACTAGCAAATCATTGGCTGTGCATTTAGTGTTATTGAAGATAAGAATGCTATGTTTGTAGTGATTTGCTTTCTATTTTAAGTATTATTTGTACGTCATATAAACTCTATGTAGAGCATGTAAGCTGTATCTTTCATATTCCACTCGTTGCGTACATATTTAATGTTAAGGAAATTAAGCAAGCAGCTTTTTCTTCTTCCAAAGTCTAGTTTAGAGTTATAGCCAGCAAATGAAACAATGCTTTTCTTAATCCAAGTATTTCGTCCTGAAATACAATATTGCCAAAATGTACAATTAAACGTATGTACAAGTTGTATGTTAATATAAACAGAAACGTTTTAATAATGCTGGGTTTAATGAACAAGGATGGGTTAAAACCTCAAATTTAAAGAAAGGTAACATTGGGAATTGAAATTTGACACATTTTCTAAAGAAAGAAGTCCTAGATTATTACAAACATTTGGTTGAATATTATTCTTGCGATTTTTATTACGACTACAGAATTAATTATTTAAGGACGAATGTATCTCAAACTAATAAATGTTGAGGTTGGCTGCATATTGTGCAAGTGAATAAATGAAAAGATATAGCAACAGAGACTGCAAATATTTATTTGACGGATTATATTAACAACAAAAGCATGTATGCTTAGGATAATATTAGTTACATTAAACAGGTTACGTGTGAAATAGATAATAAAGAAGAAGAAATCATGAAATATTAACGTTTGATTCAAAAGCTGTAAACATATTTGCAGTCCAATCTTATATCTGTCCTCAGATCAACGTTTGCTTCACACAGTGGCTCAGTGGCTCAGTGGCTCCATGTGTCGCGAACGATAGATAAACAGACGAAATATAGAATAAGTTTGAATAATAGCAAGCATTGGGAATCAAGTAAAGTTCGTTTCTCTTCGTTATTATTATTTATGTAGTCGTTCCAAGAGACGTCTTCATAAACGTTGCATAGACAACGTTGCAGTCTACTCCACCATGTAGAATCTCTGTGTAGTGTCCATTAAGCAGGATGTTTTGCTATTCGGCAATAGGCTTACACATACTGCTGACCAATACACCGTTGACGTCTACATTTTCTGAAAAAAATATAATATAAATAACATTATATGTCTATAAGCCTGCAAATCGTTTTGCTGTTTAGATTTTGGGAACTCTTTCAATCTTTTATATATGATTACGTTGTCCGTTGTCTAATAGTTTGCAGTGTGTTCTGCTGATATTATGGACACAGATTTATTTGGATTGTCAATGAATCTCCTTCATATTATGATTTCAAAAGGTATGATGCTCGCAAAAGTACACGATGTAAAACAATGATAAATCTATCTACGCTTAAGAAAGGCCTAGAAAAAAGCAAGTCTCATAATTCTTATTTTGTATCTAGCTTAAAGATACATACATACATACATACATACATACATACATACATACATACATACATACATACATACATACATACATACATACATACATACATACATACATACATACATACATACATACATACATACATACATACATACATACATACATACATACATACATACATACATACATACATACATACATACATACATATATATGCGTCTAAAATAAAGTAATATGTGAACTTGAAATATGAACACAATTAGAAAATCTTATAATATACTTGCTTATTCTTTACTATCGTGTCTAAAGTCGAGTTGAGCAAGATAAACAAATCAGGAATTATTTGAACAGTTTAACCCCAACACTTTTTATTGGAACGATATTATTGGTCAAATATATATTTCAGTATAGGTAAAAATCGTAATGTTCATCTGAACAGATTATTTTGCACTGTGCTGAAATGATTGACAGAGTGCGCCTTGAGCCAATGCAAAGGAAATCGAAACAATTTGACAGTGAACAAGCTAGTTGAAACAATTTCAAGCGGACATAATATATCGATTGAAAATCTTTTTTTTTGAGCATTTTCTTTGCACGTTTTATTATGAAAGTGTCAAATAAGAAGAAGCACAAACCAATAAACCGAGGCTGAGAGCAGATCAATTTAGAAAACTGAATTGTATGAATCTGGATGTTGTTAATTTTAAGGATAGTGTTGATACAAGACGAAACATAGGATAATATAGAATATACAAAATTGAAATAATGGAATTGCTGATCTTAAGATAGCATGATACAGAATATGCAAAATCGAAATGTCAAATCGTGTTCGTTCAAAGTGACTGGTACCAGTGTTTATAAAATAGTGTCTGCTTCAGAGATAATGAACATAACTGATAATCTTGAGTCAGAGAAACAACTCGGGTAGCTTATGTTTGGAATCAAAGTTAAATATCTTACCAGCAATAATATAATTGAAGCCGCTGTGCAATCTGCCAAAACAATCAATGTCGCTCTCAGGAAATGTTTTATAGCCATTACCATTTTTCAAGGATATTGGTGTTGTCTTTGTCTGAATAGATAAGGGTGAAATGCTATTTAAAAGAACATGCCAAATTTGCTTTCCTCTCTCATGATTCTCTCAGAGAAAACGGTTGTGATTTTCAAAATCCTATGACATACCCTTTATTTGCTAATTCTTCTGGGTATATGAATGAAGTGCTACATTTCTCTTTTCTTTGGCTATAAAGACGTTTTTCTAAGTATTGGCTTCAGGATTATCCAGTTATAATATTAGTTTGGTGAACAAAGGTGAACTAGTTGGAGTGCGTTGCATTTGAATATATGTTTTAACACGCAATTTATACTTTAACAATAATGATCAAAAATAAGCTTAGTAAAATGCATAGCCGTAGAATTCCAATAGTTTTGCCAATTTTTGCCATGTTTCACTGTACAATTAATACCGGTTATATCGATTTATTTTGTTCGTATAAGGTTTAGACGGATCGGTTAGCGACACGTGTCCCAAAGTAATAGTAGTTAACATACTATTGGAATTTACTTTAGCATGCCTGAGAATATAATTCTTGGTGATATAATTAGTATTAATATAGTCGCTACCATAATTCTTTAGACAAAATATGCATCCAGCTGCAAATTTCATTATATACTTCTCAAACTATTGTCCTCTTTTCTTCATACGCGTTCAAAGTTTTTGATGCATGTGTTTTGGAACAATAAATTGAATTTTTTATGAAAATAAAAAAGAAAATATATCTTTAGTTGCTACGTTTGAAATTTGACTGTAGTCATTTTATGCGTAGAGAATCTCGATAGAATGATGAACCATCCAATTAAGACATACGTGTGATCCCTGTTAAAGAAAATATTTAACTTTTCTCATTTCATTTGTTGGTTTATAAGGTTTGCATAAACTTAATAATATTTGCATTGTCGAGTTTGTGTAGTTATTTCAACAGGAGTGATATAGTTCATAAAGTTCTGTAGGAACCGACAAAAACTTGTAAATATCTGTAACGCTGAGTCTTAATGGCATATTGTTCCCTTCTTGTATTTTTTTCTTCGAGGAGAATCAGAAATTGGGTAAATTGATCCAGACGATTAACTATTTACTTTTAGATATTTGTATTCTCCTTCACTAAAAGAACTCTTCAGTAAATGGCAAATGACAGCGAGTAGGCTCATCGTTTTCACTAAAAGCTTAAATTACGTTTGATAAGAGTCTTAGATGACAATGACAGGGACCGCTTGCTGACAATCTAATTATAAAGTATAAATGTATGAAAGAAATTAATAGGTTTTTTTCTCATTGATTCTTTAATTTTCAAAACCAGTACAGGGCTATAAGATACCAGGAAGGGGATGAGTTAGCTGGATGAGTTTTTAAAAATATTGCGTCGTTCAAGACGACTAATGAACTGATTAAATAATTTACATTCTATCGATTATATCTATAATCAAAAATAATCAAGGGAACTAATATATCGGAAATTAAATATTATATAATGTTCAATATATATATATATATATATATATATATATATATATATATATATATATATATATATATATATATATATATATATATATATATATATATATATATATATATATATATATATATATATATATATATATATATATTGTTCTAGTTGGTCGCTGTTATATTGGTGATTTCGGAACCATTGTCCAGTCACGATGTTACCGAAAACGTAAGATATATATATTCAAGAACTAATTTTTATGACTGCTTCAAAAGAACAAAATGCTAAAAGGAGATTAACAATGATAAGTACAAAACCTTGATCTTCTCGCAAGGGTCGGGTTTAAATTTAATTTCTCATTATTTATATTCCTTTCGAATTTAAATATTTTGTGAACGCAAATTTTATCTCGAGACGATTGTTGAAAAAAATTAAAATGTATGTAATGTATTATGAAAAAGCATCTCAAATTCGCAGTTCAGCTCATGAATTTTGAAATATTTAAACATTACTTCCGAAAAAAAATAATTAAAAAATACGTGTCCATATTTTGAAAGAAAAAATACAATCACAGAATCAATATAGACTAGAGACGTATCACTCAGATTGAATAAATTTATGATATGCACTTTGTTGAAAGCAACTTGAATGAAATTTAAAGTAAAAGTGATATAAATGATATATAAAGTGAAAGTAATGCGATAGACGAAATCAAAGAAAAATTGAACTTACTACTTAAGTGAATAGAAGTTTAGATATGTAGTATGTACTATTCAACAAGGTAAGTCTTACAGAAAATATGCACAGTAGGTAAACGTTTACGGTATCCAAAAATATTTTCAATACTTTTCCTTCTTCTTCTGTTTTGAACTGTTCTTTGATTGTTCTCCACCATGACGGTAATAGATGGCTGCTAAAGGTATGAATGGTCTTTTTGTTAAGCATACCATGTCCTTCATATCAACTAATATTGCATATCAGAAAAAAGCTCGTTTAATGAATAGGCTCAAGCGCATATGTCACGTGAATTAACATACTCACTTTGAATGTCTGTTGAACTTCTCTCTATTATTTCAGAATTGAAACAGAATTATCCTCCTCGCAAATATTTTCACCTGCTTTAACACGTACCAGAATCAATGCGGTATAGAATAAAATGATTTTAATATAATGTCAAAGCTGCTTTGAAGCTCTCCAAATTTACCTACGATAATTCCTGATTTCTCCTATGAAAGTTCTTAAATTTATCTTATTAAATACAGACTTTCCTGTACATATGTGTATTTATGTATGTGTGTATGTATGTATGAATGTATGTATGTATGTATGTATGTATGTATGTATGTATGTATGTATGTATGTATGTATGTATGTATGTATGTATGTATGTATGTATGTATGTATGTATGTATGTATGTATGTATGTATGTATGTATGTATGTATGTATGTATGTATGTATGTATGTATGTATGTATGTATGTATGTATGTATGTAATATTACGACTCTAATTAAATTGCACCTGTGTTATAATTTTTGTCCTTTTTAATTATTTATTTCATTTTTATTTTATTTTTATATCATTAAATGTTTTGGAAAAAACTTGGACTTTTTTGACTTAATGACAAATATGTTGACTTTGCCATACATATATTAACGCCATTTTTCAGCACAATATAGGCCGATAGCTTTAGAATACAGATTTTCTCCTAATATTAGACAACATTGGTATGACCTCCATGTAACTATTAAGCGGCATAATTTGATGTGAACGTGGTCATACAATCCGGAAGTGGGACAAGTAAAATTTACATATTTAGTAAGTTACAATGCCACTTATTTGAGTTCATGCCAAACACGTATGGAATGACAGACATAACCAAATGTTATTTTGTTCACATTTGTCAATATCGAAGTGAATTACCACGTTGTGCTGCCTCATTTGCTTAACTGTCACTATTGCTACCCCTACGGTATGTATACAGACTAACAAGAAGCTAATGTTTCCAACATCGACACATCACCGCCTGGTCCCACCTCTGTGGCTTTGAAAGTTGATCTCCGAAGTTCCCAGAGCCGAATATCTGAATCGACCTACTCTGATAGAATTAGTCCCGAACGATATGTCTTCTTGGGAGAATGAGATAAAGTCAAGTGTTTCAGTTTTAATGTCACTTTACGAATGGGAATATAAAGACTCTAGATGGTCTTCGTTCTGTAACAACCTGTTGGACCAAAATAATATCACCTTTATAGATACTCGTGAAGTTTGCCTCTTGAGTTAAGAGAAAGAAGCTACGGAGAGTTTGAAAAGATACAAGTGAAATGCAAAGAATAAGTGAATCGTATACGACACAGATGTTTAAACCAATCTACTTCAATGCAATTATAAAGGGATGACGCTTATGAAAATTTTTAAATGGCAGACATTGATCAACTACTCACAAATCATATGATTTTGGATGTTACAACTTCTACTTACTAAGTGGTAATATTACGCAGAATTCCAAAGGAAACACCAGAGGATTTCAACAATCGTTTGAATGAGGGATATCCTCAAGAAAAGGCTTCTTTACTATATGGTGTGTGAGTCGGTGACTGATCTGGTTTTAGGTACGATTTAGCCCTCAATGCAATTTGGTAAAAGTATGACTATTTCCTAAAAAAGAAACGCATTCCGGTGAACGGCTAGTGTAGGAGATCACATTTAAAATGTACCTTTGGTTTTACGGGACAGCACGTAGGAAGAATTTGTCAAGACAAAAGAAAAGTATAAGTTCAAAAATCATTTGCCATTTTTTAAAGCATTATATACAAAGATTGATTATTGAGAGATACAATTTCAAACAGGAAATGCGACGCGGATATTACAGCTTCCCTCATGCGAAGACATCATGACCATTGCAACGCAAAAACGGCTCATTCACTTAAAGGTGTTGACACGTTTGACCTTTGTTTTGTCAAATATGATACTTATGCTTGAAACATATTTGTTGCACTTTATCAACTCTTAATGCTTAATGAGAAATGGTTGTAGTATGCGATGTACACGAATACTGGAAAGATTTACGTGAATGTGAAAGTCGATTCTTGAACGCAAGAAGTGGCTAAATATGCCAAAGATCCGTGCTACTATTCGAGAAACGGAAATTCACTTTGGATGAATGCCAGACGTCAACGTAAATGTCAAGACCCATATTATAAAATGTACAGGTAGAATAATCTGAAGGCCTATTATAAACTCAGGACATTGGGAAATAGCTTTGGTAGAAATCATTCATCTCGTATAAGTTTTGAATGTTAGTTGAAATCAATCAACGATCACCGTCGAAATCATCAACGAACAAGTGTAAGAACACCTGTAACAAAATGATCCATTTTTACGAATCCAAACGACAATCCAAAGCTAATCCTCAATAAGCATCTATTCCATGAAAATTCATGCAGGCTAACATTTAAGTACTCCTCATATGGTCGAATTGAATACTGATAATTTCAGCGATCATTTTGGCAATGCCCAGGACAAACTAAACGAAGCGTACTGATCGAGTACTATAAATTAATTAATTGTATGAGTATAATGTTTTCAGATATCAATCGCCCATCACCTTGTATTCCATTTTTGTTTTATATTCGGAGTGGCGACACAAAAATAGCACCGAATTCGAAAGATATTAACATTAACGAGCGATATTAAAATATTTTGTCACCCAGTGGAATTGAACAAGGACTTGAATTAGAAGTCTTTTTGATAGTGTCAGCATTGGTGTAAAGTACACCTCGGACAAAGTATTCCATTCTCGAAAGGAAAGGCCACGGTGAAACTATAATTACGAAATCGATTCTCTCACAAATTCTAGCCAATGTATCCTCTTAACCAAGGAGTCACTCAACATCGAGTACATGGTCTAGGAGATATGTTAAAATCCGCTTTTATTACTACTTAAGACCACGCTTCTGGCCAAGGCATTACTTTCTTTTCTATACCACAAGAAAAACAAGGTAAAAAGAGACGTAGTAACCCTTCAGATTTCATAAACACGTTCAGGTAAACAATACGAAATGAAGGAAGAGTAATCAAAAATTAGACCTTTTTAAACTGAAACAAAACTAATACTCAGTGACTCTTGGGAATGTTTGCAAATCAGAACTGGATTTGTTTGCCTTGCAGCCACCAAGAACAGCAAAAAGGCAGAAATTCATCTGGTGTCGGTTTTGGCTACCTCTGTCCCTAAAGAATTTAAAATCAAAGTACAGACCGAAGATTACATCGATCTGAATTACCGTTAGTTGTCCACGAATTTGAAAATTATCAAAGTGGACAACACCAATCCAGCCGGCGATGCCAAATTAGCACTTGTTAATAACTGCATGCATTCGTTCTTCGGCCATGTACATTTGTACTTGAATAACAAGGTCATCAGCAACGGGATGGATATTCACCCTTACAAGTGTCCCTGAAAAATTTCTTGATGTACGGTTGTTGTTGTTTTAGGGTTTAATGCCATTTTCAGCACAAGATGGCGGCCAGTATTAATGGTGAAGGAAGAACCATGGAAATCCCCGGGAAGAACCACTGACTCACGAGGAGCTACTGGCAGACTTTCTTACATACCCACGTTAGCCGAGCCTGGACTCGAACACACGCAGACCGAGGTGAGATGGCAGTTATCCGTAATGTACAGCGCCTTAAACCACTTGGCCACTTGGGGCCGCCTTGATGTACAGAATGGAAGCCAAAACCAAATACTCACCTATGAGACATATAAATCTAGCTGTTTTGCTAACCTTACTTTTCTTGTCTCAGTGTGGTTGTCTCAGTCTGGTTGGCTGTCATAGTGTATATGCGCTAAGAACTAATTAAGAAAAGGAAACCTTTGTATTTTGCTATGCATCAAAGAGTGGTACTAAAATCAAACAGCAACAAGAACAACAGATATATAAGACAAATTATCCGTATAGCAACTTAAGGCCACTCTACTTTGGGGAACACACCATTTAATACACTTTGACAGAGATAGATAGACACACACACTTACCCTAAGATGAGCGTTTTGGTACTATGCTAGAAAATATAGAAAATACCACACTGCAATATGAATTTAATCCTACATGTAATCCTATCTCAATGCATTTTCAGATCATGTAGCTAAGTAGCTAGTAAGTTTTAAAACAAATTAGATACTGTTAGCTACATTTAATGACGAATTAGATACTGTTAGCTACATTTTATGACGAATTAGATACTGTTAGCTAAATTTTATGACGAATTAGATACTGTTAGCTACATTTAATGAAGCTGACCTAAACATTTACTGAGCTACAGATTGGATAAAATTCGCGATGCTGTGGATAATGATCTATGAAACAAAACACTGTTCGAGGCGCACAGATAATCCATAGCAAAAAAGAAAAAAATATAAACTCTCTCAAGAGTTACCGCAAACACCGCAAATACTAGGTTATACATCTAGGGTCACATAATTAGGTAACAGAAAAGAAGCAAAACCAACACGTTTTTATAAAACTGAACAAACAATTTATTATCAAAGTTATTAATGAAAAATATGAGTGGAAGTTATACAAGTTTATGAATGTCCTAAACTAACGAACAAATCCTTACTAATTTCAATTCCGTAGATGTACTGGTCCTCCAAGAACAGTGACGTTGTCAGGATGGCACCGTTCAGACTTCTTTCTAATAATTTGTAACTGTTCCATAATAACATTATAGTCTATAAAATGAACACTTTATTTTTCCACTGAACAGTCCAAACAAATGTTTTGCCTAACAAATTATATTTAAGTACAATATAAAACACGTCAGCAGACTTAGAACAAGAATACAGTACGTGTGAATGACTCTAAACATCGGAGCAAATCTGATTGCTTAATTTTCTTCTTATATACACTGTATATTGTGCCTGTACTTCGCAAGAAACTCCACGTGACAGCATCCACCATTATATTTGGGTCGAATTAAATATTTTCATGTGACCTTTCGCAAACAATGGTAAGCTGCAGAGCTGCTATCGAAACATTGATGACTCATCAGACAGTGAGAAAAATAAAACTTGTGTTGTCCTGAGAATAGTAATTATACACCTGTTTCAGGCATCGTTTATTCTATTGATTAGATACCACTACAGAACGATTATAGATATCTGTTACATATGATCTGATGTTGACGTTGTGATGAGAAAATAATATGATATTGATCCATTCAAGAAATACTGTATTTAGATTCATATTTCAAATACTAAATTAATATAAAGGGACTTAGACGCAAATGGAAGTAAATTTAAATTAAGGTTTTGCAGGAAACTCTACAATATAAATGAATGCCTAACGGAACAACCAATGCACCATGTTGTTAGAATTGGTGACAGAGAAAATAATAATTTGGTCCATATGAGATGGTGTGGCGGTGTTCAGAATGTGCAGAAGAACAAACAGCTAGTCAACGAATGTTCCTAAAATGCAAACTGCAGAAGAACTCATCATAAAGGGTAAAGGGCATTTGAAGGCAATAACTACACTTTTATGAAAGGTTAGCAAAGTTAGCAAGGAAGGCAACAAGAAACTGTTTTACCCAAATTCAAAAGTAACAGGCATGAAATACACAACGAAACTAAAATCGCTAACGATCTGAACTATTTCCATGATGATGTCGCGAGACGTCACGTCTTTCAGATCGTCTTCCAGTGAAATCTCTGGATGGTAATGTCATGCTAAAGTTGGAAACGTAAGAGAACTTCAGATGCGAAATAAAGATATATTGATTTAACATCCTTTGAATGAGCGAAGTGATACGGAAAGATCACGGTGAATATAATCAAGTACAAATTAAAGGCTAAACAAAGTAGTGCAGCTTAGTTATAGAGTACTCATGATCAAAGTGGAAGCAAAACCCAGACACAAAGTGATTGTGCTTATATATATATATATATATATATATATATATATATATATATATATATATATATATATATATATATATATATATATATATATGTATATATATATATATATATATATATATATATATATATATATATATATATATATATATATATATATATATATATATATATATATACACGCAAGAGAAAACGATGGGATAGATGAGATGCACGAGCAAATAAAAGTCCTCATTGACACGGGCAAGGCAATGATTATCTGTTAATGATGGACGACTGGAATGCAATAGCTAGATAGTTACATAGCTAAAAATAGAAACACGAGAGGCGAAAGTTTGATAACGTTCTGCAGAAGAAAAAAAACAGATAGCTGTGACAAACGCATGCGTCCAACAAGTAAACAGAAGGAGGTACGCTTGGAAAATCTCGGGAGACAGAGAAAGATACCAGTCTGTTTACATGCTAGTTAGAGATATAAAAACAGCGTAATGCGTTTTAAATAGGTATTCATGAGCAAATGTTGGTTGGGACCATATTAATGAGAGTCAAGTTGAACTCGAGGAATATAAGATAAAATGATAATCATTAAAATGTATAACCTAGAATGCTTGAAAAAGTGACAAAGCGTTTAAAAGATCAAAGTGAAAAAGGCCAATTCCTAGAACATGAAGAGAGGGAGACAAGAATATCAAAATGTAATTAATGGTGAAGAACTTGAACAAGTGAGAAAGATTATATATTTAGGATCTCATATTACAGAAAATGGAATGATTGAAGACGAAGATGAAGTGATGGCAGCAATTGGAATGGAGAAAGGTCTATTTAACCTGAAGAAAGAATATCTAATAATTTGTGAAAAAAGGATTATGATGTACTAAATTATTCTTCCACATTTCTCGCTAACGTTTTCCACTAAAATAAAAATCAAATCAAAAGAATGCAAATGGGTACTGATTTAAAATTAAATTATGAAATTCATTACACTATTCAACTAGTTCCATAAATTCAGTAAGAAATGGATACATATTGCAGATCTGTGTAAGCCACATATATTAACATGGCTTTTATTTTACAGTGTTAGGTTTAAAACAATTTAATATACCAATGCTTCTTGTATATGATATCAAATTGTGTTTAGGCAATTGCATATATAAATATTGTATATATATCAATTATGATTTTCCACTGATTAATCATTTAATACGTAAGAAAAGAAAGAGAAATGAATATTACTAATCCATATTTTATGAATGACTTCCCATTCTTTTTCTCATACTTAAGTGAACAAAATGATGGGAAATCTACTCCCAAACCCGCCCCCAATTGTATCTTTCCGTAAAATATCTAGCGTAGCGGATTTTCGTAATTGTCATTCGATCATGATTGTGGAGCTATGAATGATGGTAAAAATTACAGACAAACCGACTAACGGATATATAAAACAATTGTAGTGTAGATAGTGATGATAATAAAAGCATGCTAGTGATTTAGATTAACTGAAAATATATTTAAATGTTTCCGTTATCTTTCTTTTTGGTCAATACACCTTGTTTATAGTCATGACTTGTCTCAATACGCTCGCTAGCAAATAATTGGCTGTGCATTCAGTGTTCAACAAGGTAACAATGCTGTGTTTGTAGTGATTTACTTTATTCTGGTAAGTAATCTTTCATGTTAAATCATAAATATGTCTATATTGATTTAATCAAAATGAACGAAAACATATACTAGACAAAAGGCACAAAGAAAAAGAAAACAACCCCAGCAGCAGAGAGGGTGAACCCTACAAAAGTTTGCTCGAGTCATTATCAAAAAATAAAGGTTCCTACAGATGCTGAAAAAGGTCAATAACTCTAAACCAAAGTCTCTAACTTAGTATATTTCCACACGGTTAGGTTAGCTCAGTTTGTTACATTATTATTGAGTTATTTTTACTGACTTTGTAAGGCGATTTTGTTTACCTGCAAAGCGACTCAATTGTTGTCTTTCACCCTCCCTGCTGTTCTTGACTGTCAAGGAAGTTAACCAAATATTGTACCCAGACCAATCTACGAGCGTATGTATAAATTAATATATAGAGTTTCGTTTCTCAAATAAATTATATTTCCATCCTGATTTGTGAGTTTAAAATTCATTCTTGACAATAATGGATTATGAACACGCAGTTAGACTTGATTTATTGGCTCAGATACAATACGCCACCATGGATGTGTTTGAATACTGGACGAATATAATATGTATCCCTGCTGAGCCTGATTAGACTTAGAAAGGTCAACGTGGTAGCTACTGTCAATTATATCGCATACTAGATTCAGTGCGATGGTGGATGTTATATTAACAATATTAGGTGAAATATGACGTCCTGTTCAGTATGAGTCATTATATCTGAGAACAGTTGGAAACGGGATTAATTTTTTTCAATGAATCACATGTTCCTCTAAAGTGTTCATCAGTAAAATCATTAAATGATTTTTTTAAACTCAGATGTGTCTAATCCGTGAATTATAAATTTTGGTAGCTGTTGTGCATTTATTTTAAAATGTTTCATAAATAATCTCGGTGCTGTGTGATTAATGAAAAAATCTATAATAGTTTTACTAATAAGATCAAGGTCTGCTGCAACGGCCTTTAGGTGATTTATTGTTTTGATTATTTGCATTTTCATATCCTCAGAGTAATGCTGACAATTACTAGAAAATAAATGTCTTAAATTATTATAAATACTAAAATATTCAGTCTTTACATCAATTGAGTATATCTTAAAGAATTCTTCATAAACTGAACTCTTCCAAAACGGCAGAATTGTAATATATTTTACGCTGAAATGACCATAATTTCGTTCGTTTTTTGATATTCTGGCTGTTTTAACAATATTCGGTTATCAGTTTTAAATTCCTCGATTGAGCCATCCTAACAATGATCTAATCGAACTTTGATAAATATCCACAGCATAGTCAGGAAAATTTATTTCAATCACCGACGATCATGTTGGTTCGGATAAAGTAATTGCTATCTTGGATTGTTTTCCAGTAATAGACTTAATTCTGCGCTGGAATTCTTCATTAATTTGCTCTATTTGGTAACTGCCAGTTAGAATACTAACTATTTGCCAATCGGGAGTTCCATCAGTCTTATTTTTATTTGCGAATAACAAAAATGAATTATTTGGTTGTTGTCCACGAAATGGTTTTGATCTAATATTAGGCCAGCTATAATAAACACGTAACTGAGCTAATACTATCTCTTTTACTGGAATTGCAGTTGGAACGTTAACGATAAATTCAGGATTGGTCGAACTTATCCATATCATAGTAGTTTTTGAAGGAGTTGTATTAGTGACGATCTGCTGTAACAACTATCTCGACTCAATATCCGAACGATGTTCAGACGCTGACATTATTGTTATTATTGTTTAATTCTCCATTTATTCTACTCTGGTTATTGTCACCAGAATCACTAACGATTATGAATGCTTCATCGTAGATTTTAATTATAGTTGCGAACTCCTCATCAGATATTTTACCATCGCTGAGATACGTGGAAATATACCCATATAGTTTAGAGTAGGTTGTTGCTGTGGGTAATTGTATTATATACTCACGCAATTTATCATTCGCACATGTAGCTATCTTTTTAGCAATAATACTAAGAATGTATGCTACAGTCGTTGAAGGTGAAACAATAATTGTTATAATTGCTGGAGATGTCGTTGTTACTGTCGATAGTATTAATCTGGATCCAGCAACAATAGCAGAAACTGAGTATACACTTATATCAATAACAACCTTACGTCTACAATATTTTTTACTTTTACTGCATAATGGTAGATGGTATATTTTAGTTTGGCCAGACATTCCCATGCTTGATTATATCTGTGACGTTCAACGTCGATAGCTGACGTGGTCATTTGGTGCATTATACTATGACGTTAAGTAATTAATTGAGTTACAAATTCCAAACACCACCAGTAATTACTTTGAGACAAACTTCTACTCGATGATTCCAGCGTAAACGTTTCTTCCGAATCTTTATCTAACAACACAGATACAGTTTTAGAAAAATCGCCATTTGATGGAGATGTTGTGGATATTTTAAAATTTGCAACACTAAGTAAGGACATCCTATATATACCAGTGATCTCCGCGGTTTGTATGATGATTTTATTTTCTGATGTCCACAATCCAAACCCAGATGTAACTATACACAATATTTGTTATCTGATTGTGAGGAATTTTAATCAGGTTTGTTTTCTGAATATAATCCGGAATTCCACTGATAATATCTTTGAGTTTTGAATTAATATCAGTAGGTTTTAAATCAACATTTGGTGGACTTCCAAACAATTCGTTATTAATTCTGTTTATGTTTCTGCGAGAACTCAAAAACGTATTCACTATTCATGTGACTGGTAAAATCAGTTTTGAGCGTGGCTATTTCATTACAGATTGGATTATCATTATCATCGAGATTTGACTTCAATCCTAATGGATATTTGCTAAATAAAATGCCCGTTGTCTTTGTACCGATGGAGTGAATCGTGTAATATAGAAGATAACCTTCTTGTCTCTTTCTTTTACATTACATATTGCACGATCTATTGCAAGCATGTACTTTATTTAGTAGACTATAGTAAAATTGTTTACTATAGTGAAAACGTTTCTCATTTCAAAAGTCCATTGCTGTTTTGCAAGCAAGACAATACCCTCAACGCAGCAGAGTTCATTTCCGAAGAAGTAGGTCAAAGGAATAATGGGTTTACCAGAACAAAACAAAACAAAAAAGCGCCGGTTTTCTGAGTTGGAAGAAAATCTTTAATCTTTAATTTTTCGGGAAAGAATGATCACTCATGATTCTGGAATGTACATTATATGAGAACTAATTACTAGGTCGTCATGCGAGTGTGTCTGCTTCGCACGAACTTATATAACAACGATTCAGTCCCATCATTGTTTGTTGATGCGTGCTTAGACGTGACGGTATATGAATTGGTGCGTGCAGGCAAGGCGATGGGTGCCATTTACTCGTGGACCTCGGTTCGAAACTCGGTAGAGTACGAATTTAATTTCTCTAACCTATATGATAGAATTGTTTGTATTAAACTATTATTTCTGCCCACTATTATCAAGATTCTACTACAGAATCCAGGGATAGCACAGTCTGTTCTGTCTGGTATATATTTATAATTCTTTGTAAAACAAAAATCCTATATACCTTGATTTCTTTCATAGGAATCTGGAACAACTGTGTGTATATATGAGAATTAATTACTAGGTCGTCATGCGAGTGTGTCTGCTACGTACGAGCTTATATAACAACGATTCAGTGCCATCATTTTTTGGTGATGCCTGCTTAGTCGTGACGGTATATGGGTTGGTGCGTGCAGGCAAGGCGATGGGTGCCATTTACTCGCGGACCTGGGTTCGAAACTCGGTTGAGTACGAATTTAATTTCGCTAACCTGTATGATAGTAATTTATGTATTAAACTATATATATATATATATATATATATATATATATATATATATATATATATATATATATATATATATATATATATATATATATATATATATATTCGTAGTTCGTGTTAAAAATTTCCTGACATCTTTAACATTGGAGTATAAAATGTATTCATACAATATATCAATAGGTTAAAATTTTTGTAATGATTAATATCGGAACATCTTAAGAGCACATGGATATCAGTATTATTCATGCCTTTTGCGTACATATTTTGTAAAGTGGTGTACAAAAGGCGTTAGGTAATTAAATGTCTTTATCAGCACAGTTTTGTCTTCTAAGTGTTAGCTTGAATGGATAAATAAGGGACAACATCTCTATCGGAGCGTGTGCCTTTAAAATGATATATGGGAGTATAAATCAGGAAATTGTACGCCTGTGAAATTTATCTTTGCTTTGCAAAAGAACCTTTTGTAGAAAATTGTCAATTATCCGATTGTTAATCTCAGATAATAATTTCCTCACGGGCACTCCGATTCAAATGCAGAAATTAGAATCGTCGCCAGCATCGTCGCATTTTCTTTATTTTTAAAAATATTACTTCCTAAGCACACTAAAGAGAAATTTTACCTCAAGTTGAAATACAGGTTGACTTTATAATGAATTTGACTCATATCGTTAGAAACAATATATATATATATATATATATATATATATATATATATATATATATATATATATATATATATATATATATATATATATATATATATTACAAATGCTGGGCAAAGATTGTCTAGCTATGAATTCAATCGGATTTTATGGTGGAATTAACGGCACGATTTGTAGGTAACAATAAACTCAGATTATGGTGTTCTTAAATTACTATTACCATTCTGTTTCATATTGAGAAATGCATGCATTATACCACCATTGGTTAATAAGTACTTAGATTCCTGATCGTCAACATATTATTTTGTTGTAGCATCACTATCTGTAGTTGGCTATCCAAAATCTAAAATTTTATTTTTGTTCATAATAACGTCTCCACTAAATACACCGCCAGTCGTCCTGACATAATCGTTATCTGACTTACCGGAATCTTGTATTTTACCCTGATCAGTAAAAGTAACGATATTATCAACAACTGCAGTAGGAATTCGTGTAAGTACGCCTTGTAGTTGTATATTACTGGTTTTTAATCGTCCTTGTTCATTCTGAAAAACAACCACTTCGTTTTCATCCACACTTGTAATACTTAATAAATCATCAATCTTATTTCTGAGCTGATCGAGGGTTGCATATTTAGAAAATTCACCTTACTGCTGAGCTTTACCACGAACAGATCCTCCGTAAATATCTACCATTATATTTACTGATGTCTGTTCAAATGTGACAGCATGGTATATTCATGCACGACTTTGTGGGGTAGTTTTCCTGGATGTGATAGGAATATAGCATTAAGTACATTAAGTTCTTCTCGACCACATATTGGTAGATAGGTTAATGTTTGTGTTTGTAATCTAGAATACCATATTGGAGCAATATTATTACTGACATAATGAAGAAATTCTTTTGGTGGCGCTAATCCATATGAATCAAAATAAATAATTCCACGTGGAACAATTGCATACGCTACCCAGTGGGTACCTGATCCAGAATTTTTATCGAGATTAATAATACCTGTTTCAGTATTTTTCGGTTATTTTGGTAATTGATCGCGTATAAAAATACCTCTAAAGAGTTTTATTTTTAATTTTTTTATCAGCATCCAGTAGATCAAAATTAGAGATAGGCGAGATCAGTAAATTATCCCTGGAAGCCTTAGACCTTTTCCGTACCATGAAGCTGGGGTCCCTGGTAATCTGAGACCTTTTCCCTTCTTTTATTCCCTTTCCGGCTGCTTTCTTTAATACCATTCCAGCAGCAGTTCCAACATCGTCTAAAGCAGCTGTTTTTGCAACAGCTGGAGCTGCAGCGGCTATTAATTCTGGTATAGCTGCGAGAAGGGGAAATATACCAGCCGTTTTAAAGATATATTTGATAGCGCCTGCAGAAAGATTAAATTTGACGCCTTTATTTGATTTTTTTGCTTCATTAAAGCTTTCGAATTGACGATTGGTCAACTATAATTTATTTGAACCGCTCATCTGTTCCCTCGTTAGAGATATTGTTATTCCACAGTTATTGTTTGATGCCGATTGCAATCTTTTGACCTGGGCAGGAGTCAGGGTGACACTAGCGTGATTGTATGACATTTATATTATTTATAAATTATCTAATTGCGTGTAACGTATTTTCTACTGGGGCATTAATGACTCTCATTCGTCCACCAGCACCTTCAAGGAGTATTGATTTATCGCTAAGTATAACAGCATCTGAAATGAAATTATCAATAGCCCCTCTTGTTACACTAGCTCGAAAATGTATATCGACTACAGATTGTCTGCTTAAGTTTAAATGTTCGATCCAAAAGTAAACAATCGGATACAAGGTTTTTAAATCTAGATGAGATATTTGTAATCCAGTATCAACATTTTGATCACGGCCCATAAACGTGCTTAATCGATGATATGCACGTGCTACATGATTTTGATCAAAATTCAGTAATATATTCTCGGATGGTTCTTTATGTCCATTTATTCTTAATGAAAGCTCAGAACACCAAGATTGTCAAATATAATGTGATTGCGGGCTTGGTCGTTAACTCGTGCAGCATTTTGTAATATATGCCTGGGCGCAGAAACACCTTGATTAGAGGCTATCTGAGATGTAAATGGATGACAGCTGTGGTCATTGTCAGCCATGACAGCATTGATTTACCCCCTTGACTCATGAAAGATAGTAATCGTTGTTCTTCAGATATTGAGGGAGTTATCACTGAAAATTTTGTAAGAATTACTCTGCCAGCATCAGCGGCGGGTCTCCAAATTGCATCATCGTCTGTAGCCCTTCGTACTAGTACAATTGTATGTGTGGCTCTAAAAATGACATTTCTGACATTTCTGCAGAATCCAAAAAATATGTGATAGTGGAATTGCACACAAAAATATTCTTCTACTTCCTTTTAACATCGCTCGACGTGAACTGAATCCTAAATTGAAATCTGGATCTACATTAATAAGCATTCTGTCTACGTCTGCTGGGGCGCCTGTAGCAAAATTCTGTGGTCGTCCTATTTCATATTGTTGGTACTCTGGAACATCAGAAGTATCTTTTACAAACATTATTAATGGACCAGCTGATCTTGAGTAATCGTCGCTGTATCATGCAAGACCAAGTAATGTTCTAGGAACGTCAACATCTTTCTGAATTGATTCAATATTTTTTCCGTCGGTCATATACATTTTCCGTCGATCATGTACGTAGCACAATCAAACAACGCCATTATACCATTATTAACAAAACCAACACTTTCATTAGCTTCATATTCAGTATTATCCGCTTTTAATATCTCACCTTCGACTTCAATAAATGCTTCGTAGTGTAGGAAATATCTACTTGTATCATGAACCTGAAGTTCAATCCTTCCACGCTGATTTGGAATTCGTGTGTCGTAAGAATAATACTGATAATCATGTATAGACTCATCTTTCAGGACTGGTGCGTCCATGTCAAATGCAGGATCACTTATGCGTTTGAACATATTTATTATAATTATTATCGTCTTAAACGAGGACCACCTCGAGAAGTGAGACCACTTCCTGCTATGAGACTGGCGGTTATATTGTTTCTTTTTCTGATAAAGGTGTATTTGCCAAGTCTGCTAGTTTCTTATTAGCGACTTGATTTATATTTTACTTATATTTGCAAGCATTTATTCAGTACTAGGTAATTTTACCGGCTGAGGTCGGACCTCTTGAGGTCTGCTTATTAATTGTGCTAGTCTACCTTTAATCGCCGAGAATGCTTTACTAGCAACATTACCAACAGCACCTACACCTTTTTCACGAACAACATCAATAGCTTTCATACCCAGCTGGTTTACAATTCGTATTGCTTTTGGGGCTATTCTTCTAAAAAGACCGTGAACGATATCACCTAACCCATCTCCGTTGGTTGCCCTGTAAATCGGTACTCGGGAGTTGATTCCCTTGACCATGGTTGGTCCACGTTGAGTACTATGTACTATCATTTTATTAAATAATCATTATATTTAAATACTTAATTCATTGACGTAATCACTATAACAATCATCGGCGATTTCATTAATGAGAGACCTATACACATTAATATCAATCATGCCACCTGTAAAGGATCTTTTTCAAATATATGCTGCTTCATTAATAATTTCTGGGGAATTATTACCAGCTAGTTTTCCTCCAATCAGAATTTCTAGTCGTTCAACATCAGCAAGGATGTTGTTAGGACACTGAGTAATAAGACAACTTCCCTGTGCGGTAAGACCACTTATGTTAGAGGTGTCTGATGCCCAATATTCTTCTTCTTCACTTTTTATTTTGGGCTGGTTGTTGTTGTGTTGTGGTTTGGGAGAGTGTGACAATAATTTATATATATATATATATATATATATATATATATATATATATATATATATATATATATATATATATATATATATATATATATATATATATATATAAATACATATATATATATACTAAATTTGAATTTGAATATTTGTCTTAATTATAATGATGGAGGAATTACTCGCAATTGAACCAACTGCTATAAGATTTGACCTTGACAGACTATCAGTATATAAATTTAGTGTTTCGATGCATGATCTAGCTTTAACGAATGCATATATAACCAAACGTATTCGTGATTCTAAGAAAGAATTTCGTGAGAATGATGATGTATATGTGTGGTCAACTGTTAGAGTTTGAAGCATCATTAATATGGTGAACGACAGACGGGGGAAAGTAATTATTAACCACCTTGATAGTCAAAAATATCTTATTTTAATAAACTTTATTGCGGAGACAGACGATAATATTTGGATGATTCGTGACAAAAGTGACCCCGTTCATGTACAGTCTGGAAATAAATAAAACGATATTATTAAATAATTAATCGAAACCTGGAATACTGACTGGTATTGAAAGGCCGTATTTTGAGCGAGGTTATCTAGGTACTGCTGTGGTATATGGATTGTTTTTACTGAATGATAAACCTAATATTACAGATCTCAAACGCTGAGATTGTCAGAGTTAAGAATAAGCTGCGTGGCTGAGCGTATTTTAGAACATTTTACAAATGCGATGCGTGGTAATGGTTTATCGGATTTAAGACGTAAAAAAAAATATCTGAATAGGCAGAGACCTTTAACGATTATGGTGCATCTATTAAGGACGTTGTTAAGCTAGAAAAGTCAATAAGATTTCCAATAACAGTAAAAACACTAACAGGAAAGATATTGTACAAACCAGGATATATAAAAAATGGATGCCCTATAACAATCATTGATCATAATACACGCATGGACTGATGCTGTAACAATATTTCCACGAGATAGAATGATTAAATTGATTAATGGTCATGTATTTGATTTTGTTAAAAATGTTAATAAAAGTGATCCTGTATCTGTTTGGTTATTTAAAAGTTCTGAACACGATCACGATCAGTTTGTACGGCCTAACGGTGATATTTATCGTACAGAATCTCTTTATGAAGAAATGAAAACTATTGCACTAAATATACTTCTAACGATGACAAAATTAGACAACTACTGAATAATTGTTTTACCGTACCATCGGTAGCGGCCCATTTCGCTCAGGAGAAAAATTCATGGAAACCGACATGGTCAGAATGTATTGAGGATACACAAAAAAAGTTGCATAGAATAAGGGCACGGTGGATTATGGAATACTAAATACGATTATACTGATGTTATCTCAGTCGATATGGCTGCATGTTATCCTCGAAGTTATTTTGGATATGGTGAGTCTTCTAAATACTTTAAAAGATTTGGACACCCTAGACATGACATGGCCAGAGTTTCAATAAATGGACCCTTACTAAATTTTGACTTAACCGGATTTGCATATATAGAATCATTCGAGTTCGCAAAAGATCTCCATACTATTACATATGTTTGGTTTTTGTAAACATTTTGCAGAAAAATACTGGACTCCAATAGTGTTATTAAGATATATGCTTGATGCTGTAATATTGGTATCGTTACAGATAAATGAAGCGATTATATCATATAGTCCACAAAAGCAAGTTTGGTTACCAGAACCGGACAGATTTAATATATGAGATGTCAGGAAAGAATTCCTGATCTTGCCGAAGATGATATTATTAAAATTAATAATAATATACGTAAATGCAGAGACGAACACGATGAAAAACGTGCAAAAGATCTTGGTAGAAAGATAATCGGTAAGTTAACTCAAGGTAGAAAATACTGTTATAAACGAAACAGTACAAGATTGATTATGGACGATGCTGAGTTAGATTTTATAATTGCTGATACAACGAAGAAAAACACATTTATTTGCCATAATAATGCTTATTTTGTCGGATGGGACCAAACTAGGTACTATTGTGAGCTATAGTGAGGGCGACCAACCGCTTTTTTTATTCATTTAAGATCTACAATGCTAACATATGTTTCTATAAATCTACTGTCGATGATAAATAGATTTTCTAGTCACGCTGTTAGAGTCGCTACGGAATCATTTTACATAAAAAATATAAGGATTTATTAAATCCGCTACTTGGTATCGGTGTGTGGGGGACATGGAGGATAAAGGAAGAGAATATACTCAGTTATCCTGAATTTGCTGACGTTGAAATTAAGGAAATATATCACATAAATAATAATCAAATATCAGTTGTCTGCACCATCTGTGTACGATCCTGTGGCTAGACATAAGATTGTTTATCTTAATGGGTGTGGTGTCAGGTAAAACAAACTCGTGTGATTAAATTATGTATGAACAACAATTCAGATATGATTCTTTTGACATTTACATATAAACAAGCCAAAGTGATAAAAGAAAGAGGTGTTAAAACATGCACATATCATAGTTTCTTTAGATGGTGTGGAGACACATGGACTCCTGAGCGAATGGGTGAGAAATATATACCTAACTATATTATATGGGACGCGATAGACACGGTGTAGTTAGATACACTTAAAACATTTCTTGAATGATTATTGACAAAAAATACTGCTGTGATTATGTGTGCTGATCATGGTCAACCACCGACCTTTGTTGAAAAGTCTCCACATTAATGGCTAAAAAGTAATGTGGATTATTATGAAGAAAAACATGATGACCATAGAGCTATTGATGAACAGCTGAACGAACTTAAAAGAATAATCAGACTACAACCAGATAAAATATACTGTACGGCAATGTGTGATATAATTCGAGAAACTACCATGAATGATTTTTTTGACTTAATGGAGACCTACAGATTTGATAGTTGCAAGTAGAAAGAGAGTTCGTGATTAATTGTAGAAGAAATTATTTAGGTTACATAAAGAAAAGTTTTCGCATTTACCTGTACCACTATGTTATCGCCCAGCAGATACTCACAACAGAATATTGAAGTTGAAAGTGCTGGTGGCGGAGTACAAAATCTGGTATGAATGACATTATCTTGGTCACAATTAATACAGTTGAAGAAGTACTGATTATAGATAAATCACCGTGGACGTTAGGATACGCTATAACGATTCATTCGTCGCAGGGATTAACTATTTCTGATACAAATATCTGGATTGTAGATGACCGGATCGAGTGGTCAAACTTAGTCTATCTTGCAGTATCTCGCGTCAGACGAATAACTCAACTACATAGGGTTATTATAGATTATGTGATAACTGAAGAAATTCCTAATGACGATGCTATAATAAAGAAAAAAATAGCGTCTTATAAACAATGTGACAAAAAATAAACGTATATTTGATGTTGATACTAAACTTATTATAAAACTAAAACAACTACAGAATAATCACTGTTCAAGTTGTAATACAATAATGTTATGGCAATATTCGAATAATAATCCAAGACAATTTACCGTAGACAAAAAAAAGAGTGATCTTGGTCACACACGTGAAAATGTGATGCTGACATGTCTTGAATGTAATCGACGTAGGGGGTCTAGTTTACATAAGTGAAGGTGGCGGTAATTGTGTTTCTGTAGAAATTACTTGCAATTGTTCACGCAGAAATCCACGTTGAGAAGCAGTAGAATCTGGTCTGTATATGGCAGGTCTTCCAGTGTATCTAACCACGCTAGAAATTATATATGTGTTACACTCCAAATAGGGTTAGTAGCTCGTCCTTTGCCACCCTCCAACTCCCCTGGTTCGTATAAATATATCTAAATTACATCACCTAATACTGGTTACTGACCGAGTTTTCCGTATTCATCGCTACGTGGTATATATTTTTTTGTTATTGCATTAGAAGGTTTCATGGAAGTAATTTCATTATTTAATGCAGATATCACACTTGGTATCCTTGCAACCCATTCACGAGATCTCTCACCGGACTAAAAAGTCAGCAGATATTTCCTTCGCATACTGATATCCATATAACCGCTCAGCACGTGTTCGATTAAATTATTCAACGATTGCTTGATCAAGGTGAATTTCAGTATGCCTTGTCTGATGTTAACGCTATGTTTTTCTTCATCAAAACTGATACTGCACCAAGAAATTCTTTACCAGGATCAACTTGTAATAGCTAGTGCAATCCTAGATCACCACGTTGATAAATTCGCTCAAACGCAGAAAGCAACTTTAGAGGCTGTCTTCGTCGATAATGGTTCAGCTTCTTTATATCTACTTGCGACGTCAACAACAGTCAATGCGTATTTGTACGCGCGTGACTTTCGTTCAGGTGTTTTAATAGTATTGTGTGGTAAAAACAAAATATGTGCTTGGTGAACTTCTTTAGGAACACTGACGTCAAAATGTGCATATTGCATTTTTTGGTGGTGGTAGATAAATTTGCCATATTGCCTGTCGTGCTAACCAATTTGCCGCAACTTAACGTGAAACGTTTGCTGCTTCAGCAAGTTTAGTGATCGCTGCTTTGCCTTTCCAATACCCTCTATGGCTATAATAAATGGATTCCATTATATTAATTATATAATTAATTACCAGCTACTAGCATTATTTTACTTTTCATAGCGGATTTTATTAGAAAACATGGACGTGATTACTCAGAGATACACACAAATACCTAATATGATTAGAGATAATTGTAATATTCTAGTTGTGTTTAATGGAGTAGATAATTATACCCTACATAATATTTATTATACCTGGTGTTCAGGGGACATGGATATGATTAAATTGAAAATTTTCTTTTCTAAAGCACAAGCTGTTCCGTTCGGATTTATAACAATAAATCTACATGATCCATGATCAAGGTATCGTGTAGGTCTGGATAAAATATTTGGTTAACTCCCCTTGACTGTCAAGAGCAGCATGGAGGGTGAAGGACAACAATTGGGTCGCTTTACCGGTAAACAAATTCACCTTACAAAGTAAGGAAAAATAACTCAATAATAATGTAACAAACTGAGTTAACCTAAACGTGTGGAAATATACTCAGTTAGAGACTTTGGTTTAGTGTTATTCACCTTTTTTTTTTTCTTCAGCCTCTGTAAGAACCTTTATTAATTATTAATGACTCGAGAAAAATTTTGTAATGTTCACTCTCCCTGCTGCTACCCCCAACGAAAGCAAAAACACCAGCCATAAAATCAAATCCAAGCAATTTATCGATTTGCAACGAAAACAGTGAATTGCATTAGAAAGGTTCAAAACTAAATTTTGTAGAGAATACACAGGGCAGGGATGTGAAGAGTTTATTCACTCCTTCAACATACAGTTGCCCGTAGCCAATCTTTACTCCATTCAAATATATTAATTCTGGTATGTCATATAAGCTATATGTAGAGCATTTACGCAGCACATATTTACATTGCATTATAAGGAAATTCTGCAAACTTCGTTTCCTTTCTCGAAAGTCTAGTTGAGAGTTACAGTCTACCATTGAAACTATACTTTTCTTTCTCCAAGTATTTTGTCTTGAAAAACAGTATTGCTCAAAATTACATTTAAACGTAGGTACAAGATGTATGTTGATATAAACAGAAAAATGTCACTATGCTGGCTCAATGAACAACAGGGTGTGAACCCCAAATTCAAAGGGAACTTTAACATTGAAATTTAGAAAGTTGAAACATTTCCCAGAGAAAGAGTTTCTAGATTATTACAGACGTTTGGTTGAATATTATCCTTTGCGATTTTCATTACGACTACAGTGTTAATTATTTAAGGAGAAAACATATCACAAACTTTTTTTTTTTAGGTTGGATGCATATTGTGCAAGACAATAAATAAAACGATACAGCAACAGATACTGCAATTATTTATTTGACGGGTTATTTGTATGAAAAATGACCCGTAGGCTATGGATAATGTTAGTTACATTACAAAGTTTACTTGTGATATAAAAAGAAACAAAGAAGAAGAAATATTGAAATGTTAGCTTTATTGTCATCAGCTGTAAACATAATTACAATCCAATGTTATATCTGCCCTCATAGTTTGGTATGTTTTGCTCAGTGGCGCCTGGTGTCATTAAGGACGGCTACCAATACGGTCACATTTACACTTATATTGTAACTGTTTAAATCTCGATTTAATTAGCTGGGTCTGTTTCTTTATAATAATTATATAGAAAGCGCGAACGCTAGATAAAAAGACGAAATATAGGATATGTTTGAATAACAAAAAGCATTAGGAATCAAACAAAGTTCAATTTTGTTTGTTATTCACGTAGTCGTTCCAAAAGCAGCCTTCATAATCGTTGCTTAGACATTTTTGCAGTCTACGCCATTCTGTAGAATATCGGTGTAGTGACTATCTTCGACGATTAATTGATATTCGACAATATGTTTACACGTACTGGTGACCAATACACCGTTGACATCTACATTTCCTGAAATAAATATAATATATTTAACATTATCTGTCAATGTGTCTAAAAAAACGTATTGTTTACATTTCTGGCACCATTTCATGATTTTTTTATATGATTTACGATGTTAATTGATCTACATTTTGCAGTGTCTTCTGATATTATGGACACAAATTATTTGGAAATTTATTTTATCAACAATTTATTAATTATACAATAATATATATCATATAATTATATTATGAGTTAAAAGTGTAAGATCTTCTCAAAAATACACGTTGTGTAACAATGATCTATCCACGCTTGGGAAATACGAAGAAAACAGCAAGTGTTAGTATTGGTATTATGTATCTAGCATAAAGTATGACCGACTGTTACAATTGTGACGATAATGCAATATAGAAACAATCTCTGCTCTCTATATTTGTTATGTAAATTCACTTTTTAAATATTACGAATAATTTACATAGAATACTCACGGTAGTAAAATAATGTAATTTGTGAACTAGATATATGAAGACAATCACGAAAACTTCTAATATATTTTCTTTATCTTTACTCTCGTATCTGAAGGCGAGTTGAGCAAGAGAAACATACCAGGAATTATTTGAACAGTTTAACCCCAACAATAGTTATTGGAACAATGGTATTGCTCAAATATATACTTCAGTACAGGTAACAATTGTATTGTTCATCTGAACATATTGTTTTGCACTATGTTGAAATAATGGAAAAAGGACCTTGAGCCCAAAGCAAAGGAAAAGGAAACAATTTTACAGTGGACTAGTTAGTTAAAACACTTCCAAATGAAAACAATATATTGACTACAATACTTTTGTTGAGCTTTCTCCTTGTACGTTTTACCACAACATAAGTGCTAAATAACTGTATGAATCTGGATGCTATTAACTTTAAGTAAAGGGTTAGTAAATGACTAAAAATAGGATAATATAGAATAAACAAATCGAAATAATGGAATTGCTGATCTTAATATAGCATAATATAGAATATGAAAAATCGAAATAACGAAATGTTCGTTCAAAGTGACTGACACCAGTGTTCTAATAATAGTGTCTGCTTCAGAGATAATGAAAATAATTGATGATATTGGAGTCAGAGAAACCGTTCGGGTAGTTTATGGTTGCTTTCAAAGTTAAATGTCTTACCAGCAATAACATAATCTTTGCCGTTGTGCAATAGGCCTCCACAATCAGAGACTGTCTGAGGAAATGTTATATAGCCAATACCATCGTTCAAGGATATTGGTGTTGACTCTTCCTGAATATATAAGGGTGAAATGCTATCTAAAAGAACATGCCGAGTTTGATTTCTTCTCAAATGACTCTTTCAAATAATTTTCAAAATTTTCAAGTCGTATGACATACTCTTTAATTATAATTCTTCTGTGCATGCGAATGAAGTGCTACATTCTTTGCATTGGCTACAAAGACGTTTTTCCAGGCATTGACTTCAGGATTATTTAGTTACAATTTTAGTTTGGTGAACAATGATGAATTAGTCAGAGTGAGTTGTAGTTTAATATATATTTCAACACGCAATTTATATTTTAATCAATGATTCAAAACAAGCATTAGTACAATGTATAACATTAGTTATCCGTTAATTTTGCCCTTTATGGCCATGTTCCAATATACACTTGATGTCGGTAATATCGATTTGTTTTGTTCGTATAAGGTTTAGACGAATCGGTTATCCAATCGTGTCACAGTGTAGGAATATATTTTTTACCGTCAGACAGATGGAATTTGCTTTAGCATGCCTGAAAATATAATTACTTGTGATTGAATTAGAATTAATATAGTCTCTACCATAATTCTTTAGTTAGGAAATACATCAGGCTGTAAGGGCATTATACACTACTCAACCTATTGTTTCGTTTTTCTTCATACGCAGTAAAATAACTTTGATCTATTTTGGAGTAGTAAATTGACTTTTTATCAAGTTGAATAGAAAATATATCTGCAGCTGCTAAGTTTGAAAGTTGATTGTAGTCCTTTTATGCGTAGAATCTCGACATATTGATGAATCATCAAATTAAGACGTATGACTGATCCCTGTGAAATGAAACGTCTATGGTTTCTCATTGCATTCGTTGATTAATTATTAATAATATTTATATGAGCGAGTTTGTGTAGTTATTACAACAGGAGTGATATAGTATATAGCGCGAACCGGACAAGTTTTCAAAAATCTGTAAGGCAGAGACTTAATGGCATATTGTTTTCTTCTTTTTGGGGGAAGGGTTTATAATCAGATATTAGGTAAACTTGATCCAGATGAGGATATGTTTAGCTATTTGAAACTCTGCATCAATCTTTCACTAAAAACAAACTATTCAGTACCGGCAAAAGTAAGTGAGGAGGCTTATCGTTTATACTGGAAATTTCATTAGGTTTGAAAAGCGACTGAAATGACAATAACAGGGGTCGCTTGCTGACAATTAAATTATAAAGTATAATTTATGAAAGAAATTAATAAGTTTTATGCATATATTTAATCCTTGATTGTTTTTGTTTTCAAATTCGGTACGAGCCTATAAAATGCCAGAGAGGGGGTGAAGTAGGCAGGAACAGTTATTTAAAATATTACATCATTCAAGACTACTTATGAACTGATTAAATAATTTACTATTTATCAATTATATCGATGTTAAATAATGAAGGAAACAAATATATTGGAAACTGATAATTCTACTATGTTTAATAGATATATTTTTCATATTGGTCTCTGTTATATTGGTGACTTCGGTATAACTGTCCAGTCACGATGTTGCCAAAAAAGTAGGATATAAATATTCATGACCTGAATTTTTATGACTGCTTGAAGAGAACAAAATGCAAAAAAGGATGAACAATGATAAGTACAGATATTTAAACTTTGTGCAAGGTTCGCGAATTACTTTAATTTCTCATTAATTATATTCTTTTTTAATTTAAGTATTTTGTGAAATGCAAATTATATCTTCACAATTCAAATGATTGCTTTAGAATAAAAATGTATTTAAAAAGCAGCTGAAATTCCTATTTCAACTAATGAATTTTGGAACATTTAAACAATACTTTGAAAAAAAGCATGACTAAAAAATAAAATGATGATATTAATAAACAAAATGATCAAATAATCAATAAAGACCAGGAAAAGTTTCATCCAAATTGATTAAATTTGTATATGTACTTTGTTGAAAACGAAATGAATGACATATAAAATGAAAGCGATATTAATGACATATAATGCGAAAGTAATACGAAAAACAAAATTACCCTTTAACCAGATAAATCTAGCAGGAAATTGGCACAATAGGTAAACGTTTACTGTATTCATAAATATTTACAACACGTTTACTTTTCGTACTGATTTGAACTTTTCTTTGATTGTTCTCCATCATGGGGAAAATTATATTGTTGTTAAAATTATCAATTGTCTTTTCGTTAAGCATGCAATGTTCTTTATATCAACAAACACTGAATACCAAACGAAAGCTTATTTAATGAATGAAACTCAAGCGTATATGGCAAGTGGATTTATATACTCACTTGAAATTTCTGTTGAATCTGTATCGGGTATCTCAGACGTTCAACAGAACTCACACCATCATCGAAAGGTTGACCAAGCAAAACACGTGCCAGAATCACTGCAGTAAAGAATAAAATGATTTTTAATATAATTACAAAACTGCTTTGAATCTCTCCAAATTTTCCTATGATAATTACCCATTTCTATGTATGTGAGTTCTCTAAATTTATCTTTATTAAATCCGGATTTTACTGTACATGTATGTATGTATGTATGTATGTATGTATGTATGTATGTATGTATGTATGTATGTATGTATGTATGTATGTATGTATGTATGTATGTATGTATGTATGTATGTATGTATGTATGTATGTATGTATGTATGTATGTATGTATGTATGATTGACTTTATTCTGTTTCTACATCCAACTTATGACGTTCGTGGTAATAATTTATAAATACAAGAAAGTATGAAATTACAAAAAAAAATTAAAAGAAAACTTCAACTGACGTGTATCCACGTAATGGAATATGAAATATAGCAAAACCATGTAAATATAGTTTCACAAAAACATCAGATCTTATATTTAGTTTGGTACAACACTTGCGTTCTTTAGACGGTTTTGTTAGTGCTTCATCATATAATGTATAAAAACAAGGTATATTTTGGTAAATGTTCAACAATTAAGGATTGAATGTATCTTCCGGAATATATCTAATTTCATTGCTATCATTATTTCAATTGCTGGAGAATAATTACATATTTTCCATCCATGAATGAATGTATGCTTGCCTATTTCATCCAGATTTGAAGTTTGGCAACATTTACTTATTCAGTCATTCAGAACAATAAAAAAGGTACCTACTAAAATTTCTTTTATCATTTGTATTGTGCAGACTTTTAATGATGTTTTAATATGATTTATATTGTTATAGTATTGAATAAATAAAGTGAACATTACGTTAATCACTATAATTCATGTGCATGTCGTATAATTAAACATTTCGACAGTTTTGGAGAGGTGATTTGTTTCGTAGTAACTAAATAAATATGATACATTTTAATGTGCAAAATTAGTTTTGCCAGCTTGATTAAGATATTAAATTGCATTTCTTTGTTAATCTTGATAATTTAAAAATTCGAAAATGACTGAAAAATCCTCTCTATAGTGTTTCTTGCGAAGAACTAATATTTAACTGCAAAGTATAAATAAGCTCCATAAACAAATATAAACTATTATGTCCATTTTCATTCTTTGACCAAGTCTTGAAATTGAATATCCTTCTCACCGATATAACCGGCTATGTGTGTGTTTGTGTGTGTGTGTGTGTCCTTCCAAAGCGTAATTTTAAATTACATTTGCTTGAAATCTGTCCAGATGAAAAACACTTGGATTGATCATAATTCGTCAAATAATATGCAATTTTTAAATATCTCACATATGAGATGCCATATTTATATCCACTCTTCCAAGTGTTTTGACTTTAATGAGATTATTGGCATGATTTACAGGATTGAGATAAAGGCTCAAATTTCACTCAGCGCGGCATAAGCAACCATAAACCAAAATCAAAATTTACCCGTTGTCACCTAATACAAACTGTACAACAGGTATTCTGTCAGTTTGGCATATCAAAATTAGATAATGTGCTGCACAGTCTAATACCTTGGGTTGAAAGTCATCTCCTAATGACTCAGTCGAAAGGTTTTAAATAAATCTTATTCCTCAATCGCACCCTGACCTAAAATGCCAAACAGAACATACTGGATAGTCTACGGCGAGTTTAAAAGAGAAAATCAAATTTGTTGCTAAAAGCTATTGAAACATTAGATATATTTGTTTACAAGTGATTCCTAAGATCAATGCAGTTTAGACTAAATGAAATAAGATTTGAGGTAGCGTTAATTTTTGAAATACGAAGGTATACGAGATATAATTGTCCTTCTAATTTTAAGCAAGGTTTTTAATTTATTTTTTGACAATTAGGATTGTGTGTTTTACCGGAATACATCTGTAATACGAATGAACATTATTTTCTCTTTATTACTTTTTCATTTATCTTCCGAGGATGATCATTTGACTGAATTACACTCTTTTGGTTTCATATCTTTTCTAGAAGAGCTACAACAGCAGAATCAGACCTTTGTTGCATTCCTACGATTAACATTTTGACATCGAAAATTATACAGATTGAGTTAGTTTTACTGGAGGTCGTACATCGAATTTAACTAATGCCTGTCGTAGTACAAAATAAAAAAATTCAAGAATAAAAATATCTTCTATTTTGGAATTTTTAATAGTTACTGCACTTGTAGACGTGATAATAGTCATTGCATTTCTGAGTTATCAGCAATAGTAAAAGCAACAGCTGTAGATGTAGTGGTCGGTATCCTAATTTTAGTAACAGTCTCCAGTATAAGAAGTAGAAGCATCATTGGAATCGTTATTAAAGGATTCTTATTATTCCTGATTTTGTTTTTAGTTTGAAAGGATGATCGTTACTAGTTTTCTTTTATTTATTACCAACCTGTGTTCGAATTACAGATGGCTTGTCCCAGTGATATAGGTCTGCAGTTGCAGGCAAAGGTCACTTGGATAACCACCAACAGCACCAACAGAGAGTGCAGGAACATTGAAGACCTCTCCATAATATGAGAACTTTAAGAAGGAAGAATTTGATCATGATTAAAAGATCAATAAACTTCGACGGTGAATTTTCTCTGTTCCAACTTTTACGTTTGTTTTCTTTTCTTAAGTAAACCAATTGCTAAACTCCACTTTACTTTGATATTTGTTCAAGCGTTCATCAGTTCCTGACTTTTAAATACATTACATTGATATTATGATAATAATGAACTAGATTATGTCATTTATAATGACACGATGGTACAAATAGATATTTATTTTACAAAAGATACATTGTAGTTAATTGGCTAGTTAGGCCTTGTATTCTTCCTTCACTAGCCCGACTCTATCTCGCTCGCATTTGTTTATACATCATGACATTCCAAATAGGACACAAGATGTTAACTGAGCTGATTTATTTAGGGACCCCCAAAAGCCCATTTACAATTTAAATGAGACAGTTGTTAGATATGGGTGACCTTGTCCATATTGGTATTCTTTATCGAAATATATAGCAACCCATTTGTCAATAGAAAGGTTCTAAAATGCATAGTAGACGTGTATAAGCCATACTTGAACTGATCTTTATACACAAAATCAATTTCTTTTTTAGAGGGTTTCCTCAAAACAAACCGCATAGGATGGACAAGGAATACTGAATACATTTACAATTTTCTCTTGAAAATAAGTAATTAATTAAAATAGTTGAACGAAGGAATTTTGCATTATTAGAATAATAAATTGAAATTTTACCTTTGACCAGATCGCGAAGAATTGCAAGTCTGTTTACACCAGTCCACAGGCTGTACACTCCTGATGATTTAGTCGAATGCCAAAGAACGAATGCAGCTTGGCCTTTATAGTGTGCACACCTCCTGAACATGAAGACAAATCGGCCAAAAGGTCAATACTAACCATAGACGTTGAACATTTGCCCTTCAGACTATTGTTTTTTGTATTTACTTCAGTGGACCAATGGATAAAATAAACTTTGATTTGATGTTTGTTATGAAGAGGTCATTCCTTATTTATTAGGTTCAATCATTTACAAGTTTCTAAAGTTCTTGTTATGATATTAATGAACTAGATATTTATGTTATCAAAGTTTATAAAAGACATATTAGATATGCATAGCACAGACCAGAATTTTTGTTTATTCATAAAATAAATTTCTTATATATATTTTTGTATATATTCCTTGACTTTGAAATGTTTTGCACTAGACTAAGTGAAAGGCATTGAATGAATGCTAGCGACTTTAAAAGTCATGTAATTTCGGATTATAGCGCTAAATTAGTTCATCTGAATTTACACATGGTTTTGGAAATCCACTGTGTTCATTTAAAGTTTGGGAATCGAAAATCTTTACAAGAGTCAAGCCATTTAGGTTCCTTCCCATCAGACGCGATTATGGTGGTCTTTGCTTATATGACCATGTGGTACTGGAGCACTGCTCAAACAGTAAAGCGATCTACTATATATTTTTTGTTTTAGCATGATTCCATTATATGATGTTTTGAAGAATCATTCTTGTTTTAAACATATGCTGGTGCAAAAGGTTAAGCATATAGTTTTCTTTTAAATGTTACTAATGATACTTTCGAATATTTGATTGAAAACGTTCTGATAAATATATTAAACTTTGACTTGTTTTTTTTTGTTCATTTATGAATGTATTTGTGGTGAACTTAATCGAGAATGAGCGCATTGAACTCTTCATTTATTACATTTTACATTATGTGTGCCTATATAAAAGCTATAATGTATTTTTAATTGATATTTGACTTCAATCCTAATGGACATTTGCTAAATAAAATGCCCGTTTTCTTTGTACCGATGGAGTGAATCGTGTAATATAGAAGATAACGTTCTTGTCTTTTTCTTTTATATTACATATTGCACGATCTATTGCAAGTATGCACTTTATTTAGTAGACAATAGTGAAATTATTTACTATAGTGAAAACGATTCTCATTTCAAAAATACATTGATGTTTTTGCAAGCAAGACAATAGCCTCAATGCAGTAGAATTCATTCTGGAAGAAGTAGGTCAAACGAATAATGCGTTTACCAGAACACAACAAAACAAAAAAGCGCCGGTCTTCTGAGTTGGAAGAAAATCTTTAATCTTTAATTTTTCGGGAAAGAATGATCACTGATGATTGTGGAATGCACATTACACCAACAACTTAATAATAATAATAATAATAATAATAATAATAATAATAATAATAATAATAATAATAATAATAATAATAATAATAATAATAATAATAATAATAATAATAATAATAATTTTTATTAGGGACAATATATAACTCAGGGAATTCGAAATTCGCGACAGCTGCCGTATTCAATATGTTACCGCTTAACATTAATGCTAAGTTCCCTATGATAGAGTGAGCTTTAAGCTCAATGTTCAAATAGTGGTTTATTTGCGCATAGGCTCAAAAGGTTACTTTGCTAACCAAGCTAACAGCTTGAAGTATGTTTAACAATGCTCTTCTAGCAATCACTGTACATCTGGTGACTCTTTCTGATATTATCAGATGGGAAAAGAATGTTTCCTGTACGAAATATATGAATTATAAATATATACCACACAGAACAGACTGTGTTTTCCCTGGATTCTGTAGTAGAATCTTGATAATAGTAGGCAGAAATAATAGTTTAATACAAAAAATACTATCATACATGTTAGAGAAATAAAATTTTTACTCTACCGAGTTTCGAACCGAGGTCCGCGAGGAAGTGACACCCATCGCCTTGCCTGCACACACCAACCCATATACCCTCACAACTAAGCACGCATCACCAAAAAATGATGGCACTCAATCGTTGTTATATGAGCTCGTGCGTAGCAGACACACTCGCATGACGACCTAGTAATTAATTTTCATATATACACACAGTCGTTCCAGATTCCTATGAAAGAAATCAAGGTATATAGGATGTTTGTTTTACAAAGAATTATAAATATATACCCGAGAGAACAGACTGTGCTATCCCTGGATTCTGTAGTAGAATCTTGATAATAGTGGGCAGAAATAATAGTTGTTCTCTGGGTCACATCTCTTTTATGAGTGACATCTCTTTTGTTAGTATTTGTTCTTGCTTTCAGTTTATTCGTTGTAAGTACTCGAATATAATAAACAATTATTGTTGTAAAAGAAACCAAAAAAGATGACGGAAAGAATAATGCATATCTTGAAATATTTTCCTGCTCAAATTAATTTGAAACAAATCCCTGAAAAAGCAACATTTGGAAATACAATGTAGTTATATGTTTGTTGTACGGTGAAGCTGTTTTGACTTTATAACATCTGTTCCTCGAAATATATAACATGTTTATAATATATCGCACAGGGCAAAGTCATTTGGCTTGTATAAAAGATAATGAAAACTGCAAATATAACACAATTTACATTCAATTTTTAGAAATGTACAATTTATTGCAAAATAAAAATTGGAAGAGAATTGAAGCATTACATTTAGACCAAGTATACTGTAAATTTGTATTTTACTTGGTATAGTGGAATATTGTATCCAGTCAGTTTAAAAGCCAAATAGAGAAAACTAAAACTGATAATCAATCGATGATTTCTGTCTGTAAGTTTAGCGACTATTTATATACTACCAAAAGATTTAGATGATCCATGTAAATACTACACCGTTACAAAGCATTTAATAAAAACTTCCATATTCATCACAGCGCAAAAAGACAAGATGAATTTTCAAAAGGAAGAAGTATATTTCTGGCTTCAGGGCACTATTACCTGCATCCGTCCTCGTTCCATCTGAGTTTGACATAAATCAGAAGATATTCCAAAAAATATGTGTCTTGTTTTTGCAAGGTCTGCTTTAAAAAAAATATTATTGTGATATTTGACCTGTATTTCTATGGACGTCATAAAATCCGTTTGATCATGACGGTTCTTTGGCTGTAAATATAGTTATAGTGCGGAAGAAATGGGATGAATTTCTTGGAATAGAAATCCATTCATGGTGCCTTCTATTAGCATAGGTTACGCACACACACACATATGTATATATATATATATATATATATATATATATATATATATATATATATATATATATATATATATATATATATATATATATATATATATATATATATATATATATATATATATATATATATATATATATATATATATATATATGTATATATATATATATGTATGTATATACAATAAACTGACGACAAACACAGCGAAACTAGGAAATAACTAGCCTGAGCTCTTTTGACTCTTAATGAGTCTTTTTCAAAGACAGATACAAAACATATACAATACAAACACATAAACACAAAAACGTTGTGTTTGTAAAACTCTACATGGCTGTCACCACATGAGTTTAACCAATATATATTTTGTCTCAACCAGCCTATATAGACTTGTTGCGAATACTAAAAAATGTTTAATAAACACAGTCGGAAGACCAAGTCACAACGCTATTCCTTCTCGCACATACTACAAAAAAGTATCAACAATTGGTATTGCAAGAAAATATACTTGGAAAATAAAAGCACCAAACACGTGTTAGTGGCGTTTCAAAATGTAAATTAAGATAATTGCCAAGAGTATGATAAATCGATATTTGACACCTTTGAAACAAACGAAATTTCGTTACTTTTAAACTGACATCAGGAACCATCTGAAGAAATATTCTTTGACTATCTAGAAGCCATTACTCATATTGCATGTCAACACTGGTTGACAAGTTTCCTGACTAGACTTTCGTTCGTTATAGGAGCACTATTATTTTTCATTGGAACACTCCACGTTTTCATGCAATCCTTTGTTGATATGTACTTCTATGCGCGACTAGCTTTCCGCTGGCGATGTTATATACCAATATTATGCCGTGATACCTTCTGCCAAGACTTGATGGACCTTATGAAAGTTCTAATTTCAAATTCCCGTGTCATCGCGTTCTTAGGACGTCTCAGGCTTGTCCGTTCCTTATGAAGACAAAGTCGTTAGTTTAAAACAAAATTTAAAATAATTACGTTTCAGAGTTAGACAGACAGGCTCATGAAAGAGAAAATAACCATAGCTAAAAAGTGTATAAAGTAAGCAAAATATTTCTAATTCTAAAATGGCGATGATATATCTTGTTTTGAGTGAGAAGACAATCAGAAAGAGCTTTTGATAACAGTAAAAACACAGTTAAAATAACTAAATCCATAGTTTTTCTTTGTTTATGAATGAAAGGAATTAACAAAATTCTTAATATTTAAACTGTCGAAGGTTATACAATGATGACGGGAAGTATTAGGAACCAAAATGTGCTTAATAAAATGCATATCTGCCAACTTTTCAGTGTTGAGATCACATTTGTGGTGGTGACTAGGTAGATTGAAATATTCAGTTTTATAGTCTTACTGCGGTCGTTCTTTCATGACCAATATAAAGCCATTGTACTAATGAGAAACAGTTAGAATTATGACAGGGAATTCAAATTAGTTTGAAAGAATATCAAATATGTTTATTAAGAGCATTTTATAAAGTGCCAAAGCAGAAAAGGTAGTGGAACTTTAGCGTGTGCCTTCTGATGATTTTGATTTGAAGTATGGGATATAAATATGACTTCACAAGTATAATGCTTCTAAGTCATAAATTCGCCCATTTTTTAATAAAGATTGTTTCAAAATTCCCATTAAAGGCAACAAGGATAACATCTTTTACTTCTTCAACAATCATTTATGTATTCTGACCTGACGCCTTTAACGCTCATCGTTCAGTAACCTAACTACAAACTGCGTTGTTGCAATTTGTACGTTACCTAGACTAATAGCCTCTCTTAAAGCAATGCTATAATACATCACAACACAAAAGCATCATAGGTGTTATCATTCAATTTAACAGTCAGTGGAAAGGAACTTTTTATCATTGTCTTTGACAAGAAACCGTATTGAATGCTCAGTAAAATAGTAACATAATAAAATAAAGACAAAGAATCATGAGTCATGTACAAAATGTTTTATTCTATTAAGGATATTCAACATATTTTTTCTTAATTAACATTTATATAATCTTATATATCTCCTTTGCTTTAAGGTCATTGGGACACAAAGTATCTACCGTATGAATTAAATAAACATTCCTTTATCGGTTTTTTTTTGTCACTCTACGCACAATATCTATTAGCATGTAAGAAAAGAAGATGGACATCATTATCGTGGTTTGTGTTGATTTATTTACATCAAAATCCCAAACGTATAATGTTCATTGGTTTTCGATAAACATTGAATATTAATCTGTTTGAACGTGTATTGATTAAACCAGACATTATGAGAAGACATATTTCTGGTTTCATGCACCTCAAAATTACCAAGCGGATTGCTTCAAATTCCTCATCAGTACGAAAAAAACTTCCTTTAAATATGGAATTCACTGACAAGGATCATAAATCGATCAAAAATGGAGAAAATATGATATAACCTTAAAAGACATTTAGGAATATAAATGAAATGTTTATATCAATTAACATCGGACTTTGTTCAATGATTTTTGAGCTACACTGCTTACATCCCACGTGAAAATATATAGATAATTGTTAATGGCCATATCTCTAAAATTAAACGGTTCAGAAAAATATATGGAACATATCCGTCTGTAAGTCAGTATTTACAACATATTACATCAAAATATGTGGAATAGTTACTGAACTATGTTAGGTACAAATAGATGAGGAACAAAAATGTTTTGCTGGGACAGCATCAACGCATAAAAAATTGGACCTATATGTAACTGGGCTTTCGACAAATAAATGGTATCTAGTAATGTGTAAGGGTTAATGGAAGTGTCAATGAAAGGACAGGTAAAGGAATGATACAAATAATTACTGTAGTATCCATGCATCTATATATAATTACCACTACTACTACCACCACCATCCTTTTCCTCGTCGTCGTTATTATGATCGTCATTATCATCAATGTCATCATTATAATTTTCGTATTCGTCAATTATCATCAATGTATTGCACAGGTCAGGTATGAGGAATATTATTCTTTTCTCTCAATTATTTTAAGATATTGGAAATAGTTTTCACTTGTAAACAATTAGAATGCATTATGAAATGCAGAGGACCATTATATGCATAACTTTTATATAGCATCTTTGCCAGGGATAAGTTAGTATTGCTGCTGTGACCAGGCAAATGCCATAGGAAGATGATCAAAAGGACATGTCTAACTGTATTGTCGAATTCAGCAACAAGACTCTATTCCAACGTTGCATGTTCTGATCAAGGAATTTATAGAATTTAGTTTCAAAATTGATTAGCATTTTTTTGTTTGCATAGTACCATTTCGGCCTATTGTGAACAAGTGCAAATTTAAGCACAGGGATTAACACCAACCTTTCCATAAACTTCTTATAATGTTCAGGAGAGTGTGCAACCTAAAATTCTCTCCTCCCTCTATCTAACAAAACATAAACACAAGTATAGACAGATTACTTATTTGAATGAATTGTTCTTTCACACACGAAGTATGGGGAATATAACCCGATTTTATTAAGTCTGTTTGGATATACGATTTTATCACAAATCTAACTATATAGTGGCAAATTAAACGTGCATATTTGACACTAAAATGTCAAAAACTTAGGAAACATTCAAATATACATAAATATTTAGTCTTACTATGCATGCAAATTACCATGGTGTACGTTGCCGTATTTCTAATATTCAATTGTGACGACGAATATATATAAATACTGTAAAGAAACGTTACTCTACCAATATATTGTAAACATTACTGCATGTTTTCCCAAAGCGCTCTGAGAGAAACTGGTGGTATTACTGATGTGAGCAACATCTGTGTCGTGAAGTTCTTTGTTAGATCTTGTTTCGGACAAGTGTAAGAGCAAGTTGTTAAAAATACAAATTCGGTGGTTTTCTCTGGTAACTTATAAGTCAGTGCATGCCCAAATCAACATCAGAATTGTCGTTGAATGTACATAACAGAAGAAGCTAACAGTTTGTAAAATCTCCATGAGAACTATATTACAAAATCATATACAAGCTGACAATAAGTATTGAAATTTGTTAATTTAATGATGCACATACAAACAAGATGTGTGTTTCTGTTTAAGACTAAGTGGTCTAATTTATATGATTGATTAAAGTAGGTTACAGTAATCGTATGTGTAAGAAATCGATGACTGTAAATTCTGTTTTGATAAGCTTATTATGGAATGCGATTTGATTTGTATATTTATATAAATTTGCTTCAAGAAGTGGACGATTTCAGAATTCTTGATATTTGTAAGACTACTGGAGTTGACGGATTTGATCTACGTCTGGTGATATGCATATTTTATTGTCTTTAACGCTTGGTGCAAAAATGTAGATTGTATATAACCTCCAAAGTAAAATGAACATGTTGACAAGTGTGAAGTAATTTTACAAAGAGTGGTTCAGTTAGATGGGTTTTGTTGCGACGTGGGATATTGTCACATACGCGATTGTAGGAGTTNNTGCGACATCTATTGAGTATTTACATATTGATATTTAGAGATGTATATATATATATATATATATATATATATATATATATATATATATATATATATATATATATATATATATATATATATATATATATATATATATATATATATATATATATACAGAGAAAGAGAGAGAGAGAAAAGGTTTAATAATTAATTCGTTCTTATTTCATATCTTTTTCACTTTTAATCTGCAGGTGTGTTCAGTATTCTGAGTATATATAATCTGGGTGAAAACATTTTGTTTCAATTATTCAATGTAATTACAAGTGGCGTATTGACTTTGGGCTAAAGTATTATTCTGGGATATAGTACATGTATTCAAATGAGGTCTGGACAACATCATTGTGATACGAAAAGACTATTGGAATCTCAGAAAAACCTTCGCGGACCTAAATTTATTCGGATCACTGTTCTTTTAGACCTTTGTAGAATTTTAACGGATTATTTCGGATTTTATTCATACTGTACGGCTATAGTCCGTCTTAAATGTTCATTTTGTAAATTAGAGACTTAAGTTTATTTGTTAATGTTTTAGAAAACGTTTTGGTTTTTAGTTCTCGGCTACTTAACTTAAAACCATATATTCGTAACAATGTAATAAAACAGGTGTTGTATAGATGAATAATTGTCGCCGACGGTCCCATCCAAAGACTATATGATCAGATTATATGTCCACAAAACGTGAGTTGGATGTACGATTGTTTCAGGTAGTAACTCTTTAATTGCACGCATTATCAAACAACTGGCACCAAATACATCCAATTTCAGCCTAGCCTCAGCTTTAAGTTCTCTAGTTACAACGACTATTTCCATGTAGTTCTCCATTTGAAAAGATTTGCACACACGTGTTATTTGGTAGTCTGATAGTGTAGTTTAATATTGTGTCCCAATTGAAATTAGTTATTTGACCTCTCATGCCTAACAAAATTAAATTTCCTTTAGTATATAAACACATTGTTTAGTTTGACGTGATTCGTCTCATAGTTTTTGTATTTATATTTCAGTTTAGGTTAGGGTATTACTAGTTAATATTAAGCCAGTCTATCATTTATCTATGCTTCTCCTGTATGTTTTGTTATATCGATAGTGTGTTTCTATAAAAAGACTGTACATGAAGTCTAGTTGGCAATAAAACAAATTGGTGTCCAATCGAATATTAAATATGACCACCGCAGGAAAAACCTTGAATCTCTTGTCAACATTACTCTTCAAAATGGAAAGTCACATAGATATGGATATTCATATGACGCCTGTTTGGTCGCTAAAGGAAATTATGCATAGCTGACGTATAATATGTGCAACAAAAAGCGGCTGAACAATATTAAAAACAATCAAATTATTTCAGCACTCAGCAATTCACAAATCGAAATGGTCTGATCATGAATAGATTTAACCCGGTCTCATCCAGAAGTGCGCCTGTTATTTTGATGGTCTCATTATTATTATTATTATTATTATTATTATTATTATTATTATTATTATTACCATCATTATTATTATTATTATTATTATTATTATTATTATTATTATTATTATTATTATTATTATTATTATCATTATTATTATTATTATTATCATCATCATTATTATTATTATTATTATTATTATTATTATTATTATTATTATTATGATATTCAAACTACTACGAATATTATCTTTATCTAGGTTACTGATCTGATCAAAGTTTCTTTGCGCGCCATGACAAAACTTTAATGCAACTCGTAATTGAAAGCAGAAATATGAACCTCACTGTGTTGGCATTAACACATTTAAAATATATTGCTTACATGTCTGGCGAGGTCATTATCAATACGCTTCCACCAGAAGACATTTTATAACACTTTGTTGATGCAAAATGAAAGTATGTCAACCACAGCAGCTAAATTGAAATCCCGAAAAAAATCTATCTATCTATCTATCTATCTATCTATCTATCTATCTATCTATCTATCTATCTATCTATCTATCTATATTGGGTAGTTTAAAAGTGAATTATAATAATATTTTATGCCAATCTAGCAATTAATTGTATTTGATCAATTATACACAACGCTGCACGATTTCTTCCCGAAGCATTTTGTAAAACGTGATTAATCTCTTTTTTTTCTACACATATTTCAGTGGAGGTTAGGCTTATACAAGTGAACGTTAAATAAATCCATCAACTGTCTCTACTACTTGTAGTACTAAATAGGTGGCTAAGTAATTATTGTGTTTTAACCAATATATTTCTTATGATGTCAAGATGTTACTAAATAGCTATGTTGCCAATATGGTATAAAATATGGCCACAATCTTACTCTTATTGTAAATCTTTCTAACGTTTCTTCTTTAGTTTCAAAAGTCGTATAATTATGGGTTTTAACAGAAGACATTTTATAACACTTTGATGATGCAAAATGAAAGTATGTCCACCACAGCAACTAAATTAAAATCCTGAATAGAATCTATCTATCTATCTATCTATCTATCTATCTATCTATCTATCTATCTATCTATCTATCTATCTATCTATCTATCTATCTATCTGTATATATATATATATATATCTATATATATATATATATATATATATATATATATATATATATATATATATATATATATATATATATATATGCCAGAAGTTTGTTTCAGTGAATGGCAGGTGCTTTCGATGGACTATTATTATTATTATTATTATTATTATTATTATTATTATTATTATTATTATTATTATTATTATTGTTGTTATTAGTAGTAGTAGTGGTAGTAGTAGTAGTAGTAGTATTTTATTATTATTATCATTATCATTATTATTATTATTATTATTATTATTATTATTATTATTATTATTATTATTATTAGTTGTAGTGGTAGTAGTGGTAGTAGTACAGGAACATATATAGTTTAATGAAATACTCTGAAGAATAATAAAACACATTTATACCTAGTTTACTTAGATTGAAGTTTCATGCAAGATTACTGTATCTTAAATTAATATATTTTTAAAATAAAGTCCAGCAATCTTTAGATAAATCACTGATATTAGTTGTTCTGACAAAATACTAATATTAATATAACATGGCTAACGTTCTACAGTTTCGTATTTTGCATATGGTTAGATATTTTATGAAAAGGAATTAACAAGGATTTTGCTCAACGATTATGCTGGCTATTGAAAAGAGACCTTGAGTATCTTAGGTATATGTTAAGGATTTTTTTTCCATTATTTAGGTGTATGATTGATATCGGCAATGTGGGGTATATATCCAGGCTATATTTCATATGTGCACCTATATTAATGATATTCTACTTCCTCGTGGTCATTTTCGCTCCCAGGGCTTTCGAGCTAAATTGTAAAAAAGTAGATTACTTTTAAACGTTTTATACATTTTATAAACTATTCATTGTGCTTTCAGTAACTGCTTTTTTGTAGTCCTGACTATTCTTTTTCCATATTTGAATAACTACTAATTATAAGGTACTTTAGACAAATTCGATCTGGTTTTTGTGAGCACATAGGAACAATTATTTTGATTAGCTATGTACAGTAATCACATATAATTCACTCAAATGCAACATCCAAGGCAATTTAAGCCACATTACGTGCAAATCATATAACGTATGCCAATATCCTCCTTATCATGCATATTGCAAATGCACAACACTGCGTTTTAGACCTGTCACTTTCTCAGTATCCGAAGATCTGTTAGTGACACATGCTACCTGCATACTGTTGCCTTGAAATCATGCAGTAAAACAGGAAACAACAAATTAGAATTATAAGTGATTAAATTATAATTAATAACATCTCTATCACTGTTCATTATTAAACAAATACATGAGAGCTGTGCAAGGTTAATTTGCGCTTCTTAAAAATATTGCCCTTTTTGTCAATGATTTGTCATAAAAAGTGATGTATCTATTCTAGATTTCTTCTTCAAAATGGAGTAGAAAATATAAACTCGATTGCTTTAATTAAACTTTCAATGTGCCAATGTATGAACTGTTATCAAACTTTTGATGCTACATATCATGAAAAGTCAAAAATAAAATATTACATCGTATACATTTATGGCTCTATTATCCAGCATATGTAATGCTGTAGATCCTTATAATTATGTTTATTGAAATATAGGTTGATATTTATTTTGGTATAGTCCTGTTTTTCTTCAAACATATGCTTATGCCTATCAATCATACAATGTAAATATGCACCGTATTTATGGTTCAATTCAACATTCCATTTGTGATAGAAATGACAAAACCCTTCCATATGCATGCTTATTAAACTCCTGAATCATTCACCACCAACTAAAATACTTCTAACATTAACATTAAACATTTTCAAAAAAAATACATATGCATACCTTTTTTCCACGAGATTGACGTTGCAACCAGTTCTTGATGGTTCGCAATTTTAACGAACACTTACACTTAAAATAATTAGCAAAAAAACTTATTAGTGTCTATTTTATAAACTTTTTGTTATACTTTATTTTCATGGTGATTTAACGCCGCAAAAGGGATATTAATTAGTATGGTTCATATTTATAGGGTGGAGAATATATCAAAGTAAACAACACATTACATACTACTATCAAAGTTGTGTTCCTCATTTGCAAGAATTACACTTGTGGCATGACTATATTGGAGAAACGGTGTTAATGTTTGCAAGTTACTAACGATCATACATATTTGTTGTTCTGCTGATATGTCTAACTTTAAATTATATTTCGTCCATAATCATCATAATTACTAGTTCAAAGAAGAACATTGGTCTCCGTGGTACCGCTCGTGAAGTCTTAAAATTATTTTCCGATATCAGATGTAAAAGTGGTACTTTCCATCTTCATCTGCGATAGAGCAACTAAACGGCATTTGGTTACGTACGATACTGCAATCAACAATTAGCTACAGCTATCATACACATTTTCACTTTCGTGGTGTTTTGATGAGGAAAGCTCTGTAATTGTTTTGTCTTGTCTCAGTACAACAGGTAAAATATGTTAGGGTATGAAATAAATAGTTTAAACTTTTTCCCATGAGACACAAGTAATCAAATCCTTATCATTTCGACCCATGATAAATATGGAAACTCTGATTCATAAATGTATTCCACTGCCAATCAACAATTACAGAAACTATTCGGCAGGAGGTAGTTTGTAGTACTTGAGTAATAAATATGAGTTTCAAGTTTTCCAGGTCGCAAATAATTTTGAACCTGCTTATACCAGCACACTAGCTGAGAAACTTTGGCTGACCTCATGGCAAAGAAATATACTTTGCACACCTGATGACGATGATGATCTTTACTCCAAACAGAACAACCACGAAGAATTGTTGTTGTTTTACTTCAATCAACAAGTACCCCAAATCCATGTATTTATCATAGTAATGACGGTGTCATATATTGTTTAGAAGGTTCTGAAGTTCAAATTCGTCTATCCTCTAAGCCAAGATATTTATATTATCATTCAACATGTTTTTCATATTTTATTAAATAATTAATTTTACTAGTGCTAAATTATAATCCATATGTTTGATATGTCTACCGCTCCCCATTTGATGTTATCTGTTCTGTATTTTATTTATTTTAGGGTATGTCTCACGAAACAAAGTTTATTAACTTTGGAAATTTATGGATTTGTTTTGCTATTCTGGCAGAATATTTCAGGCAATCCCAAGCAGTCAATTTAAGGTACACGATATGTCTGTTTGACATGTAGCGACATTGTTTCAACTGCTATTGATAAATGTTGAGGTCATTGGTAACTGAATATAATAACATTTCTTAAAACACGATTAGATTATGTCATATCGGCATCATTATTAATATAGTCTAAATGTACATATATATCACAAGCTTTTGATATTTAGTACAGTGTGTATTAAAATGATGCTCAGTTTGAGATAGTTTGATGATGTAGTTGGTGGAATGGCTGTGTAAATACACCAATTCATAATTTTCTGATATAAGACGTGTCGTTATTTGACAGTTCCGTTACCGCAGTTTGTTATTTCGAGCCTTATACTGAGTCGCTTATATTGAGAAACCAGTTTTGAAAAAGACACTTGGCGTTCAGGATCACGATTTCATCTAAATGGTGATGGGTGATTCTTGAAATGAACATCATTCACAAACCAACAATAAAAACAAAAACGATTTTGTAGACACATTAAGGTTTTCAATTACTTCATTACCCTTTTATTGCATTGAATCGATTGCATCCTTTCTGTGGAATGTAACTTCTTTATGTATTGAGCGTGCCAAAATTTGCTCTCAATTCACCCTGAATGAATCATGTTGCTTTGGGATTATTGATTTTGTTGTGAAACATCAAATGGGTTTGAATTGAGAAATGATATTTCACAATTAGCTTATAAAGGGTTTTTGAAAATTAACATTTACCTGTGCTTAATGTGTGTCTGTTTCTGATTAGATGATTATAACATATCAGCTTGAATCTGACCTTAAGTGATCGTATATAATTTGTCAGTAATCGAGACAAATTGGCAGAACCTCAGTATCTTTAACTCTTTAAGTTCTAACGTTATGGAACGTAGCTTTATAAAGTTAACAACTTGTGCAGAGACCTTCATTGCTCTTAAAATCAAGATTATGAGTTGATAAAAACGCTAACAAAATAACAGAGTTTGTTGTTCATAAGACGCTTAAAAGTCTAAATTAATGTAAAGCAATGGCAATTAAATTGAAAATATAAATAATGTAAAGACGTTACATTCTCTTTCAAACTTATTTTAATATGGTTTATAATAGAGAGATTGACGCGCACAAAAATGCGGTTCATTACACTCGGTGATATGATGGTACTTCAAGTAGTAACGAAAATATGCTTACTTTCCACAAACAGAAAACATGCAATGTAAGTTCTATCAAGCTCTTTATAATTTCACCGAATGAATTTTAGTCTGGGAATATTACGTTTTTTAAGTCGAGGATCCAAACGGATGTTTTAAACACCGGGACAGAGACACCATGTGAATTGCACTTGATAGTCTCTGCACTTGAATTACTAAAAATGGGATAGGTGATGGTGGATGTGACACATTGTAATACGTATGCGTGTATTTCTACCCGCTCTTAACTAAGCTCAACCTTGCCAGTTTTTCGTCGCAGTAGATGCTTGCAATGTATTGCTCACTTTTATTCCTTTCAAAAGAGAGATATAAATACAAAGATATGTGAAAGAATTGTAATTATCACCAATATATTAGAATCGAATAATATATGCAGTATCAGCGTTTTTGATCATACAATGTATCTTTTCGCTTTCTAATCTTTCAAATGTGCTGCGTTTGGCTAGATATATTGTACGAAGTGACATGTTATTTTGAAGAATAAGCTTTTACATTATCAGTGAATCCTGATAGCTCCTCGGCTCTCAGTCAACAATGACAGATTGAAAACAGGAGGGCCTCATTTTGTAAAACTAGTAAAAGCCCAATATTTAGGAAATATATGTATAGGATTCTTTGTTCAAGATTTTTAAAAGATCATTCAGTAAAGGATCCAAAAAGGTGGTGTGTGTTATTTCTTTGTACGTTCGAACAGTTTGATACTGACACACTCAGAGCAATCTAAATGTTTCCATGCCATCAGTCCCAGCATCTACTATTGTAATTATATTTCATGATATTTAATAGCTACATAATAAATACATACACACGAAGCCAGAGACTTAAATGTTTGAACCCGTAAAAGCTAACACTAAAGAACCAGCACTTTTGCAATTGGTCCACCGATGTAAACAACACATAATACCTTAAATTGCATCAGTTCAACATCGACGGTCCGTCTTTTATTGATTTGAAGGAAATTATTTATATTCTAAGGTCGATCACAAGGATCAGGGAACAATGTTTCCATGCCATTCATTCCTACATCTGCATCAGTAATTATATTTCATGATACTCTCATAATACAAGATTTCAAGTGACAATTTTCTGATATACTCTTAGTCTGCTAATGCATATTTATAGTTAGTCATCAAAGTCCAAAAACTGTGATGCACATCAGCAATTTAGTCATTACTCTATTTCAAAGATCCAAAATTAAATTTAATGAACGAATTAGTACTTGCTTCACATCATATTAATCAGTTTACTCCATCAAATTTTCAATAGGTCTACTATAGGCTATGAACTGGATTTCCGTGAAGGTGGAGAATCAGTTATAGTTACAAAATGTCAAGTGAGATATCGTTTTCTGACAGGAAAACCTGAAATTCGATCACTTTAACTTGAAACAGACGCACTTGTTCAAAGACTAAAATTGCGGATATCTACGAAATAATGATGTACGATGCTTATAAACTTAAAAGTATTTTGAAAACGAACAAACACAAGCAAGATACCATGCAAAAATATTTGAAGTTAACTGACAAGGTTCACAAATATTTCCAAAAATGGAGCAAAAAAGACGTAACCGATATATGATGATATTGACTGCTGAATGCGCATGGATGTTACTGAAATTCTGAATGTTATTATAGCCATAGGCCTAATAGAATGGATGCAGAATCACAGTACTCGGTGTTTGGTGTCATAACCAGTGTGCTGCTGCCGGTGATGACTGAATCGGAATAAGATAGATGGGTTGAGAAACTAAAGATTCGTGACCAATGAATCTGCAGCAAAGGAGATTTTTTGCGGGTTCCGTCGGATGAAATATTGGCCATATTTGTAGAAATGTCATACTGTAGTCACTTTTGGTGAATAATCATCTTTTCATTGGAAACAAATAGGCTAAAATATATGTCAAACACACACGAAATGAGTCACATTATACTAGTTTTGATTTGGTTGAGTTACTTCCTTAACACTATTCACGTAAACCAACCTCAATCGATAGACGTGCCGCAAGAAACAGATTGATTTAAACAAAGAATACGCTCTCTATTTTAATGACACGTGAGTCATTAAACTAACAGTCCTTGTTAAAACATCTCAATGTAAATTCGTGTCAAGTTAAGCTAATATTAAGTAAACTTGTTTGTCTTTATAAGTTCAAATCGCAATCCATATAAGAATGTCGAGTTAGTTATTGTCCGCTCGAACAAAAAAGTCTGCCTTCAAATTTACCTTATTCTAAAAAATGTTATACACATTTTATTTCATATTTAACACAGTGTATGTACGGGGACATTGTTACTTACAAATCATGCCGGAAATGCCACTATACAATATGGTCACAAACCAAGCTGTGCACAATTTGCTCATTTAATGTAAAGACATGCAATATCAGCTTTTGATAAGACTTGAGGAAAATTTCCTTTTGAAGAAGATAAAATTTGAACCTTTTCAGAAGGAGAAAAATACAATAAAGAAAAAGTTTTTATGTATTAATATGCGGATTTAGTATTACAACTATCGGAGACTAACACATGGTGGAAGAACTATCGCCAATACAACCATTCCGATTCAATCTTTAGTGATATCCGTGTAGATATTTCCAAAACTGAGGTATCATCTATATCTTAGTATCAGCAAATTATGACATAGTCCGTTGGTATGACTTATCTCAGACATTTAAGCAAAAATATTGAAGACAAATAATTAAATGTTGCGACGATCCAATACATGGTAAAACTTCTGTTTCAAGAGATCGTTTCAGCCTTTTCACATCCCAACCAAACTAAAGCAGCTGCATACAACTAGAATAATTACGACATTTTAGATACCTCAATTTACTTAAGATGGGATCTGTGCGCCATGTAGACTATGAGTGCTAAACAACAGCGTCAGGCCAGAAAAAAGAACACGAAAAAGAACAACTACAGCAAAATAAAATTAAAGAAATTGACCAATACATAGTGATCGTAGAGAGGCTTTTGGTGTCATACTTGTAACAAGGAATTTACCCTATATAAAAGAGTGAAAAATATGGACACATATGAAAAGGACTTATGAATTATGAATCAAATCATATAAAGTATGCCAATTTCCTGCTTATTATGCATATTTCAAAAGCACAACACTTTATTTTAGACCTGTCACTTTCTCAGTACGCGAAGATCTGTTAGTGACACATGTTACCTGCATGCTGTTACCTTAATATCATGCAGTAAAATACGAAACATCAAATTGGAATTATAAATGATTGAATTAGAATTAATAGCATCTCTATCACAGTTCATTAGTCAACAACTACATGAGAGCTTTGCAAGGTTATTTTCCTCTTCTTAAAAATATTGCCTTATTTGTCAATGATTTGTCAAAAATGTGATGTATTTAATCTAGATTTCTTCTTCAAAATGGAGAAGAAAATATAAACTCGATTGCTTTAATTTACATTTTACTGTGCCAATGAATTTTTAAATATATATATATATATATATATATATATATATATATATATATATATATATATATATATATATATCCGCGTGTGTCTTTATGTATGGATGGATTTGTTTCCTCTGAAGCGATGATAACATACAGTTATCAAATTCTTGATGCTACATGTCATGAAAAGTCAAAAAGAAATATATGTCATCATATACATCAACGGCTCTTTTACTCAGCATATTTAATACCGTAGATCCTTATGAATATGTTCATTGAAATATAAAATGATATTTATTTTGGTATAACCCTGTTTTTCTTTAAACATAATCTTATGAAATAATACAATGTAAATATGCACTGTGTTTATGGTTCAATTTAACATTGCATTTGTGATAGAAATGAAAAAAGCCCTTCCACGTACATGCTTATTAAACTCATGAATCATTCACCACCATCTGGAATTCTTGTAACATAAACATTAAACATTTTCAAAAAATATACATATGCATTCCTTTTTTCCACGAGATTGACGTTGCAACCAGTTTTTGTTGGTTAGCAAATTTTACGAGCACTTTCACTTGAAATAATAAGCAAAAATAATTATTAGTGTCTATTTTAAAAACTTTCTGTTATACTTTGTTTTCATGGTGATTTAACACCGCAAAAGAGATATTTATTAATATGGTTCATATTTATAGGGTGGAGAATATATCAAAGTAAACTACACCTTACATACTACTATCAAAGTTGTGTTCCTCATTTGCAGGAATTAACACTTGTGGCATGACTATATTGGAGAAACGGTGTTAATGTTTGCAAGTTACTAACGATCATACATATTTGTTGTTCTGCTGATATGTCTAACTTTAAATTATATTTCGTCCATAACTCATCATAATTACTAGTTCAAAGAAGAACATTGGTCTCCGTGGTACCGCACGTGAAGTCTTAAAATTATTTTCCGATATCAGATGTAAAAGTGGTACTTTCCATATTCATCTGCGATAGAGCAACTAAACGGCATTTGGTTACGTACGATACTGCAATCTACAATTAGCTAGAGCTATCATACACATTTTCACTTTCGTGGTGTTTTGATGAGGAAAGCTCTGTAATTGTTTTTTCTTGTCTCAGTACAACAGGTAAAATATGTTAGGATATGAAATAAATAGTTAAAACTTTTTCCTATGAAACACAAGTAACTACATCCTTATCATTTCGACCCATGATAAATATGGAATGCTCTGATTCATAAGTGTATTCCACTGCCAATCAACAATTACAGAAACTATTCGGCAGGAGGTAGTTTGTAGTACTTGAGTAATAAATATGAGTTTCAAGTTTCTCAGGTTGCAAATAATTTTGAACCTGCTTATACCAGCACACTAGCTGAGAAACTTTGGCTGACCTCATGGCAAAGAAATATTCCTTGCACACCTGATGACGATGATGATCTTTACTCCAAAGAGAATGTCCACGAAGAATTGTTGTTGTTGTTTTACTTCAATCAACAAGTACCCCAAATCCATGTATTTATCATAGTAATGACGGTGTCATACATTGTTTAGAAGGTTCTGAAGTTCAAATTCGTATATCCTCTAAACCATCACATTTATATTATCATTCAACATGATTTTTATATTTTTTTAAATAATTAATTTTACTAGTGCTATATTATAATCCATATGTTTGATATGTCTACCGCTCCCCATTTGATGTTATCTGTTCTGTATTTTATTTATTTTCGGGTATGTCTCACGAAACAAACTTTATTAACTTTGGAAATGTATGGATTTTTTTTTTTGCTATTCTGGCAGAATATTTCACGCAATCCCAAGCAGTCAATTTAAGGTAAACAATATGACTGTTTGACATGTAGCGACATTGTTTCAACTGCTATTGATAAAGGTAGAGGTCATTGGTAATTGAATACAATAACATTTCTTATAACACTCTTAGATTATGTCATTTCGGCATCATTATTAATATAGTTTAATATTAATATAGTTTAAATGTACAAGTATATCACAAGCTTTTGATATTTAGTACAGTGTGTATTAAAATGATGTTCAGTGTGAGATAGTTTGTTGATGTAGTTGGTGGAATGGCTGTGTAAATACACCAATTCATAATTTTCGGATATAAGACGTGTCGTTATTTGACAGTTCCGTTACCGCAGTTTGCTACTTTGAGCCAAAACTGAGTCGCTTATATTGAGAAACCAGTTTTAAAAAAGACACTTGGCGTTCAAGATCACTATTCATCTAAATGGTGATGGATGATTCTTGAAATGAACATCATTCAGGAACCAACAATAAAAACAGCAACGATTTTGTAGACATATTGAGGTTTTCAATTACTTCATTACCCTTTTATTGCATTGAATCTATCGCATTCTTTCAGTGCAATGTAACTTCTGTATGTATTGAGCGTGCCAAAATTTGGTCGCAATTCACCCTGAATGAACCATGTTGCTTTGAGATTATTGATTTTGTTGTGAGACATCAAATGGGTTTGAATTGAGAAATGATATTTCACAATTAGCTTATAAAGTGTTTTTGCAAATTAACATTTACCTGTGATTAATGTGTGTCTCTTTCTGATTAGATGATTATAACATATCAGCTTGAATCTGACCATTAAGTGATCGTATAGAATTTGTTAGTAACCGAGAGAAATTGATAGAACCACAGTATCATTAACTCTTTAAGTTCTAACGTTATGGAACGTAGCTTTATAAAGTTAACAACTTGTGCAGAGACCTTCATTGCTCTTAAAATCAAGATTAAGAGTTGATGAAAACGCTAACAAAATAACTGAGTTTGTTGTTGATAAGACGCTTAATAGTCGAAATTAGTGTCAAGCAATGGCAATTAAATTGAAAATATAAATAATGTAAAGACGTTACATTCTCTTTCAAACTTATTTTAATATGGTTTATAATAGAGAGATTGTCACGCAAAAAGATGCGGTTAATTACACTCGATGATATGATGTTTCTTCAAATAGTAACGAAAATATGCTTACTTTCCAAAAACAGAAAGCATGCAATGTAAGTTCTCTCAAGGTCTTTATAATTTCACCGAATGAATTTTACTCTGGGAATAGTACGTTTTTTAAGTCACGGATCGAATCGAATGTTTTAGACACCGGGACAGAAACAGCATCTGAATTGCACTTGATAGTCTCTGCATTTGGGGTACTAAAAATGGAATAGGTGATGGTGGATGTGACACATTGTAATATGTATGCGTGTATTTCTACCCGGTCTTTACCAAGCTCAACATTGCCCGCTTAACGTCGCAGTAGATGCTTGCCATGTATTTCTCACTTTTATTCCTTTCAAAAGAGAGATATAAATACAAAGAAATGTAAACGAATTGTAATTATCACCAATATATTAGAAACTAATACTATATGCAGTATCAGCGTTTTAGATCATACAATGGATCTTGTCGCTTTCTAGTCTTTCAAATGTGCTGCGTTTGGCTAGATATATTGTACGAAGTGACATGTTATTTTGAAGAATAAGCTTTTACATTATCAGTGAATCCTGATAGCTCCTCGGCTCTCAGTCAACAATGACAGATTGAAAACAGGAGGGCCTCATTTTGTAAAACTAGTAAAAGCCCAATATTTAGGAAATATATGTATAGGATTCTTCGTTCAAGATTTTTAAAAGATCATTCAGTAAAGGATCCAAAAAGGTGGTGTGTTTTATTTCTTTGTACGTTCGAACAGTTTGTTACTGACACACTCAGATCAATCTAAATGTTTCCATGCCATCAGTCCCAGCATCTACTATTGTAATTATATTTCATGATATTTAATAGCTACATAATAAATACATATAAACGAAGGCAGAGACTTAAATGTTTGACCCCGTAAAAGCTAACACTAAAGAACCAGCACTTTTGCAATTGGTCCACTGATGTAAACAACACATAATACCTTAAATTGCATCAGTTCACCATCGACGGTCTGTCTTTTATTGATTTTAAGAAAATTTTTTATATTCTAAGGTCGATCACAAGGATCAGGTAACAATGTTTCCAAGCCATCCATTCCTACATATGCATCAGTAATTATATTTCATGATACTCTCATAATTCAAGATTTCAAGTGACAATTTTCTGATATAGTCTTAGTCTGCTAATGCATATTTATAGTTAGTCATCAAAGTCCAGAAACTGTGATGCACATCAGCAATTTAGTCATTACTCTATTTCAAAGATCCAAAATTAAATTTAATGAACAAATTAGTACTTGCTTTACATTATATTAATCAGTTTACTCCATCGACTTTTCAATAGGTCTACTATAGGCTATGAACTGGATTTCCTTGAAGGTGGGGAATCAGTTATGGTTACAAAATGTCAAATGAGATACCGTTTTCTGACAGGAAAACCTGAAATTCGATGACTTTAACTTGAAACAGACGCACTTATTGAAAGACTAATATTGCGGATATCTACGAAATAATGATGTACAATGCTTATAAACTTATAAGTATTTTGAAAACGAACAAATACAAGCAAGATACCATGCAAAAATATTTGAAGTTAACTGACAAGGGTCACAACTATTTCCAAAAATATAGCAAATAAGACGTAACCGATAAATGACGATATTGATTGCTGAATGCGCATGGATGTTACTGAAATTCGGAATGTTATTATTGCCATAGGTCTAATAGAATGGATGCAGAATCACAGTACTCGGTGTTTGGTGTCATAACCAGTGTGCTGCTGCCGGTGATGACTGAATCGGAATAAGATAGATGGGTTGAAAAACTAAAGATTCGTGACCAATGAATATGCAGCAAAAGAGATTTTTTGCGGGTTCCGTCGGATGGAATATTGGCCGTAATTGTAGAAATGTCATACTGTAGTCACTTATGGTGAATAATCATCTTTTCATTGGAAACAAAAAGGCTAAAATGTATGTCAAACACACACGAAATGAGTCACATTATCTCAGTTTTTATCTGGTTGAGTTACTTCCTTTACACAATTCACGTAAACCAACCTCAATCGATAGACGTGTCGCAAGAAATAGATTGATTTAAACAAAGAATACGCTCTCTATTTTAATGACACGTGAGTCAATAAACTAACATTATTTTCTAAAACTTCCCAATGTAAATCCGTGTCAAGATAAGCTAATATTAAGTAACCTTGTTTGTCTTTATAAGTTCAAATCGCAATCCATATAAGAATGTTGAGTTAGTTATTGTCCGCTCGAACAAAAAAGTCTGCCTTAAACTTTACTTTATTCTCAAAAATGTTATACACACTTTATTTCACATTTACCACAGTGTATGCATGGAGACATTGTTACTTACAAATCATGCCGGAAATGCCACTATACAATCTGGTCGCAAACCAAGCTGTGCACAATTTGCTCACTTAATGTAAAGACATGCAATATCAGCTTTTGATAAGACTTGAGGAAAATTTCCTTTTAAAGAAGATAAAATTTGAACCTTTTCAGAAGTAGAAAAATACAATAAAGAAAAAAAAAGTTTTTATGTATTAGTATGCGGATTGAGTATTACAACTATCGGAGACTAACACATGGTGGAAGAACTATCGCAAATACAACCATTACACTTCAATCTTTAGTGATATCCGTGTAGATATTTCCAAAACTGAGGTATCATCTATATCTTCGTATCAGCAAATTATGATATAGTCCGTTGGTATGACTTTTCTTGGACATTTAAGCAAAAATATAGAAGACATATAATTCAATGTTGCGACGATTAAATACATGGTAAAAATTCTGTTTCAAGAGATCGTTACAGCCTTTTCACATCCCAACCAAACTAAAGCAGCTGCATACAATTAGAATAATTACAACTTTATAGATACCTCAATTTACTTAAGATGGGATCTGTGCGCCATGTAGACTATGAGTGTTAAACAAAAGCATCAGACCAGAAAATAGAACAAGAAAAAGAACAACTACAGCAAAACAAAATTAAAGAAATTGACAAATTCATAGTGATCGAAGAGAGGCTTTTTGGTGTCATATTTGTAACAAGGAATTTACCCTATATAAAAGAGTGAAAAATATGGACACAAATGAAAAGGACTTACGAATTATGAATCAAATCATATAAAGTATGCCAATTTCCTGCTTATTATGCATATTTCAAAAGCACAACACTTTATGTTAGACCCATCACTTTCTCAGTACCCGAAGATCTGTTAGTGACACATGTTACCTGCATACTGTTACCTTAATATCATGCAGTAAAATACGAAACATCAAATTGGAATTATTAATGATTGAATTAGAATTAATAACATCTCTATCACAGTTCATTAGTCAACAACTACATGAGAGCTTTGCAAAGTTATTTTCCTCTTCTTAAAACTATTGCCCTATTTGTCAATGATTTGTCAAAAAAGTGATGTATTTAATCTAGATTTCTTCTTCAAAATGGAGAAGAAAATATAAACTCGATTGCTTTAATTTACATTTTACTGTGCCAATGTATGATTAAAATAATCATATGCTGTTTAACATTAATATCACTTCATACACACACACACACACACATATATATATATATATATATATATATATATATATATATATATATATATATATATATATATATTACCGCGTGTGTCTTTATGTATGGATGGATTTGTTTCCTCTGAAGGGATCATAACCTACTGTTATCAAATTCTTGATGCTACATGTCATGAAAAGTCAAAAAGAAATATATTACATCATATACATCAATGGCTCTATTATCCAGCATATTTAATACCGTAGTTCCTTATGAATATGTTCATTGAAATATAAATTGACATTTATTTTGGTATAGCCCTGTTTTTCTTTAAACATATGCTTATGAAATAATACAATGTAAATATGCACTGTGTTTTTGGTTCAATTTAACATTGCATTTGTGATAGAAATGACAAAGCCTTTCCATGTACATGCTTATTAAACTCCTGAATCATTCACCACCAGCTGGAATACTTCTAACATTAACATTAAACATTTTCAAAAAATATACATATGCATGCCTTTTTTCCACGAGATTGACGTTGCAACCAGTTTTTGTTGGTTCGCAACTTTTACGAACATTTTCACTTGAAATAATTAGCAAAGATACTTATTAGTGTCTACTTTATAAAACTTTTTATAATTACTTTTCATGGTGATTTAACACCGCAAAAGGAATATTTGTTAATATGGTTCACATTTTTGGGGTGGAGAATATATCAAAGTAAACTACACCTTAAATACTACAATCAAAGTTGTGTTCCTCATTTGCAGGAATTAACACTTGTGGCATGACTATATTGGAGAAACGGTGTTAATATTTGCAAGTTACTAACGATCATACATATTTGTTGTTCTGCTGATATGTCTAACTTTAAATTATATTTCGTCCATAATTCATCATAATTACTAGTTCAAAGAAGAACATTGGTCTCCGTGGTACCGCTCGTGAAGTCTTAAAATTATTTTCCGATATCAGATGTAAAAGTGGTACTTTCCATCTTCATCTGCGATAGAGCAACTAAACGGCATTTGGTTACGTACGATACTGCAATCAACAATTAGCTACAGCTATCATACACATTTTCACTTTCGTGGTGTTTTGATGAGGAAAGCTCTGTAATTGTTTTGTCTTGTCTCAGTACAACAGGTAAAATATGTTAGGATATGAAATAAATAGTTAAAACTTTTTCCTATGAAACACAAGTAACTACATCCTTATCATTTCGACCCATGATAAATATGGAATGCTCTGATTCATAAGTGTATTCCACTGCCAATCAACAATTACAGAAACTATTCGGCAGGAGGTAGTTTGTAGTACTTGAGTAATAAATATGAGATTCAAGTTTCTCAGGTCGCAAATAATTTTGAATCTGCTTATAAGAGCACACTAGATGCGAACCTTTTGCTGACCTCATGGCAAAGAAATATTCTTTGCACACCTGATGACGATGATGATCTTTACTCCAAACAGAACGTCCACGAAGAATTGTTGTTGTTTTACTTCAATCAACAAGTACCCCAAATCCATATATTTATCATAGTAATGATGGTGTCATATATTGTTTAGAAGGTTCTGAAGTTCAAATTCATCTATCCTCTAAACAAAGACATTTATGTTATCAGTCAACATGATTTTTATATTTTTTAAATAATTAATTTTACTAGTGCTGAATTATATTCCATATGTTTGATATGTCTACCGCTCCCCATTTGATGTTATCTGTTCTGTATTTTATTTATTTTAGGGTATGTCTCACGAAACAAAGTTTATTAACTTTGGAAATTTATGGATTTGTTTTGCTATTCTGGCAGAATATTTCAGGTAATCCCAAGCAGTCAATTTAAGGTACACAATATGACTGTTTGACAAGTAGCGACATTGTTTCAACTGCAACTGATAAATGTTGAGGTCATTGGTAATTGAATACAATAACATTTCTTAAAACACTCTTAGTTTATGTCATGTCTTCATCATTATTAATATAGTTTAAATGTACATGTATATCACAAGCTTTTGATATTTAGTACAGTGTGTATTAAAATGATGCTCAGTTTGAGATAGTTTGTTGATGTAGTTGGTGGAATGGCTGTGTAAATACACCAATTCATAATTTTCAGATATAAAACGTGTCGTTATTTGACAGTTCCGTTACCGCAGTTTGCTACTTCGAGCCTAAAACTGAGTCGCTTATATTGAGAAACCAGTTTTAAAAAAGACACTTGGCGTTCAGGATCACGATTCATCTAAATGGTGATGGGTGATTCTTGAAATGAACATCATTCAGAAACGAACAATAAAAACAACAACGATTTTGTAGACACATTGAGGTTTTCAATTACTTCATTACCCTTTTATTGCATTGAATCGATTGCATTCTTTCAGTGCAATGTAACTTCTGTATGTATTGAGCGTGCCAAAATTTGGTCTCAATTCACCCTGAATGAACCATGTTGCTTTGAGATTATTGATTTTGTTGTGAGACATCAAATGGGTTTGAATTGAGAAATGATATTTCACAATTAGCTTATAAAGTGTTTTTGCAAATTATCATTTACCTGTGATTAATGTGTGTCTGTTTCTGATTAGATGATTATAACATATCAGCTTGAATCTGACCTTAAGTGATAGTATATAATTTGTTAGTAATCGAGACAAATTGGCAGAACCTCAGTATCATTAACTCTTTAAGTTCTAACGTTATGGAACGTAGCTTTATAAAGTTAACAACTTGTGCAGAGACCTTCATTGCTCTTAAAATCAAGGTTATGAGTGGATGAAAACGCTAACAAAATAACTCAGTTTGTTGTACAGAAGACGCTTAAAAGTCTAAATTAGTGTCAAGCAATAGCAATTAAATTGAAAATATAAATAGTGTAAAGACGTTACATCTCTTTCGAACTTATTTTAATATGGTTTATAATAGAGAAATTGACGCGCAAAAAGATGCGGTTAATTAAACCCGATTATATGATGGTTCTTCAAATAGTAACGAAAATATGCTCACTTTCCACAAACAGAAAGCATGCAATCTAAGTTCTATCAAGGTCTTTATAATTTCACCCAATGAATTTTACTCTAGGAATAGTACGTTCTTTAAGTTGAGGATCGAATCGAATGTTTTAGACACCGGAACAGAGACACCATGTGAATTGCACTTGATAGTCTCTGCATTTGGGTTGCTAAAAATGGGATAGGTGATGGTGAATGTGACACATTGTAATATGTATGCGTGTATTTCAACCCGTTCTTAACTAAGCTCAACCATGCCCGTTATTCGTCGCACTAGATGCTTGCAATGTATTGCTCACTTTTATTCCTTTCAAAAGAGAGATATAAATACAAAGATATGTGAAAGAATTGTAATTATCACCAATATATTAGAATCGAATACTATATGCAGTATCAGCGTTTTTGATCATACAATGGATCTTGTCGCTTTCTAATCTTTCAAATGTGCTGCGTTTGGCTAGATATATTGTACGAAGTGACATGTTATTCTGAAGAATAAGCTTTTACATTATCAGTGAATCCTGATAGCTCCTCTGCACTCAATCAACAATGACAGATTGGAAACAGGAGGGCCTCATTTTGTAAAAGCAGTAAAAGCCCAATATTTAGGAAATATATGTATAGGATTATTTGTTCAAATTTTTGGAAAGTTCATGCAGTAAAGGATCCAAAAAGGTGGTGTGTTTTATTTCTTTGTACGTTCGAACAGTTTGATACTGACACACTCAGATCAATCTAAATGTTTCCATGCCATCAGTCCCAGCATCTACTATTGTAATTATATTTCATGATATTTAATAGCTACATAATAAATACATATAAACGAAGGCAGAGACTTAAATGTTTGACCCCGTAAAAGCTAACACTAAAGAACCAGCACTTTTGCAATTGGTCCACTGATGTAAACAACACATAATACCTTAAATTGCATCAGTTCAACATCGACGGTCTGTCTTTTATTGATTTGAAGGAAATTATTTATATTCTAAGGTCGATCACAAGGATCAGGTAACAATGTTTCCATCACAAACTTAAAAGCAAAAGACTTAATCATTGCACATGCATACGTATACATAGCTTTACACAAAAAATCAGTTAGATGCTCGATTCTATTATAATATCAAATAGTCGATAATTGAGGAAGCAAAATTACACCTTTTTCATTCTAATAAATAAAAAAATATTCGTTACACGATCCACAGATTTTTTTTCCTGTCATTGGTTTGTTTTTCTTTTTCCTTTTGTTTGTTTCCATAAGTAACGCACGGATTGTATAGTAACAGCGATTAAGCTTGGGAATAAAAATAAGTTAAAACATTACTGTAAAATAAAAGGTGTCATAACCTTTTTGTTTCGATATACGATAAATATAGAAATTTCTGATTGATAAAGATATTTCTTCTGCCAATCAATCATTAATGGAATTATTCATAGGTATTTTGTATTATTACAATAAATCTGAAGCTTACCTTTTTCAGGTCGCAAATAATTTCGAGGTCTGTTTATACGAGCATGCCAGCCATTGACCCTTTGCTCACCTCTACCTGGCAAAAAATTCGTCTTGCTTTATTGTATTCACATGTTGACGATGACCTTTACTCCAAGCAGACCATCGACGAAAAATATATGATGTGTTGTCTATTTCAAACAACTAGTAACTCAATCCACGTTAATATTATAGTCATGACGGGGTCGTGTATTGTTTAGCAGGTTTAAAAGTTCAAATGCGTCTAACCTCTAAACCAACATATTTATATTATATGTCATCAGAATTACAATATTTATTAAAATAACGATTATGCAAATAATTAATTTTACTAGTGATATATTATAGTCCAAATTTTTTATATGATTACCATTCCCCATTCTATATCTGTGTTATTTTATTTATTTTAGGGCATGTGACACGAAAGAATTTTTAACTTTTGGAAATTTGTGGATGCATTTTTCCTGCCGGCAGAATATTTAAGCAACCTCACATGGACAATTAAGAGTACATAATGTGACTGCATGGGACATAGGACATTGTTCCAACTGTAACTGATACATGTTGAGGTCATTGCCTATTGAATGAATGGCTTTTTCTTATAACAGTTATAGGCCATGTCATGGCGGCATCATTATTAATATAATTTTAATGTAGATATATGTCACAAGCTTTTGATTTTTGAAGAATGTGTTTTAAAATAATGTTCAGTTTGAGTTTATTGCGGTAGAGTTGACAGACCATGTCATGACTTATAATAATAATAATAATAATAATAATAATAATAATAATAATAATAATAATAATAATAATAATAATAATAATAATTATTATTATTATTATTATTATTATTATTATTATTATTATTATTTGATCTTTAAGTAAACTGGTGTAAACAATTAAACAGACCAGAAACGTGGATTTACAGAAGAGAAAGAGAGAAGGATGGAACTTTTAAATCTTACATGTATATGTAATCGACAAATGTGGTAACAAATATCAACTACCTATGTGTAAGGGTTATACATCATAATGTAGATTTACAATTACATTCATCATCATCATCATCATCATCATCATCATCATCATCATCATCTTTCAGAAGCCATGTTTGATATGTGCTCTTCTTGTATATTTACCAGTTTCCAATATTGGGAACAGATTTTTACTTGTAAAGAAAAGATACCTCAACAACTAGAATGCATGTTTATAGTAAGCAATGTACAGAACCTTTAGGAAGACCGCTACTTAACCAATGTAAGTAACGAGCATTGCACAAAGATATTTCATGATAGCCAAACTCTGGTGATCTACGAATGGATCCCATTACCAAATGGTCGTGATTTCTAGATTGGTTTATTAATGTCTTACACAGTTCAACCTACTGAGTTCGGTTCACCCCATGCTTCATGAACAATGTGCTTGCGATAATAAACCGACAGAACAAAGCTCTGTGACCGGTGACCACACCAATTCTTGCAGTCGGACAGCCGGGTAATTGTCACGTGACAATCATCGCAACGCGGCCGCCATATTTGTTTGGGGGGAAAACAAGCAATCGTATGTAAAATGCCTAAGAGCTGTTGTGAACCAGGTTGTAATTCCAACAAAAGGAAAAATCAGGATCTAACTAATTTGGGGATTGGGATTGTGTTTAAAGAGTAAAGTGGAACACAGAAAATACATGCTTCAAATATTTATTTGAATAATGTTCTTAATTGTATAATTATATAATTATATAACAAGTACATTATAACAGAAGTTTAAACATAATCAGTGACATATAATTGTTTTTACATGTATATTGTGAACAAATTATTATCAGACAAATATTATGTAAATGTCACAAATATTATGGAAATGTATCTGAATGAAATGTTATTATTATTTTTATCATATATGTAAATTACAGTGTTCAAGCTGTTTTATTTTCTCAATATATTGATCATGTTGAACCACTGAAATAAAATGACAAAATGAAAAGAAATGCTGCATGGGTGTTTTTTGCTATTTTGTGGAGAGAAATTGTTGAAAACATTTGAGCTGTACATAGTTAACATTTACATGCAGTATAGTTGTGATCATTATTATTTAACTACTTCCATAGCAAAATGCTGTGTTTCATTTATTTGCCAGTTTTCTGCATTCTTTACAATACCAGGTTTTTGATGTTGGCAGACACTTTAGTCCTATGCATTTCATATGAAACCATTCATCACAATGATCACAACCAACCATGTTGACTAACTTGGATTTTGTTTTAAATACACAATAGGATTTGGTACTGTCAAAAGACACGTTCAATGTGTCAGCTTTAGTACTACATTCATCTTGAACATTAAGCTCTAATCGCCTTGTGACCAGCTCAGGAAGGATATGTTTCTTCCAAAACAACTACAAAGTTTGTAACATACAATTTATAAAGTCATTGTCCCGATGCACTCTTACAATAATGCAGTCAGCAGGTGTCCACACTGCTAAATATCCAAAGCCTGCATTACACACATGCATTTGCAACTGTATTTGGGCAAAGTACTTGTGTGTCTTCTTGAGTTGATAATTCCTGTCTAGATAAAATTCAGTGTCACTTAAGGCATCAATTAGTGGTGTTTCCCGATACTTGTAGGGACATTTAATTTCTAGTACACCAGCTCCACAACACTTGCAATCCACCTGACCATCTGGAGAGGCTCTCAAGAATGGACTGTCTTTACAAATAAAAAGTCCTGATTTCTAAACCTTACCTTCCAAATGCTCAGTTGGAATTGTTATATAAACATTACCACATGGTACGTTATCTGGAGTTGGTCCTGATTGTGTATAAATGTTGATGTACGTTGTATTCAATAGCTGGCCATTGTTTCGGGTCATTGATCCATGTATCTGCAGGCACCTTATACGGACAAATATTCATTGCAATCAACTTCAGTTTTGCAGAGTACCTCTGTTGTGCTTCCAAATGCAAATTGTCTTGATATTGGTAAGACATTTAAATTAAATTAAAAGATCACTTGAATAATAATAATAGTCGAATTCTTCGAATTTCCGATGTTCACAAGCGTGTCCCCCAAACAAATATGGCGGACGAGTTGTTATGTTGAGCATATGACTCGATGACGTCAGTCCGACTGCAAGAATGCCTGGGTACATATGGACTCGACCTAGTAATGTATCAACACGAAATGAGAATATGAAGCAGTATCTTCTGCATCCATGCTCTCAATTTCCCCAAACCTGTCATAGAGTTTGATGGGGTCTTCTGATCCGTTTCTGCTGCCTATTTCCATGTGATCTGTTTTTCGTCTTTTGTGATTTCAGTGGTTGAATATTATTGCATGTTGTTTGGGTATATGCGTGGGTTTTTGTGCTTAGTAATGATGGGTGTTAGTGCTTGATGTTGATTCGGGTGCATCTGTCTGCGTCAATCGTTTCCTTGGGATTGTTCTTTACTACAGTGAAGAAGAATGGGCCAGGAAGAGATGTTGTGCCTGTACAAGCTTTCTGGCCTCTGGATAACGAATCTTGGATGTGTATTTAACCCTCTCTATTTATTTTTCGTGTTTCCAAGCATCACATTGCTTGGACTTGGCGTGGTTCTTCTTTTCACATATGACACAATGCGGAGTCGTTCCACCTTCAGCTTCCGAGTAAGAATAGTTTCCTCCTTGGCCATATATTTGGCTTTTAGAGCAGCGGTCTTCATGATTGCCATATCTTTGATATTATAGTATCGAAGTGGGTTTAATATATATATATATATATATATATATATATATATATATATATATATATATATATATATATATATATATATATATATATATATATATATATATATATGTGTAAACCTTCACTTGTAAAATGCCAACTTTGACCACTCTGGATACTACTGGTTTATTGAAGATGAGTATAATAATGTTGGTGTCCTGCAGGTTGTTATTACGTTTGATATGTATTCTACAAACTGCAGTCACACCTTCATTTTTCATCCATTCAATGATATCTGTGTTGTTCTCAACAAATGATGCCTTTCAATGTATTGAATGAATTGTAAATAAAAGATGAGACTGGAATATTAAAGAATATTTAGATTTTCTTGATGTTTTGCACATGTCTACGTTGTTCACCTTCCACAATCAAATATCCCGTTTTCAGCTTTCTGTCGTTTTTTGGTGACGGTATCGATCACTCGTTTTATTGTTTTGTCAATTATAAAGGAAAAGAGTGCACTAGTCAATTTTGTGGTATCGTTTCATTGTATAGCCATAAATAGTGGTAATTACTCAAACACTGCATGGTTCTTCTGCCGAGTTGGATATTGGTTTCGACCTTTTGTTTTGTTTTTTTTTTTAAAATTTCCATTTTTGTTTTTGAAGGACTTCAATATCTGTGCTGTCTACCCACCATGGATCCCAACAATGTGATAGTTTTCAGTGCCAGGAATCAAAGGTGTTATACTCAGTCGGTAAAATTACCCCCCCGATTACCCCTTTAAGCCATTACCTTCTAGGAAGTCTTCTAAGACACGGGAAATGAAAGTTAAAGGGATAGAATGCATGGGCAACGGTAGTATCAAGAGAGATTCGAGGGAAAGGTACAGTAAGTAAGCGAGTAAATAAAAATCTCCTAGAGCTTGGCTTAAGCAGCCGATTTGTCAAGACCGGGCCCATCCTGACAACCCGCTTAGGAGAAGTGGAGGCCAAAGTAGTGTGTTGCACTAGAAAGCTTTTAATCCACTATCGGGATCCTTTCTTACAATACGTAGCGAGGACAGGCGGGCCAATTCTACAATCCCGGAATTGCAAGGGGAGGAAAAGGCATAGCTGAAGTTTTAGAAGCAGTGATGAAAAAATTAATAACAGTGGTTAAATTATAAAAGTAGCAGCATGTTTATTCTTTGAAAATATTTCGACTACCAGCATCACAATTAAAATTAGTGTCATTCTTTCTGTTTTATATATGAAAGCATTAATCCTGCTAGTTTGATTTTTCTTAAACCTACCTGTGTCTGAAGTACGCATGACCTGTCCCAGTGTGATAGGTTTGCATTTACAGGCAAGTGTCAAATGGATAGCCATCGGCATCATTCAAGATTGTAGGAATATAGCAGACATATCCATGATAACATAAACGTAAAAAAGTAAAGATTTAACCATGACACGTGACATCTCCATGAGATCACAAACTTATAAACAAAATATTTAATCATGACACATGCACACGTATACATAGTTTTATGCAAAAAATAATTTAGAAGATCTATTCAATTATATTGCCAAATAGTCGATAACTCAGGAAGCAAAAATACACCGCCCCATCCAAAAAAAAAAACAAAATATTCGTTACACAATCCACAGATTTTGTTCCTGTCATTGGTTTGTTTTTCTTTTTCCTTTTGTTTGTTTCCATAAGTAACGCACGGATTGTATAGGTAACAGCGATTAAGCTTGGGAATAAATAAGTTAAAACATTTCTGTGAAATAAAAGGTGTCATAACCTTTTTGTTTCGATATACGATAAATATAGAAATTACTGATTGATAAAGATATTTCTTCTGCCAATCAATCATTAATGGAATTATTCATAGGTACTTTGTATTATTACAATAAATCTAAAGCTTACCTTTTTCAGGTCGCAATTAATTTCGAAGTCTGTTTATACGAGCATACCAGCCATTGACCCTTTGCTCACCTCTGCCTGGCAAAATAAATCGTCTTGCTTTATTGCATTCACACATGTTGACGATGAACTTTACTCCAAGCAGACCGTCGACGAAAAAATATGATGTGTTGTCTACTTCAAACAACCAGTAACCCAAATCCACGTTAATATTATAGTCATGACGGGGTCGTATATTGTTTGACAGGTTTAAAAGCTCAAATGCGTCTAACTTCTAAACCAAGATATTTATATTATTTGTCAACAGGATTACAATATTAAAGTAACGATGGTGCAAATAATTAATTTTACTAGTGATATATTATAGTCCATATATGTGATGTTTTTACTATTCCCCATTCTATATCTTTGTTATTTTATTAATGTAGGGCCTGTGAAATGAAAGAAAAACTTTTGGATATTTGTGGATGCATTTTTCCTGCCGGCAGAATATTTTAAGCAACCTCACATGGACAATTAAGGGTACACAGTGTGATTGCTTGGGACATAGGACATTGTTCCAACTGTAACTGATACATGTTGAGGTCATTGGCTATTGTATAAGTGGCCATTTCGTATAACAGTTATATGCCATGTCGTGGCGGCATCATTATTAATATAATTTTAATGTAGATGTATATCACAAGCTTTTGACATTTAGTAGAATGTGTTTTAAAATAATGTTCAGTTTGAGTTCATTGCGGTAGAGTTGACAGACCATGTCATAACTTATTATTATTATTATTATTATTATTATTATTATTATTATTATTATTATTATTATTATTATTATTACTTGGTCTTTAAGTAAACTGGTGTGAGCGATTAAACAGAGCAAAAACGTGGATTTACAGAAGAGAAAGAGAGAAGGATGGAACTTTTAAATCTTACATGTATATGTAATCGGCAAATGTGGTAACAAATATCAACTAGTTATGTGTAACGGTTATACATCATGATGTAGAGTTACAATTACATTCATCATCATCATCATCGTCGTCATCATCATCATCATCATCATCATCATCATCATCATCATCATCATCATCATCATCATCATCATTGAGAAGCCATGTTTTTATATGTGCTTTTGTTTGTTTACCAGTTTCCAATGTTGGGAAAAGATTTTTACTTGTAAAGAAAAGATACCTCAACAATTAGAATGCATGTTTATTAGTAAGCAATGTACAGAACGTTTAGGAAGACAGCTACTTAACCAATGTAAGTAACGAGCATTGCACAAAGATATTTCATGATAGCCAAACTCTGGTGATCTACGAATGAATCCCAATACCAAATGGTCGTGATTTCTAGATTGGTTTACTAATGTCTTACACAGTTCAACCCACTAAATTCGGTTCACCCCATGCTTCATGGACAATGTGCTTGAAATAAGAAAACCGATAGAACAAAGCTCTGTGACAGGTGACTACACCATAGCCTGAGTACATATGGACTCGACCTAGTAACGTATCAACACGAAATGCTTTTCTGTCCACGTGGAGCAAGATCGTCAACTGCAGAGCTTGGTTAAATACAAATATGCGTTCTCTTTTCGCTAGTGGTAGTATGTAGAATTATTTGATGGTTAGTCTCCTCCGGTATTTATTATAAATTTTATAGATATTCAGACCGAAGTAATATAACTCCATGTTATTATATATACTGCAGTATGTTTTCATGTTTCAAATTGAATAAATAAACAGACAAATTTAATTCATTCAAATGCATCTGGTACTAAAGGATGAGGATGTGTTTCAAGTTCTTAAAGTTCTGTAAGATTCTTCATGTCAGATACATATTCGCAATCGAACCTAGTTATTATAATAAAAAAATCGTTTACAGTAGTTTTCATGAAATGACTCATTATGTAACAATCAACTCCACGTGGTTATATATGCAACGTACATTGCATTTATACATGGCCGTGCTACATGTACTACACGGCTTTAGGCATTATATTGTCAGGCGTTTGGCAGTTAAAGAGCTGTTTGAATGTTGGAAAAGGATATATTGTTAAGCACCAGTAGAGCCATTTGGCTGTCTAGATAAATCCCCCTATTTGACTGTCTAGATAAATCCCCCTATTAGATAAATCCCTCTATTTGGCTGTTCGTGTTTGGATGTTATGCAGCTGTAAAACTGTTTGGTCATCGGAATGCTCATAGGCGTGTCTGGAATTTGCAGAATAGTAGTACGTGCTGCGTTCTTAATACCTGTGTGCTGATGACGTTGATTCCGACGAAAATAGTTGTCAGGTATTGAGAAACCAAGGTGTTAGTAACAATGAGTCTACAGCGATAAAGCAGGTTTCTTGAGGGATCACCTGGATCAAATATTATCCATATATGTACAAATTTCATTTTTGGTAAATAATCATGATGTTTTCAAAGTTGCGTAAATTCATACTTTCATACCTTTGAAGATAGATACAATGCAGTTGATTATTTCCAGTTAGGAACTATTTTTTTCTTATATCAGATGTTTACCCTGGTAAGCATCATTTTATTAATTCCATTAGTCAATGTCTTGCGCACGAGTTTCTCGTAAGATTTAATACTCTTTTAATCACAATATAAGTAAAAATCGTCTTGAAGAAATTAGTTTTAGAGTCTTTGCCCTGGTCTCAACAAAGATAATACTGTTACACTCACTTATGTTTGTTTTAGTTGGGCTACTGACGATGAGATTTATAAACATGACAATTTTTCATGCTCGAAGATGACAAAAGGGTCCAGAGTTGAAAATACAAAATTAATAAAATAATTACAACATATAATATTAGTATGATTTGATATTTTTAATTATAATTCTTGAGACATATTAAAACTATTTATTTTCATGAGTGTAGACAATCTAAGGTTACAGGCATTGAGGGTAAACTAATCAGTTCAAAAAAGGTGCGACTCTAGCCTGAAAATTAGGTTCCAATATCTTTGTTTTGGTTTGGTTAATTAATTCTTGATGATAAGTATCTAAATGAAAATTTGCGTTAGTGTAGTTGAGAAAGGTCCAATGTATTAGGAAACATAGGTAAAACTAGATAAGTCCAACAGACATAAAATGGATAACATTGTCCTAGACTTTTGCATCGTTAATTTCATTGAGATGACATAATTCATTAAAACCAACCCCAATGATACGTGAGAGATGGAGGTGTCTCAAGAAATAGATTATATATTTATTCAAATAATAAAGTTTCTCTAAATGATGCTAAGTTAGCAGTTAAACTAACAGTCCATTGTTAAAACATTCCAGTGGCAAACCCATATCAACATAGGCTAATCTTAAATAAACTTGTTTGTGTCTATATTGGTCGAAAAGCTATTAGTATTACAGAGTCAAGTTTATTTATTTTCTGCTAGAATAAAAATCTTGCAAATAATGCTCAGAAGTGTTCTATATAGTTTATTAATCATTTACCACAGTATATGCATGCTTTTTGAAAATCATGCTGAAGGTTCCACGATACAAAATATCTGGTCGCATGCATTGTTGGGTGCACTTCGTCTATTGAATATTGCCACATGCAATAACAGCTTGTGATAAGCCTTGATTCAAGGTTCCCCTTTATTTAGGGCAAGAGAGTAAATTTTGACTTTTCAAAAGGAGTGAAAGATAATGATGTAGAACATGTACGTTTTACATTAATATGGGGATTTCATTTAGATGACACAATTCGTTAAAAACAACCACAATGATGCGTGAAAGATAGAGTTGTCTCTAGAAATATATTATTTATTTACTCAAATAATAAACTTTCTCTAAATGATAAGTTAGCAATTAAACTAACAGTTCATTGTTAAAACATTCTAGTGGCAAACCCGTATCAACGCAGGCTAATCTTAAATAAACTTGTTTTTGTCTATATTGTTCGAAAAGCGATCAGCATTACTGAGTCAAGTTTATTTATTTTCTGCTAGAATAAAAAAATTCTTGCAAGTAATTCTCAGAAGTGTTCTATATATTTTATTGTACATTTACCACAGTATAGGCATGGGTCCATTACTTTTTACAGATCATGCCATAAATTACACGCTACAATCTTGTCGCAAACTGTGCTGGGTGCCCTTCATTAACTGAATGTTGCGACATGCAATGTCAGCTTGGGGTAAGCATTGATTCAAGGTTCCCTTTTATTTTGGCAGGAGAATAAATGTTGACTTTTCAGACGGAGTGAAATGTAATGATGAGGAAAATATACTTTATGCATTACAATGGAGATTCATTATTACAACTATCAGAGACTAACACATGTGGGGGGGGCTAAGAAAACTCTACAATACAACTATTCCACTTCACTCGTGAAAGATTTACATTTGTAGATATTCTCAAAACGTAAGTATCGTTTATATTCTCTGATCACCACAATCTTCAATTGGTGTGACTTACACTGCATTGTGAACCTTTAAGTAAACATGTTTAAGAAATATTTCTCGATGTTGCGACTATCCAATACATAGTAAAGCTTCCGTTTCAAGTGATCTTTGCAGCTATTGCCCAACCTAACATAAAAAAAAAAACAATTCCATACAACTAATAGAACTATGTATAGATACTTTTAGATCCGAATTACCTCAATACCCATTCCATGCAATTTAGTTTTGTCAAGCTTGGTGTCCTTTTGACCAGTCTTCAAGTGAATGAACTCTGTTGCATTGAGATCATTATTATATTTCTGTGTTAATAAATACCTTATCTCAAGTAACAGTTATGTGGATAACCCTGATTGTTCAAGAGGGGTGGTAATGGAATGTTATTTACTTCTGGGATCAAAGTTTGTATTCAATGAACAATGTATTATTTGCCTGACTGACTTGTATTAAATGTATAAATGCGACAGCTTTTCGTAAAAGTGAGTTTTCCTTTAAAATTATTGGCTTTCTGTCAAGATGGAAAATAAATTAGGACTATTTGTCACATGATAGGTACACTTTACTTGTAGTCTCCAGAGTGTCATAGTTTTGATGTGACTATTAAAATATCACCTTATGTAATTATAATTAGTCAAAAAAAATCCATGAAAGTTTTCCGCAGTTTTATCATTACTTATTGGCTGCATCGTGGTCTATGTTTCTTTGCACCATTTTCCGGAATGTTTTATTTTTACTCTTACTATAAACAATTTTGTCTGCAATTTTACTAAAAGACTGTCAAAAGCGAATTGTGAAAATGGTCACGCCTGCCTGACTATGATCAATTTACTCCCAAAGTACACTGCAAAATGGTGTTAAACCCAAACCAGACTACGAAGAAGAATTAAGGAGAATAAATGAAAGTAACTGGTCCATTCATATAGAGCATGGAGATGGTTGTGTAACATGCATTTCACATTATATACAATAGTGGTTTAAATGTCAAATTATAACAGTATATAAATTCACGACTCTTCGCTGGAGAATGTGGACATGAATCTGTCTTGTAACTGAGAGCACGTTATCAAACCACGGTATGTGAGCGAGGTTAAATAATTCCAGCTATCTAAGGTATCTTTTCACGGGATCATATTAAGATTCGAAATAAAATTTGTCAATGTTTACTGTAGTCAAATGATCTATATATAATTAGATCACATATAAAATATAACATATTTCAGGAGCCGGAAGAGTGTGAACCTTTGAACCTAATAAAGAAAGTATGAACACTTCTTGACTATTATCAATTAACCTTAAAAACTTGCAATTGGTCCACTGAAGTAAACAACATGTAACACCATGAACAGCACACGTTCAACGCCGTTGGTCTGTTATTGACCTTAAAAATAATTATTTCTCTTTTGTTTCCTTTTAAGGTCAATCTCTGTTAATTACTGATTCACAAGAAACAATATAAAACATTACCATGCCATCGATCCCTATATCCCTATATATATCTATCACAATTATATTTCATGATACCTTCATAACGCAAGTTTTTAAGGGAAAAATCCCATATATATATATATATATATATATATATATATATATATATATATATATATATATATATATATATATATATATACACACACACACACACACACACACACAGAATATTTCTTGTTTGAAATAGTAAATACAATGTTTGAAATTAGTTACCTGCAGATAACCCTGTTTTTTATGAGGGTTGTTTGTAGCATGTCAATTTATATCTACTCTGAAGTGCCATTAGATAATTCACCTATTGTCTGTTAAACAAAAGATGTCAGTAGCTGAGTATATGCAATGTGTTTGAATTTTAAATTATGTCCTATTGGTTATTAAATGCAAGATTAATCAGAAATATGTTCAACTCTTTAAATCTATATTCTCATTTTTATAACATCACCTCTTAGAAGAATTGTCATCAAGTTGTTCATGTATTCATTATTCCTTTTTTAGATTCAATACGAAAAAGCCAATCAATTGTCAGTTCAACAAGGGATAGGTAAGCAGTTACATATTCCCGATTAAAACATTCCATTATCAAGTTGGCTACTCATTCCTTTTTTCAATAAAGGATGGGCTATAACTTACTTATTGTCGCCAAAAAATAATATTTTTGAATAGTTTTAATGACATTAATACTTATTAGACTATTCCAGTGGGAGAAATGTTCCTTTTACTATCGGTATCTTCAATATGTATTCAAGGTTTATCAATTGCTTTAAATGATTTGTGTAGTATTTAAATTAAATGCTTGTAGTAAATAAGAGTAATAGGCATTCCTTTCCTAAATTTTGCTTTAGAAATATTGGCTTTCTTTCAAAGCGCAAAATAAATTATAAATAGCTTTCACATGGTCGGTACACATTACCTATAGATGTATATGTTGCTTCATATATTAGATATGAACACATGTTAAATATCACCTTATGAAATTCTATGTGGTCCTTAAATTGTCCATGATATTTCTGCGCAGAATTACCTTTATCGATTGGCTGCAATTGTCGTCAGTATTTCCTTAGCAAGCTTTCCGTAATGTTTTGTTTTCAGTTACAATAAACATTTTGTCTGCAATTTTACTGATAGATTGCCAAAAGAGAATTGGTGAAAGAAGAAGAAAAACTTAATGAATTTTTTAATTCATAGAGAGCATGAGATGAGTGGTTGATGATATACCGGTAAAAAGTGGTATTCACCATATGCCAACTTATTGTAGTAAATAAACTCATGTCTCTTCAAAACAAAAATGTGGACATAAACCAGTCATGCGTCTCATAGAACGTTTCTGTATCCATAATCACCCTTCACATCAATATCCAAGAAATGAAACGCTTAGAAATCAAATGAAAGTTTTTTGCTGTCTCTAACTGAGCTCTATATAGTGAAACTATATAACATTATACTGATCTTGCATACACATTATGTGTTGAAAAAGTCTGTTTTCTGAGTCAATTATAATTATTTGGAAGCACATTTCATCTTTGAAATATAATGGTTATATATATATATATATATATATATATATATATATATATATATATATATATATATATATATATATATATATATATAGATGCAATAAACTGACGACGAACAGTACGAAACTAGTAACTAACTAGCCTAAGCGCTTTCGACTCTTAATGAGTCTTTTTCAAAGGCATATATAAAACATATATACGCCAAACAAATAAACACAAAAAACGTTGTGTTTGTAAACCTCTACATGGCTGTCTTCACATGTGCTAAAACTATAAATATAACCAGCCTGTATAGACTAGTTATATATATATAAATGTGTGTGTGTGGTTGGTTGTAGAAATGAGCAAATCCACAACTGAAAGGAACTATTTTGTATGTGCAAAAGAAACACTGTGTGTTTCATAACAAATGAAATTATTTCTTCGTTCTGTCATTTTTCCACTAAAATTATGGTTATGTGATAAACAGAATCTCAAAATAGGTAAAGACATAATTCTAAATTCATGCAAAGAGTTGAGTAATATCCAGCATTTCTAAGCCACATATATATATATATATATATATATATATATATATATATATATATATATATATATATATATTATGAAATTTTAAATGCAATCTATAATAATCAAATGCAAAACATTGCAAAGGTAATGCATAAATGGTACAAAATTTATATGCAAATTGATTTTATATATAAACACCCATTCACGTTTTATTCATATCTACCTTGTATTTTTAACATTAAGTTTCGTGTTTTCCTTACACTGATGCATAAACAAATGCCAAAGAGACAGATTCCTAGGGAGTGGAGGGGCAGGCAGTACACCTACGTTGCTGATGGACTATAATGTATCACAAGTAAAATAGATAATTTGATGCACCTTTGTATATCTCATACGATTATAATCTAGTTGATTTATAGTATAACCATTTTATGACCAATAATATATTACATATTTCAGAAGCTGGATACTGTTGAATGTTTGAACCTAAAAAGCAAGGTATGAACCTTCATGACTAATATCAAAGGACCATGGTATTTGCCAATTGGTTCACTGAAGTAAGCCACAACAGAAATGATTTTCCTAATCAACCTTCCATTGTCTGAATCAAAAATAGTCTGAAACACAACCACCTACAGAAGTTCCATCCTGGGGATGGGGGATATATGATTTACTGGAACAGCCTTCAATATTAAACAGTGAACTAGATACGTACTTTCAAGTCACAGAGCAGAAAAAAAAATTTCTTTATCTTTAACTGTGACATTCAAACTATTTATGACTCCTCTCTGCAACTGCTTGTTTGGACTATTTATAGAATATAAAATGAATTATTGATTTGATTTATAAATTTCTATTTTTTAACATATCCCCACAAAATGTAACTGATGCAGCAGATGTTTGTATAGATCTGATTAGTAATTCCAAGCAATTAGAAATTCTGATGAGTAATGTACATTGAAGTTTCTGCTAGGATTTACTAACACTTGTACTTGTGTTTTGAATACTCAACATCAACATTTTCTTCAATGTCATTAGCATTCATTTCCTCTTTGACTTCATCCTATATATTTCAAAGTATAAAATCCCTCTGGAATTTTTAATCCAGGCAGTGCTGTATAAACAAAATTAAAAAATTTAAATCTGAACATTTCTATAAGCAAAATTTGTGTATGAATAGGCCCTTTAAAGCATATATCAACATTAAAAAGAAACCATTAAAAAGTCTTTACCGTCATTACTGTAGTGATAGTGACTGTGTTATAACAATGGTACTGCATCTCATTTGTATTAAAAATGTAATGTAATGGCAGAGACATTGCCATCAAATACTGAAAATGCAATTTCAACCATTCAACAGCCTTTCTATTAACTAGATATTCAGTGGAATTAGAATTTTACAGAACTGCAAAAAGTCACTTAATAAATACCTGACTAATCTATAAGTCAAGTACAGAGATTTTGAGATTGAGTTTGATAATATTAATGAATAATACAAGTTTCCTTATGTTAACATAACATTGCATGTAAACTCATTTTTAAAGGTAGCGGGATTCATTAACTTAGGTGATGACTGGTGCATTTGCTTGACTGGCAAACAAAAGCTGTTACACAAAATATTCAATAAGAAATGTCAGGTGAAAATAGTCTTTACCTACTGCCTTAAAATTAAACACACTGACAAGTACAATAAAATTTTAAAACCTTTAACAGAAATTAACAGAAATGTTTAATAAAAACTTGTTTAATTAAGTAGTTTCTACTTTATTTAAGGCAGAAAATGTCAAGAACATGCCATCCTAAGACTTTTGGCATTGCCAACTATTTTCATCATTCTAGAGCAAGCAAAATTATACAATACTTTTTTGGCCCAAGTTATTATAAAAGAAATTACTTTATAAAATAATAATAAATAGCTGCAGAGAAAAATTACACATTTGTATTATATTTTATTTTCGATACAATTTAAAATGCAACAAAACAGTAACATCTCCTTGGAAGAATCCATTAATTCTGTAAATTCTGTTTTGACAAACATATCTTGAAATGACATAAAATTCAGTATTAGATATAAACTTTGTGCTGAGACTGGAACAATTAAAGAGCTCTTGCCAGATTTGAGTTACCTGCCACAGAAGAATGTGAATTACTCTGGCAAAATGAGAGCCTGCTAAGTGGTAAACCAGCATCCCATCTGCACTAAGAGAGTATCATCTCCCAGCTCTTTCACTAATTGTCTCCAGGGCCCGCTTAAGTCCCAGGGGAGCTAAATCAAGGGGTGTCTTCTCATCCTGAAAAATTGAAAAACCATTCTTTGTAATTTAATTTTATTCATTTTAATTTCATTAAATCAAATTTTATTTCATATTTTATAAACTATCTCTTTACTAGAATGGGTTTTCATGGAGATTCCAACTATCAGAAATAATATGTTGAATATATAGTAAAGTCAGCTGAGTACGAAGATATGAATACTTACCTGAAATGTTGTATTTTGACCAATTATACATAAGTGGGTGACAATAACCTTTGAGTTTCTTCATGAAAACAAGTCCATTAGTTTGTTAGTAAAACAATATTTCAAATATGCTTATTTAAGAGTAACCTAGACTCGGTGATCACAGTAAAACTAGCAATAGCTAAATAGAGCAAGAAGTTTTAAAAAATATCACAATTTAAAATGAAAAGGCAAGAAAATAATGTCTTATTTATAAGAAAACAATTTTTAGTTAATTGTTAATTAAGAGCACAAAACGCTGTTAAAATATCTATAACATTAGTTTTTCTCTATCTTACAATAAAAAGGATTAAGACAAATCTAAACACTTAATACTGGTGATGGTTACAAAATGATAACTATAGTTATAAGCAATTGCAAGGCATACCTGTCAACTTTCCAGACAGTAATGTGTGTATGGGTAAGTGATAGTTAGGAAGAGACAAAACAAGTGTGTTTAGCAGTTCCATTGGCAAAGAGCATGCACAATTAATGGAAGTGACACTGTACAATTAAGAATATATCTACTCATTATAAGCCTCAAGAAAATGACCTAAAATTCAATTCCAAATATAGATCATTGTATTTTGTTGCTATGAGTTTAGTTGTGGTTAGGTACGTGCAAGGACAAGTCGCTACCAAAAAAAAGGTCTTGAGTGTCCTCACAATTATCTTGTAATCTTCACCTCAGTGAATACCTTATGCCAACATCCAAGTTGTAGAGTGCATTATGAAAGTTATGAAAATCATGCAAAATGAATGGAAAATAAATTACATTCAAACCTATGCATATTACTTACTTTGTTGAGTGTTGCAATGCAGGCACCATGTTCTACCAGCAGGCGGGCAGCTTCTGCTCGTTCCTCCTCACAGGCCAAGTGTCTGTATAATACAATAGCTTGAGTTGTGTACAGTAAAGCACATACATCTAAAACTACAGTATTGTCCTTTTAAATAAGTGGCATTCATACAATGTACATCAATAAAATACCATCACCCTATCAAAATCAGCTTTATTACTGTGCACAAACTTAAAAAGTTCATAGACATGTAATGAAGATGAAAGCTTCAAAATGTTTCATTTCCAAACCAAATCATAATGCAACAGACTTGCTTCTGCATATCACTCTTACTAAATTGAAAATTTGTAAATGCAGATCATAATGAAGCAGTGGAAATGCAGTAGCATCAATAAAGCATAGTTTTAGCCAACTGAACATAATATACTCTGTTGGAAATCTGCAGCAGTTTGCAGTAAATCATGTTTTTGGAATTCAGGGGAAATAAGAAGAGTTTCCAGAGGAAATTTTAGTATAAAAACTGCAAACAAGGTTTCACAGCTGTACATGTGTGATATGTATTGTTTCTGACCTGAGAATTCTCGGGATGAACTAAGAGAGCAACTTGATTAATCCACACATTTGGTAATTTTGGTTATCACCCATGGCTGGCTGTGCAATGATTTTCTTGTTTCACATAAATATGCATAAACCTGCTTAATCTAAGACTGTAATCACAAGTCAAATTTTCTTGGCCTTGTGACCGAATATGACATTTCATGCTGTTTAAATAAGCCATCAAATTTTCCTTTTCAGAGTTTCTTTTTGTTTCATAAAACATGTGCTTCCACTGATGTCCAGAAGATTGTTACACTGTATAATTGACAATAGATTGTCACCCATGCTTAGAACAATGCATTAGAAAGAATATTTTTAAACTATTTCTTACCACAAAGAAAACTTTTAGTAATTTGTAAGTTTTTCTTTCAAATAAACACAACTGTACAAAATAATTTTTAAGTACTGATTTCAAACATAAGCACTGTGTGCCTGAATAATTATTATTTACAGGCAAATTTTGTGAAATTAATATTATTACAATATCCCCCTCCAACAATAACAGAGCCATAAGTATATATTAAAAGAGTTTGCTCCCTTTGACTGCTGTAAATAGGGAGCTCTCATCATTAGAGAGGCATTTTCTCCCTGCTGATACAATTGTGCTAAACAAAGCAGGTGTAAGATCAAGTTTTGGCTGATTTAGTCCAATAAGTTAAGTGGCAAGGTATAGTAATGACAAGTACCATGAAAACATGTTTTGTTTAACAGTCTCTTCCTTCTCTGTGCCTGTGATCAAGTAAGTTGATAAGGATGATATTTTATTGTGAGTGCTGAACAACATAATGAGAGTTTATTTATTATTTATTAAGGCATGTAGAGGTATTAGATCTAATACATTAGGTGACTTTTATTATTTGCAAAAAAAGATCTTACTCCACTGTTGGTATGTTTTTGGACACCATACTTTTTTGGCAAAAATAATATTTAAATACCTTGTAATATTTGGATGGAACATGACTTTAATTTTTTTTAGATCTGCTGTTATTTTTAAGAAAAAGCATCACAATATTTTCTGGTAATTTAACAGAGACAAAGCTCAGATACATCACCTTACCCCAGAGATGCCATCTCCAGTCCCCTAAGGTATGTTAGACAGCTTCTAGGTAACCTGACTGGAGAAGACTCCATCTGGGAAGCAGCTTCAAAAAGATAACATTTTCACTCCCAAAAATCCAGTGAAAGTTGTGAAGCAGGTCTTGTATGAAAGGTGAGCCAAAGATGCCCTTAAAAGTGGTTCAAATGGTGTTTTGTTCAATAAGGTTAGTACCCTTGATAGGTTACTCTTGGGTACAGAGTTAACATTTTGGCATGTATAATTAAAGTTGGAGACGAGGTAGGATAAGTCTTTGGTCTGTCCAATAGCCTCTTTTCCATTACAAAAGGCATCTGCAATCATGGTGCATTAACCTTCGATTGCATCTAAAGTTAATTTTTTCTTGTCGAAAGGCCAGGAGGAAGTTATTTCATGTACAGATGCCTGTAGTGGTATGTGTTCTTGTGTACAACCCTGTGTAAAGAGTCTCCATTGGCCTTCTTGCTTCAGTGATTTCCTCCATGACTGGTTGAAAGAAATGACAACCCATGGGAAGCTACTGGTAAGTTTTCTCACTTATCCACATTGGCTGATGCCAAGAATTGAAACCACATGGACAAAATGATATGGCAGTGATCACTAAAGTTGAGAACTTTGGAACACTCAGCCACCTGAGGACTGTTCCAGGTATATGAAATAGAACTAATGTTATTGTGGGTAGATATTTCCTTTTTGCAGTGAATCTGACTCCAAAATTTGAACTTTTGACACTGATTAATGTGACTTGCAAATAGTCAATTGCGAAAAACAATCAGCTATAGTCAAGTGAACATGGAAATCTTCTGGATCACTGAAAATGTGTCAATTTCATGGGTCACTGAACATGTGTCAATTTCACAGCTCAATCAAACAAGTTGTTCTGTGAAAATGCTTTACTAACTGGGGCTTTAGTTCCAACATGCACTGACAGATCACTCAGGAAATGTTACAAAATATGTCTGGTTATAAAAGAGGCAAATACAATTCACATCAAAACTTTGATTGCATTTAACAACAAGTATTTACAGCAAACACAAAATACAATACAAAAATATGGGTTGTTTGAGCTTAAATGAAAATCAAAGAAATACACTTTACAAGTGAATACTTTTTGCAGTTGTTTCATTTCTTTCCTTTGTTTTTCATTATGTTTTATATATACTCGTTTTTCAAGTAAAGAAATCATTAATTCCTTGTATTACAATAATTACCCTTAATCATTAATTCATTGCAAGACAATAGTTACTCTTAATCTACTACCACCAACAAGGATAACATTGTCTTGCTTTATGATAAATTTGAATTTACTAGGCCATACCAACATCTTCATGTATTGTTTAGTCATATAAAATTGGATATCATGAGAGGTTTTTACAGATATTAATGTTAACTGTCTCCAATCAAAACCATCACTGCTGCATCTAACAGCAACAAAATATTCATACACAATCAACCAAATCATTGTTAACTGAGCCAAGCTATTAAACAAATGATAATCTTCCCAAAAATTTAAATTAAAAAATATAACATAAAATTCAGCAGAATAATGTGCACTGAAAATTTCCTAACTTTGTCTTGCATTTACAATTATAAAATAAGTATACACATATCTGATCTTTGTAAAAGGCCACACTTTACATGGAGATTTGACAATCTGCACAAATCAGCAACTTATATTAAAAAAACGATTGGGCCAATCTTTCATGACAAGTAACACAAAAGACTTAAAATTATTGTACTTACTGTGAAGTTCATTATCATAATAAATATTCCATGCTAAGTAAGTGCAAATCATTTTTGAAATAAACATATACCTGTTCAGGTCTTTTTGAATCGGCCTTGCCAAAAATAGTGTGCTGGAAAACTAAACTACATATAAAAAATGACATTGTCAAAAGGTTTCAAAAAATATTTTCTGCCACAAGTTGTCATAACTGACTGACATTTCTGTAAAATAGAGGGATATTGAGTGTGTGTCTGTGGGGACGGGCTAAGAGTTGAGTGTGTGTCTGTGGGGTTGGGCTATGAGTTGAGTGTGTGTCTGTGTTGTGGGGCTATGTGTTGAGAAGCTTTCACTAGTCCGTCAAACTACCAATATTATAACATCCACTGGTCCATTGAGAAATTTACTAATTAACTGCTTTGTTGCTCTCAACTGTGACATCTTACTGGTCTAGGAAAATTTCTTTTATCAATGACAAATCTGCAGGCATTCTTACAGTGGTGTATTGCCAACTGAGTCTTTATGGTTGACATCAACATTGTACTGCAACAAAAGCTTTATAAATTTGACATGTCCTAGTGATGCCGCTCTGTGTAAAGGTGTGTTCTCCATCCAGTCTCCAATATTTGGGTCTGCTCCCATCTGCAACAATACCTCTGCTATCTGAAAACAAATAAAAAAATAAAAACATAAGCATTTTACAACTTAATAAAACCATTATTCTTTAAATGCTAAAACTACAAGAATACAAAAAAACCTTATGTCTTAACAAATTCCTTACATATCTGCATCAGAAACATTCTAAATCCTCCTGATTATTTAAGATTCTTTTCCATTGTGACCACAAAGCAAGTTCATCCATATTTTAAATAATTTTTACATTTCTCTTGTTTTTAACAGTTTGTAAATTATAATTACCTTGTATCTTGTTTGACAAGAGTGAAAAATGTATGTAAAGGACAGTCAAGAGACATGATAGAATTGTTCTTTTAATACAGATGTCCTCTATATACAGCACCAGTATTCTCAATATTTTACAGCTAATACAGCTCTGACTGAGTGTTGGATAAAATCAGATGTTCTTTGGGATCATAACATTCCTTCTGAAAATAATGTGCCTTTAATGACAGATTACATTACCACTACTACTATTTAATTGTCCTCTAAGCAGACCTTTTAATTACCACTGACCTTTCCAGCCTGAAATTACCAGGGCTCTCTGCCTTACCCCAGTGCAAGCAATCCACAAAGTTTGGTAACTAAAGATGATGGAAAACTAAAGTAATTGTGCAGTAAATAATTTTTCTTTGTCTCAGTTGGTGTGACTTTTGACATTTTATGACCAAAGTCAATTGGTTTCTTCCACACTATGATTGCAAGCCATCTGTCATGGAATTGTGTATATATACATTTTGTTTATGAATATTTGGAATTGAATGTATATGGATTTTGTTTCTGTGTACATTGTTACCTGAGAATGGAATATCTATATCACACATTATTTCAATGTAAAGTGATTTGAAATTACATGCAGGTGGAGAGCCACGGAAAAGCATGGATTATGTGGACATTTGACTATGACTATTAATCACTCTTATGGACTTAAGCTTGATACATTGTAAACTAAGACACAAGTCATTTGGATTTCGCCAGTGGTAGGCGAACTTTCTACCATCATCTCAGACCATAGGGGTAAGTGTCGAAGTTTTGTTTTATTTGATTTGTGAAAATATTTCTAGGTTTTGTGTCCCATTGGGTGATATTTCATTTTTACAATGCTTGTTCTTATTACCATTTTAGTAACAATAGTTTTGTTTTATTGTTACCCACTGGATACTATAGTAGCCTGTTCGATACTATTGTAGCCTGTTCGATATTATTGAAGCTTGTTGAATACTATTGTAGAGTGTTGGATATTATTATAGACTACGGAAGTCTATTGTGAATTATAGTCAGTTTAGCAAGTAGATTCCAGTTTAGCAAGTAGATTCCAGTTTAGCGATGTATGTTTATTTGTGTTCGTGATGGTCACTTGACCATCCAGCAAAGCGTTGTACCTGAAATTACCTTGTGGTTATAAATTTGAAGCCACAAGATATATGTCCCAATTTATATTACATTAGTTATCACTTTTTGAGAAAAAAATTGTCATTGTTTATATGAAACCAGTTATCCCGATTATGAGTTAAACCATATTGTTTGAAATTCATATATCATTGTTTGAGTGACTCATTGTTTTTCGTGCTTTCTTTTTGTTTTTCAATTCATTTATTATTGTTGACTGTTTTATACATGTACAGCACCGTACAAACCATTCCAGTTAAGAACTATAGCATTTTTCGTTATTAAATTAATTCAGTTATCATTCAGTTATTTAACTCATTGTGCATTGATGTGTTAAAAATCCAGTCCTGAAATTTATGTACATGAGTTTTATGTAGGATATATTTTATTTTTAATCATAATAAATAAACATCAAATTTTCAGTATCATTCTTTGATTTTTAATTCTAATAATTTGACTCCAACCTGGTTCATTTGTTACACCATCCACAGGGTCTGGTAACTGTAAATGGTGGTTATATTAAATCATTAGTGAGAAAACTATTTTCTTTATTCAGTCAGAGTGACCTTAAACATTTAAGGTTTTACACAAAGATTGACAGGGATCTTATTTACCAAGCCATCCACAAAAGTTTGGTGATTGTGATGAACAACTTGAGTCATTACATGAAAATGAAATTTCTAGCAGACAGATGGATTGATGAATGGACAGACAAACTGACATCATTATAACATAAATCACTGTGCCTTATGTCAGGCTAATACAAAAAAAAATATTGTACTATACATTCAACAAGAACATGAATGAAAATCCAATAAATGTCAGAATCCAGCAGAAATATCACTATTTCTATTGTGAGTTCTTATTTGTAACCAACATTCTTCCCCAGTTAAGATTTCATAGACCTCATAATGCTAATCAACCTGAATCAAAAGTAGACTAGCTTGTATGTGTTCCTAACAATGAAAACAAATTTTCCTCACTAATTTAGTAAATTCAGTGTTGCAACTAAGTCTCATGCTCCAAAATCCAGACATTGGTCACTATATCACATCCATCATTTATTTTATCAACATCTGTTTTATTTCATCCAATGTCTGATATGGCTGTAACTCAGGTCTGCAGTAATAGAATGTCACATGACAGTATAATACTGCTTCATCATATAATCCTATTTTTTCAAATATTGCAACAGTACAGCCAGGGATCAATAAGTCTGAATTTTCTGGTTAACTAACATTATAAGGACTGTTTTCTACCATCATATAATCTCAGCTTCAAAAGTAATGAATTCTAATATGTATACAAATGTTGTTGTTATTGTTGTTATTGGGCTTAACGCCATTTTTCAGCACATGATAGGCTATTTATGTATACAAATGTAACACACTAATTGCTCAAACATTAAAACACAGGAGTCCGACTTTTTACCATTAATGTATGATAAAATCTCTGACAACAAGAAACCACCTTATCGTTACTATAAGTTAAAACAAGGAGTGCAAGCGTGAGCTCAACCCTCTGCTCTGACTGTTCTCATGGGTCTTTATTCATTTCAAAATTGTATTAAGATTAAGTTGTAGTTGTAGTTGTAGTTGTTGCGCTTAACGCCATTTTTCAGCACACGGTAGGCTATTCATGGCGGCCAGTATTAATGGTGGAGGAAGAAACCGGAAAATCACCGGAAAGAACCACCGACCCACGAGAAGCTACTGGCAAGCTTTCTCACATATCCACATTCACCGAATCCTAGACTCGAACCCACGCAGACAGAGGTGAGATGGCAGTGATCCGTAACGGACAGCGCTTTAGACCACTCGGCCACTCGGGGCCCCCCATTTTAAGATTAAGACTGAAAAACTACTCATCCTGCAAATTTTTTTTCACCATTTGTATGGATATTTGGGGGGTAATACTGGAAATCAAATTATTAATACTGTCCATAGGGTTTTGTTCGTTTATTTGGATAAGTTCATAGCCTCATTTATAACATGTTTACAGCATGGCATTTCCTGTTCACTGCATCATCGTACCATGCATTTTTGTTTTAAAAAATTCAGACAATTATGAAATACTTAATTTATTTTACGTAACTGATATGCTTAAAAGTCCCAAAGTAAATTTACAAAATAGTAGACATATTAAGGCAGATGTGATTTGAATGTTCATTCCCAAAGAGCACATGTTGTCTATTAGCACTATGATGTGTTATCCATGGATGCTATAAAAGACATATTTGTAATTGATTGCACATTTTTATGATACAACTTGTCCACATGCATCTTAAGCATATCATCTCTTGTACATTTAACATTTTATTTGTTGGTCGTTCGTAAAGAAGTATGTAAAATAAATTATAAAATAAATTATATAATGTGTCTCTTGTGTTTGGTCCTCCTATTCGATCCACAGGAGTCTGCAGTTTTATCAATAAAGCCGAAAAATTTCTGACAACATGAAATCACCTTAATGGTATTATAATTTAACACAAGGAATGCAAGCGTGACCACAATCCTCCACTAGATTTAGATTCTCAGGCATATTTTATCCCTTCTGAATCACACAAAGACTGAAAAACTACACATATCCTTTCAAAAACCAGTAACATACCATTGCATTACCCTTGGACGACCATTGCATGAATCAAATTAACTTTTATTTTCATCATTACACGAAGTAGCCCATTTCTACTAGTTTCTACCCTGCAGTAAATATGCTTTATGGTCTAATAATCATTCCGAACATGGCACAGAATCTGCTCTCTGTTAATACTAGGGATATTTAATACTGCAGACTTGTTGATTTTTTGAATTATGAAAGCAACATGAAAATGTTATTTACATTATTATATATATGCTGTCACTCTGAGCATACATGAATGCATATATACAGTTGTTGATATCGTTCACTGTCCTCACATTGTATACACATTAATCTTGATACTTTTAGTATTTTGTGTTACCTGCCTCATCTGTCTGCACCTCTAGAAAAACTATCCAACACATTTTTCACTCTAAATTAATTAAATCATTTTTTAGACATATATTTAATTATTTGGTTTAAATGTGACCATTATAAACCTGAAACTATACAAAACAGGAATGCAATAGTTACAAAGATAATGAATAGCTGCTACAGTAATGCTAAAAAAAAAATATATCATGCAAGCCCAATATCACTAACAAGTTGGGCAAATACAGACTTGAAAATAAAAGATATTGTACCTCGTATCTGTTTTTTGAGGCAGCGTAATGGAGAGGACACTGTCCTGTCTTGTTTACAGCATTAACTTGAGCTCCCTTTGCTATCAAGTTGGCCACTATTTGATTGCGTCCTGCTGACACAGCAATCATCAATGGGGTCCAATTGGACTAAAAATTAGAATATAAAGTGGATGCAATGGATGCATTCATTTTTCTGCACTAACATAAAATACATATAAAATTTTTTATCCTTATTTACATAAATCAGAAGAGGTAAGTTGCCTGAATAAATATTTCTGGATGATATCCACAAGTTGAACATATGGGCTAGAACTCCCATTTCTTGTGGGTGAACACATTCCATTTGCACATTAACATTTCCTTCTGAACAAATATCCAAAATTTTTAACTTTCTTACAAATTCTGTTGGGAAATTTTTGAGAAAATTCATTGAAATGTTTTTCTGTTTCTTTAGACAGTAAAGTGTCTTACCAACAGACACAATGCAGCAAATTCATTCACAAGATAACAAACACTCTAATTTTTTCTAAACTAGTCTTATCCATAATTTATCTACTTATTGTGTTACTTGTTATATTTCCATTGTATGTTTTTTTTCTTTGGCTTAAATTAGAGATTATTTAACTAATTCATAATGTGCAGTGTGTGTCTGTCTATCTGTGCATGTGTTTGTGTGTCTGTGTGTGTATGTGTGTGGTGCTGTTTGATGGCACAATAGTGACTATATGGTGATTCTGTTGCCAAAGGTAAAGTTTGAAAAGTTAAAAATGCAGAATTTCACATATCAGCATCAGAAGGAAAAACCTTTCTAAATAAATGTAAACATGATATACTAGATAAAATATTAAAGTAAATGTTAAAATTCTGTAAAAGGTATATAGGATAGATAAAGGTAAGACATAAGATCCTTAAAACCTATTGTCAACATTTTTTTATAAACACCACATTCATGTTTTTTGAGTGAGGTGCATATTGTTCTGTTTCTTCAATGAGATCAAATGCACATAATTGTCTCCCAGGCTGGAAGCTGACACATTTGACAGGAATGTGTTTCACTGTCAATGGACAATGGCTTGCACTACTGCTGAGATTATTCATTATCTTGCCTGTGCCATGGAGGAAACTGAGCATAATATCAATGACAAAATTATGGGTTGAACACATGTGAAATATCAAGATAAACATGCCAACAAAAACACAGGTAGACTTATTCCCTAATTGGATTCAGATGAAACTGACAGAGATAAAAGATGAAACCTATCTACCTTAAACATGTATTTAATTTTATCCAGGTCCTCTTTTAATAAAGGTGAGTAACTAACTAAAAGTCATTGGTTTTCTACTCCACTGTGGCACCTATAATTAGCAGATTACAGACATGATGGATAACATTAACAAGACACTAATAAGATGATGGCTGAACTAAATTCATTATAATACAATATACAACAATAGTACATATACCTATAAAACTTTATTTTTGTTCTGCAACATTGTTCAAATGATTTGTTTATTTCCAGTGAGTACAGCTAAATAATGACATCATTTGTTTTCATTAAAATGTTTTGCATATTTTGTTTAATACTGACTTGTGTATCAAGATACTGTCAGAGTTGCCCCCACCCTGACAATATGTGTATTTATTATTTTCTTTAAAAAATAAACAACAAATAAAACAACACAAGCAGATCTTTTGTTCTACAGATTAGCCAGATATGTTGTGACAGTGTATAGTGAGGAAAGAAGTCTGTGATCAAAGCTGTTTTATGTATCTATCACAAACAACAATGCTTAATCTATTTCATTAACAATACAACAAAATCATTATTTTTATGGCTGATGGCTATGATAATTTTATACAAGTTTTAAAGGGGAGAGAAAGTACAATATCTGCAAAAGATAAGGTATTTAAGACCCTTAATCAACATACACATCACAGAATGGTTTTGCTACTTCACCAACTCAGTTCCGTTCTGATATATTCATTGTCAAGAGGACAAGCACTTGGATCATGAATTTCTAAAGTTTTGCAGTAATACATTAATACAAATTTATCCATTTTACTGCTTACTCTCTCTTCCCCTCAACATCATGACAGAGACTAAACCAATTAGAAACCAACATTATCTCATCACAGAAAATACAAGGTATTTATCACCATACTAAGTTCAGCGGTCAATGTTATCATGCAAACGCACTAGATTTTATTTTCAGGAAATTTTTGCCACATGTTTGCATTTTATTTTTGATTTTTGTAACTATACATTAGAGGTCTTGGAAATGAATGATTATCAATGGTGAACATCAGGATAAAACCACAGCAATTTCTCTTTGTAGCATGTAGTTTCAATATTGCTATACCCTTGAGATTCAAATAAAAATGACTTAATGGTACTAAATTCCACAATGACATTGTAGAATCTGTCCTCTTGAAAACACTTGAATTAACAGCTAATGATGGTAACATAAAGGCATGACAGATTCATTTGTTTCATATGTGATGATATGTTTTTCAATATCATTCCATTTTTTTCTGGACTAAAACAAACCTTGGCAAGTAATGTCAGCTACCATTAATTAATATACACAAAAAGTTTTATCCTTTGCAAAATGACTTATGGCATAGTCCAATACTGAATGTATGGGATTGGTTGCTTAGAACTGGATTTGTTTTCATTTAATTGTTCCTTGGACATTAAATGAATTTTTTTGTATCTTTTCTGACAGAAGTAATTACTATTTGTCATCTCAAAACATACAAAACATCTCAAAACATACAAAAAATATGGCATTCATCAAATCTGCACCTCATAATTTTTCTATATAATTTTATATTTTCTGTTTAGAGACACTTACCAAAGAGGCCGGTTGATTTTGTTACAGTGAATGCACAGAAAAACGCTTCAGGGAAAGAATATTTTTTACAATTGTCAACTGAGTATTCAAACAATGACTTCTTTACCAGTGCATGCCAAACCAAATGTTCTGAATCAACGTTCTCTAGAAAATGTAGAAGCTACATCCCTATCTAAATGCTTTCTCAATCTTCATAGTCCAGAATCAACACATCAAAAGTCCATGTAAGTCTTGTAAACTTCATAAGATACTCATTTTGCAGTCAAAAACTATGAATTGCAACAACTTACCTCATCTCTGGCATCAACTGGCACATTCAATGTCAGTAAGTACTCTGCTATTTCTGTGTGACCAGCAGAAGCTGCCCAATGTAATGGCATCCTCTGACTCTGAAAAATTGAAAATATATGTCACATAAACCAAAATACTATGCAAACATTTCCATTGCAAGTCCAAGTAATAATCATAATCTATTACCAGGTCACCTAAACAACATTACTGTTCAGCTCTATACCTGAACACTGTTACAGTTGTGTAGTAGAAGCAAGTCAAGCAATAAATTGGCCTGTCTGTCCCATACCAGGGTTTTTCAGTACAATGCCTTAAGTAACACTCCTGTCATGTAATGCTGGTATTACCCTGCTATGAAGGTAGTGCTGGTATTCCACCAATCACGGGGCCGAGTGGTCTAAAGCAATGTCCGTCACGGATCACTGCCATCTCACCTCTGTGTGTTCAAGTCTAGGATTCAGTGAATGTGGATATGTGAGAAAGCTTGCCAGTAGCTTCTCGTGGGTCGGTGGTTCTTTCCGGTAATTTCCCAGTTTCTTCCTCCACCATTAATACTGGCCGCCATGAATAGCTTATTGTGTGCTGAAAAATGGCGTTAAGCCCAACAACAACAACCACCCATCAAGATAATGCTAATATTTCCCTTTAATTAAGGTAATGCTGATATTATCCTCTTATGCCCATTCTATGAAGGTAATGCTGTTATTCACCTAATATTATGGTAATGCTGGTATTCCCTTCCTATGAAGGTAATGCAGGTATGCGCCTCCTATGAAAGTAATGCTTGTATGCCCCTCCCATGAAGGTAATGATGGCATGTCCCTTTTATTACAGTAATGCTGGCTAGCCCCTCCGATGAAGGTAATGGTTTTATCTCTTATGATGTTAATGCTGGTATGCCCCTCCTATTAAATGAATGCAGTTGTTCCCCTCCTATGAATTTAATGCTGGTATGTTCCTCCTAAGAAGGTAATTCCTGTATTCACCTCCTATGTAGGCAATGATATTATTATCCTTCTATGATGGTGTAGCTGGTATTCCCCTCCTATGAAGGTAATGCAGGTATGTATGAAGGTAATTCTTGTATTCACCTACTATCAAGGTAATTCTGGTATGTCCCTCATATAAAGATAATGCTGGTATGTCCCTCCTATGAAGGCAATGCTGGTATTCCCTTCCTATGAAAGTAATGCCGGTATTCCCTTCCTATGAAAGCAATGCTGGTATTTCCTTCCTATTAAGGTAATAATGGTATTCCCTTCCTATGAAAGTAATGCTTGTATTCCCTTTCTATGAAGGGAATGCTGGTATTCCCTTCCTATGAAGGTAATGCTGATATGCCCCTCCTTTGAAGGGAATGCTGGTATTCCCTTCCTATGATGGTAATGCTGCTATTGATATGGATCCCATTAACTGTATATACTCCATTATAATAAAAGTCCACCTGCAGACTGCAAATGGGCATGCCATCGCATAATGCACATGCAGATCAGAGTATATGCAGTTTTTAGGAGTAAACAGTTAAACAACATATATCCTGAATTGTTAATGCATTATGTGGCAGCAGATCAAGGGTTTATGTTGTCCTCACATTGGACTCGATGTATAAATGAGTAAATATGGCAGTTACTGCTATTTATTCGATTTCCCTTAGTTTCAGAGATCTTCATAAACCAATCGGCCTTCAGGATAGGTTTATTGCTGATTTCCCTATTTTAGTAAACTTACTAGTTTTTATGCTAAAAAAATGGGCCATTTTATTGTTTCAATTAATGAAGAAAATCTGATGGACAGTGTATCTCTTTAATAAAACAGAAAATTTTAACATGTCACAGAGATCCCATTAAAACACAATTATGTTGACAAAAAGCTGTAAAATAATGATAAACAGAATCATCAGAGAGCCAGAATTATCCAGCAGAATAGGGATTTGGTTGTCAAAAAAAACCCTGGTAAATGTGGTTTATACCACTAAATACCATTTTCCAACAGTTGTGTGTAACATACTACATTATGCAACAGGCTTGATGATAATGTATCTCATTGATTGATGATAATGTATCTCATGTAGAATGATGGTAATGTATCTCATAAAAGGTGATGGTGATGAATCTCATGCAGGATGATGATAATGTATTTCATCATGGGTGATGGTGATGCATCTCATTAAGGGCAATGGTAATGTATCTCATATTCAGAGATGGTAATCTATCTCATATATGGTGATGTTAATGTCTCATACTGGGTGAAGGTAATGTGTCTCATGTAGGATGATGCCAATGTATCTGTTAAAGGGTGATGATGATGTATCTCATGTAGGATGATGGTAATGTATTTCATAAAGGGTGATGGTGATGCATCTCATATTGAGTAATGGTAATGTATTTCATATTGAGTGATGGTAATGTATGTAATATAAGGTAATAGTAATGTAAATCATAGGGTGAAGGTAATGTATCTCAAAGGGTGATGGTAATATATCTCATATAGGGTGGTGGTGATGTATTTCATATAGGTGATTGTAATGTATTTCACAGAGGGTGATGGTAATGTATCTAATGTAGGATGATGGTAATGTTTCACATAAAGGGTGGTAATGTATTTCATATTGAGTTATGGTAATATATCTCATAAAGTGTGAGAATAATGTATTTCATTTAGGGTGAAAGTAGTGTATTTCACAGAGGGTGATAGTAATGTATCTCATGTAGTATCAAGGGAATATATGTCATAAAAGTTGATGGTAATGCATCTCATATCGGGTGATTGTAATGAATCTCATATTGGCAATGTAATTCATATAGGGTGATGGCAATGAATTTCATGTATAGTGATGGTAATGCATCTCATAAAGGGTAATATATCTTGTATAGGGTAACAATAATGTATCTCATCTTGGATGACCTCACTGATAACTATGTATCCTTTATGGATCACACAAACAGATTTATTATGAGGGTCGATTGAGGGAGTGCTTTATTTATACAGTATCTAACAATTGGTGATCTACAGGCTTTTTAAGAAGGTAATGATGTGCTCTTCTTGTTTTGGGTTAAAAACCATTTTCCGTGCATGATAGGTGATACATTGATTGCCAGCATAACTGGTGGAGGAAAAACTTGGGAAATCTCCAATAAAAACTATCAACCCATGGAAAGATACTGGCTATCTTTCTCAAGTACCCACATTGGCTAAGCTTGAGCCTGTAACCCACACAGACTTGGGTGAGATGGCAATGATCAGTTAATTGTAAGCTTTTCAGAACCACTCAACACTCATGAAAGACAAAATTGTCCATAAAAGCACACAAAATTCAAAATTGCTACAATTTTTATCTCATGCTATCTCTGCTGCAATGCTAAGATATGCTGCACATTTGAAATTAACATCAACTGTACAATCATTTTGGCAATCAATATACCAACTGACAGACAGCACTGAACTGTGTGGAGCAAAATTTTATTAAGCATTATATATTAACAAACTGTATTCTGGTTTCACTGCCACATACAGCAGTCACTAAGTGTGGTTTATTTTTAGCTATGGTTATTTCAAAATTCTTGGTTTGGTTAACCCACTGTTGAATGGGCAAAGTACCTACACTGAGAAATTTGATTATCTAGAGTTCTCTGGCTGTGAATTTAAACATATCAGAGTACTTTTAGTGTAAAGTCTTATTGTATTATCACAATGTGAGTTTTGTCAGGAAACTGTAAACTTTACAAGAGCTTCTTCTGTAAAGATATGTCAAATAAAAAATGGCATTATTTATTGTTATCCATTTAATGTGATAAAAAATATTTATATACTTGATGTTGCAGAATTTATTCAAAATTTTATTAAGAGTCAGATCCATGTCACATAAGGCCATACTATCAGACAGACTAAAGTTTGTTTCAAATGAGTCATTTTTATAACTGAAGAAAAAAAATGAATTCAGTTATATGTTGCATTATAATGGCTTTATGATCTTAAAGAAACATAAATGAGTCAAACCCAACACGTTTTGTAAAATTCAAAACATTTCCCAAGAAAACGAAGAAAACATTTCAAAAAACTTAACAGCATTGCAAATAAAATTTCAAATTTTCATCAAGGTTTTATCATGAGTCCTAATTAATAAAGTTCTAATTAAATTCCAGTGGTACTCAAAATATGATCAAATGATGAAGGTGCTGATATGTCCATAGTCTTAAATGTACTAATGTACCACTAGCCTGAAGTGTGATGATGTACTATCTTCCAATTAATCTTAAAAATAATATAATCCAATCTGTTCTTATCAGAATTCACTATAATTCCAACTTAATGTTTCTGTCCAAAAATATTATAAGAGATTACTTTGGACTTCAAGTGAATAAATTATTTTAATAAATAATTTCACCCAAATCAAATAATGAACCTAACAACAAGCCTAATTCTGCCCAAAGCACGAAATAATAATTTCTCAAATCATCAAGTTTATAAACCTCTCTACCTGACATAGGTCATAATTAGCATTTTCAAGAAATTATGTGACTTAATGGAATTTTCATTCTAGAACACTACAAGATCTTGACAAGATAAAATCTGTTACTAAAATTATAATGAGGATTTGGTAAACATCTGGTAGGCTTGGTATTTTTATGGGGAACACCAACGTCCTTGACTCAGACACTATAAAACATGTTTACTTCTATTGATAATGATCCTAATCTTTAACCCACACTCACAGGGAAATATCAGCTATGTATTATTTGTTTACAGAATAAGAACAATATCAGTGTCTCTAATCAGGAACAACATGAACCTAATTTAGGACAAGGTCAAGATCAAAATATATGTCCATAGTGCATAAGAAATTTAAAAAATGTAAAATAAACAGTGGAAATTAAACATATATAAGAGCATTAATTAAAGGATGAGTATTGTTTGACTTCTCATAATTCCATAAAATTATTCTTGTAATAAATGTGTAACAAAGCCAATTTCAAAGCTCTAACCTCTAGGCCACCCAAGTGGTTACAAAAATAATAATAATAATAATAATAATAATAATAATAATAATAATAATAATAATAATAATAAAAAATTGATATTTATATTTCTTTGCCCACGTTGCATTAAAAATTCATATAAAGTAAAATAAAAAATACGTGTTTTAAATTTGTAATGTTGTTAATCATGTATTTACACTTTAATTACATTTGTGTGTTTGATTTGATCAGTGGATACTTTCGTCGGTGTGTGGAAATGTTCTGCCAGTGCAAGCGTGGACATTCCTTTTCATATGTTGCATTTTACGTTTGTTATAATACGTGCGTGCTACCATACATAAGTTAGGCAAATACCAGGATGATATAGAGTTGTTCCCCTATGGTATGCTATTCTGGATCAGCAAGCAGCAATTGCAAAAAATTTTGATATGTACCAAGAACAACTTAAAGTACCGCCATAATACAGCGCTCTGGACTATTTAAATAATATGCTAAGGACGCCTGCATGACTTTTACAGTATACATTTACATTTCAAAAAATATTTGACTTTTCCTACATCATCTAATTTGGTTGCCAACTGAATGTTCTCCTTTAAACGCAACTTCATAAGTTCGAAGTTTCCTTCGTAAGCCAATGTACACACGTTGTCGGCCATTGTTTCGATTATCCAGACACTTATTGCAGAAAAAGAAGTGAAAACTAATTAGGTTTACTTAAGCGTTCATAGTATTCTGATCGTATCAATCGGACACCTTTCGGAGTCTACGATTTTTTGATTTAGATTACTCAAAGTTATGATAAGAAAGTAGCGGTGATTAGTTGATCTTGTGTTGTTTAACCAATGGAATATCTTGATTCATATATCGCACATATTGTTTGCATCTGAATAGAGATGGAGAAAATTTTAATAGAGTTAAAAGTTTGAAATTTAAATCAGCTAATTTACATTTATTTACCAATGTAAGTGCAGCATCGCAGATGTTATTTGCAAATGATATATTCAATTGGTGTTTATTGTAGTTGTGGAAGATATCGTGTTAGTAGCTATAGTAGAACCCTATGTACACAGGTACTCGACGCGAGCTTGATATCCAAAAAGGATAATAAACTTTTAACATCAAGCTTGCGTCGAGTACCTGTGCCTATGTATTGTAAGACGCCTTCCCTGATATTTTTATGTTTAGGACGAACTAAAACAGATAAGACGAAAACATAAAACTATCAGGGGATGCGTCTTACATTGTAGGTATACACTCGTATGTATTTGCACACCCTACCGTTTGTTTGCCTTTTCCCTTTAAAAACGCTTTAAACCAAATGGAAGCTCAAGATGTAAACAAGCATACAAGGCTGCTCAGTCCTCTACTTGTTTTAACTACAATTAATCTGTTATAATTGTCAAATTTTTGCAATGTCTAGTTCTAATAAAGGTTACTATAAACACCAAAATACACTGTAAAACCGAAATACTTAAAATTACATGTATACATAGGAATTATGATCAGTTTTTGTTTGAATAGTATTACAGAGCAAAATAAAATATGATTTGAGCTTGAGCGCTTTTGACTTGAATTATTTACTTTTTTCTTCTTAATCTCACTGTCAAATGGTCGTACTTGATTAACAATTGATAGTTCTGGAATGATAAATTCTTGTCGTTCCGGAATGGAGGTAATCACTTGCCTAAGTTAAAACAATATGTCGCGCACATTAAAGAAATGGCACCTTTTTGCTCAACATTGTCATTATTCTCTGATTGTGCTCCTAAGGAAATCTGCACCGACTTTGATTATGCAGACATTTCATATCTGAGCAGTAAATGTTTTGATATGAAAGCTCTATACCATACCCATACTGATATTATCACATACACAGTCATACGCAGCAAGGATGGATCTATATTATCCATGTGTTATTTGTTCCATAGAATGTAAAACTGACACTATGCAATACACAAATTGCAGACAATGGGTCCACAGAGAATGTATTTTAATGAGTGCAAAAGACTTAAGATCATGTTCTCACGATTATTTGGAGTTTCTTTGCATGAAGTCTTTATTCAGTGGAGATGTGTATGATGCTGGAAAAGCCTTACAAAAGTAATATAACTGTGTTCTCTAATAGATAGATAAATGGTCCGAGATCATCCTGGGCTCTGCCAATGTTGCAAATTTTGATTTTTTTTCTTCTTATTGGCGACAAAAAATACTACTTGGCGATTTTTTTTTCTGACAGCCTTTTTGGCAGTTCAACTTGCACATACAATCATGGATTTGGAGTGGAGAAATTCAATGATACTATGAAAGGAAGTCACAGACTTATTTCAGACTTGCACACTGACCTATATTCCCACATAAACAAATCCTGTGTTGTATTGACAAACCCATCTGTACAGTGCAATGTTACATCATAATCCGATAATGTTGACATCTGGCCTATGTACTGTATGCCATGACTGACTTATGAAAATGCCAAAGGAAACAGCTACAAGTAATTGAACGCTGGCTAATCCTTTTTTTTTAAAAATATACCAATAAATAGTTTTGTCGACACTAGAGAAAAAATTAATTACCTTTAAAGTACTGATTGCTGCATATAACTACCAAGCAAATGGAAAAATCTCTATCAGAATTATATACTGTCAGCAGTGCAACACTATCATGGGTAAATGCAAGTTAGACATTGCATGTTCATCATCTCAGCCTAAGAGTAAATTAACAAAATTAACAGCATTTGGATTTCATGCAAATTTATCAAACAGGATCGCTGATCTTGGTGTTATTCCTGGCAGTCCTGATCATTGATTTTTTATTTTGCCATCAATCCTGTTACTTCTGCAGAGACTTAAACTATGCAACAATATCAACACAAGCAAGTTTTGCATAATTGAATAATTTATTTCTCAATACGATTGAATTAAAAAATACGCAGATTGGAACCTGCCATCGGGAAGATTTATATTTAAGCATCACTAATATTTTCTGATTTTACAGGTCCAATACATGTGAAATTTTCAAAAGGACATGCCATTTCTCCCTGTGGAGTACACTCTTTGCATCCCACTCCCAATGTGCCCCCATTTCATATTTTATACAGCAGCTAACTGTAAGACTTGCCTCTGCAATATACTTCAAAGACACCGCTTGTTAGAGTGAGTAAAGCACTAGTTATTAATTGACAAATAAAACCTTTTCTGTGATAACTAATGCCTAAAAGGGATATGAATTTGTTTTTTCAAATTTTGTCTCAAACTACCTTACATATGATAAATATTTTCCACATTTTATATCCCACCATAATTCCTTATTGTTAAAGTAAGAAGCATGCCAGTAGCTTCTCATGGGTCGGTGGTTCTTCCCAGGGTTTTCCAGGGTTCTTCCTCCACCATTAATACTGGCCACCATGTATAGCCTATCTTGAGCTGAAAATGGCGTTAAACCATATAACAACAACTTATTGTTAGCTAGTGGTTCAGTAACAAAAGCATGCCAACATTTGAGCACAATGCTAAACAACCTCGACAAAAGTGAGTGCGACAAAACCTTGCAGGTATAAATTAAGTTAAAGTAAACAATGTATTTGTAGTATTCAAAAATCCAAAGCCAATGCCATTATTCTCATTCCAATTCTAATTAACTGTAACCTGCGATCAAAATAATTTTCTTTCATGTTTTCAGATGAAATAATTAAAATTAAATTTAAATGACTGCCAATTATTTTCCAAAGACAAAGGGATCACATACAACATTAACATTTAGAGTAATTAACTCAGTAATTGTTAGTTGAACCATTTGAACATGTTAAAATTACAATTATTATTTCTTATTTGTAATATTTGGTCTTACGTAGAAGAACCATAGGCTAAGTACTCAGAAAACTATTTTAAAAATGATGTTTTTTTGTTATTTACATCTTTCGTAGAATGCATGATGACAAGCTTTTGGCCTGGCATGCTTTTGTCGGGTCACTTTGACTAGAATATGCATAAAACAATGTTGACTCAATCAATAACAATTTTTTTCCGAATTGATTTTAGATGGTCACTAATGCTTATATATATATATATATATATATATATATATATATATATATATATATATATATATCTATATATATATATATATATATATATATATATATATATATAGTACAATTATGCCAGGTGTTGACTCTTGTAAGTTTCATTGGTGAGAATGGAGATCCAAGTTTTCGTGTCAAGAAAAACTCTACAGCATTAAGTGAGATGTACTTTGTGAAGCTAGCCATAGAATTGGGGGGATATTTAATTAAAAAATGAGCTAGATGCTGTAGATGTCAGCAAAGTTGATATTTTTACATTTGATAATGTTTGTTTTTTTTAAATGTAAAATAGTCATCAGCATGTAATGATTTATTTTATAATATTATAGCTGTACTGATTGTTGTCAATAATGTAATAACTATATGTGTTTTTCAATTTTCAAAGCCTATTACATTAACAGACTTGGAAAAATATTCACTATTTATTCTGGTGACACTTTTTGAAAATTGGCGACAATATATTGCGGTTGGCAAATTTTTTTTAAAAGCCAGGACCATCCCTGAATGGTATAATTAGAGTGCGACAATGTTGCGAAATTTAAGAAAAGTTACACGATATTGGAAAAGATATAAAAATTTGTGAAATTTAAGACAAATTGCAAAGACTTATTTTTAAATGATTATTTATGCTTATTTATTCACACAAGCTAAACTGTATGGATAAAATCACATTAATCTCTAGTTCACATTTAGATTTTTGCATTAATTGTCACAGTACGTACATTGATGTTTCATTTCCTTTGTCAAGGATTTCCTCTATTAATCCTTGGTGCAACAACAGTTGTCTGACTGTCCATAGATGTTATGTATTTTGTATTTGTCAATGTGGCTTCGAAATCATTTGTACAAGTTTGTGCATTGTTGATGTCATTTTTACCCATGTTAATTTTTTAGACTGAAATTGTTGGTGACTGTCTTCAAGTCGGAATTCACCAAGGCAGACTAGATCACTCTTTCGGTTTCTGAATTGTCCAGTTAGTAATTCATGTGTTAATTGTACAAATTCCATGAGCATTTTAGTCTTCCAGTCAACTGTCTGTTTAAGAACGTGGTTCATAGACTCACAATTATTTTTCTGTCAAATCAAGTAGGTCATTTCATGAAATTGGCAATAATGAGGACAAAAGCAAATAATTCGTATCAGAATCATTCAAATCATATTTTAAATTGCTCCATAATACTATTCAAACAAAAACAAAAAATTCCTATTCGTACACCGATATATTCACTGAGAACATGTGATTATAAGTGTATTTTGGTTTTTAAGTGTATTTCGGTGTTTATAGTCACCCTTGTAATGATGCAAAAAGAAATGAACAAATAGTTGAACTCGTGTGTGTTTGTGTATGTGTGTGGATGTAACTATAAAATTTACATAATTATTGAGATTATCAAAGACAGTGAGCTACATTGCATCTGTTGCTTAAAAACAGACTCACCCATGCAAATATAGCTTCTAAGTTACTAAAGAAACTCCTGTTTAATTTGTTAACAGAGTCTGAGATCTGACAACAATCAGGTCAGAAATTATAAATTGATGAATGAAATGAGTCTTTTGTTTTTTTCTTGTTAAAATCGATTATGGTATGTGGGTGTAAACAAAACAGAAGGGTGTGCAAATACTATAGAGTTAGATATTTGTTAAAACAAAGGTATCAAATATAAAAATAGCAAAAGGTAGATATAATATTCAAAATAATACATATTAAGTAATACATACTAGCACATTAAACAGAAGACGTACAAACTATGTAATGGTATAAAAGAATACATTCTTAAAAAAATAAAAAAAGAAACTCTACATTATTAAATTGCAATAAAAAATCATGACATTAAAAAACTTGCATTGCTGATTTTGGAAAATCTGTTTGGTAGAAATTAATCCATCTAGTGTTTTTCCATCATGAACAGAATATAATGATCATCATTGATATTGTTCATAGTAAATGGTTTAAGCTTTATTTTCCTAGTTATAAAGTCACAGTAAATAGTTTATCCACCAGGGGTACAAGATTGGGGGTCAAAATTCCTCTTGGTGTGTTAGACTGAGTAAAAAACAAACTTTGATATTAAAACTGGGGGTCAGACAAAAATATTATGGATGTCTGAAGGACTAGTGAGGGTACTGGCAATGTATTGATGTAATAGTGGATATCCATTGCACTATGTGGAACTCAACCTGCCAGGATAACCACAGTAGGATAGATGCTACTAGAGCATGCATTTATGTGAATCATGCAAAATTTGTATGAATTCATGCATTTGGAAAGCAGTGATGCAAGAGAACTCACACAAATTAATTTAGAGTTCGCACATATAAAACTGTACTCTGCAGTATATAACTTGTTTAAAACTTTATCCTTAAAATGCTTTTCATGGCATCTGTCTCTTTCAACCTCTAAAGAGAATTCTTGCAGGTTTCAGTAAGCCATACCCATTCAATAAAGACCATGCCCACTGCAGTTGTCTTCCACACTAACTCGGCAAGAAAGTGCTATGTGCAGAGCAATTGTCCATGAGCTGCTGTGGCATCAGGATGCTTGGAGAGATGGTGCAGGATTTTTTTTACTTTATAATCATCTATACTTTCTCTCCATCACCAATGGTTCGCATGGGGTTCTGAAATATACACAAGATGTACTCTATATGTTTAGTGTTTAGATGAGGCCTCAATGATTATTGCAACAGTTTGACTAAGTAAACAGAATAACATTTTAGGTACATTCAACCTGCGCAGATGGTGAATACTATGTTTGTTAGCTAGCTATATGTACTTTGGATAATATTGATAAGATTACTTGTTATTGCCTTACCTTGCAGGTTATCTACTTTATGATGTTCTTTTACTTAAAATCACTTATAATTCTTTTCTGCTTCATTCTTAAGTTGAGATTTGAGTACATTCTGCAATCATCTCAAGGCTGTAGAAGAAGCTTGATATACCTTCATGCTGCGATGGCTCTGTGATTAGCATGCCAGACTCATTGCTAAATGTGTGTAGATTAAAATCATTACACTGGAGAAAGTTGGGTCAGCTACCATAGTGCACAACTGGGCAGGTTACTTTACTATAGTTTCCTTAGCACTAAAAAATCTGGTTATGTGGCTGTACCTTAAATATCAAACAAAACCAAAGGTGATTGTAAGAGAACAACATTGTCTTCTAACACATCTTTATCATATTCTTTTCTTTTTACAGACTAAAAACATGATGACAGCTGAAGAGCCAGGGTTAATGACTTTGAAAAAATTTGAAGTGGAGAGGAGGAACATTTATCTTGTGGGGCCAGATACCATTGGGTTTGTTAAAATGTAGACCTTTGATGCATCCAGAAAGCAATTATGGGTTGAAATTCAGGATCCATAAACATTAATTTGTTAGCATCACTTGGTGTTTTTTTCTAATTACAAAAGGCTTCAGAATGTCGCTGAGTGTGCAACTTATGTTTAAATTTCCACATCATATTGTCATGTCAATGGCAGCAGTGATGGCGGCATTTGGAATTGCCAGTATCACACTGGCCATCGTGTCTCTCACTTATGGAGTCTGGGGAAATTATTGGGGCACTGGTATCTGGTGTGGTACAGTGGTTTTCGTCGGTGGACTTATTGGTGTGGTAGCAACTCATTTTAGAAATTCCTGCTGTATCAAGAGTTATCTCATCCTGTCAATAATTGGGGCAGTTACCTCCCTTGCCATGTTGGCACTGTCAGCAGGTGGTCTTGATTACAACAGTGGATTCTATAAGATTCAACATGGTCATTCACATAATGATTTCAGGACAAAAGTAATTTATGGCTGCTCTTTAGGTTGTGCAATCGTGCAGCTTGTGTTGTGTGTAGCATCAACAGGTGTTTGCACCTATTTCATTTTCATTGATAAAGAGTCTGTGTCTTTTCCAATTGTTACAAAGCAGAAGAATGGACATCATAAACGAAACACAGGCATCAGAAATAGTCAGACAAGTATTAACAGTCGCTCACCCTTAGTCAGTAAAAATATTAGAAGTGAGGCAAAAAATGTCAGAAAGTCAAACAGAACATGTGCAGACATTGCAGAGAATAGAAATGAAGTAAACTTACTTTCACGTGGCAGACATTCTCAAAGAAGGACAAGTCGTCGGTCTAATCCTAGTGAGAGAAATCAATCTGATGTGAATGACAGATCATGTGGAAGGCCACCAACTTTCTCAACCTTTGGTCATATGCCAGAAGATGAAGATACAAGAAATGGTACCAATACAGCTGAAGTTATTGCATCTCAGCCTGAGGAATCTCACAACATCCAAGCCCAGGCTCCAGAGTCCAGTAGGATTAATTCATTGGAGTGTCTCTGGGAACCTACCCTGCCTATCGAAGAGGATGAAGAACTACCTCCATATGAAGTATCAAAAGCTGAGGATCATTGTGACTTAAATGCTGGCAGTCAGCCTCATTGTGAAGATGATGAATTAAGCTCCTCATCCAGTGAATCTAATATCTCCCCTTTACATCGGACACATAAATATTCAGGAAGTCAAAAAGCACAAACTGAAGTCACTCACACAGATTTAAATGAAAATTCAAACAAAAAACACAGCAATACATGCAAAATCATTGATGGCCGAAAGACAATAAGTGGTTTTGAACCTGATGAAAATATTGGACACTGTGGCATTCATATGCCATCACCAAGCTCTCAAGGGTCCAAAGATGCACCTAGACAGCTACAAAGATCTCTGACTCTTACTTCACCATATATCCATAGACATGACAAACAAGCTGTTCCTTATAACCATGATCGACAGGGAGTATCATATCATGGTTTTAAAAGAGATGGAGTTCAAATAGGTTTTGAAGAAAGTAGAAAACCTCCCGTTCGAAGTCAGAGCCTCAGGCTGCCATTAGAAAGTCGTCATCATTATTTCAAAGTCCCATCAGAACATAATTTGGACAAAATTGTTGAAGTTAATGCTCGTAATTCTGTTCCTGCCCAAGATATTGAATCTCTTGGTGCGACCCAAGGTTCATGGAAAATTTCTAGTTGTGACCCTTTCCCACAAAAACATTCTACAAAACAAGCTTTAATAGAGGTGCCTTTGCATAAAAGTTCATTTCTTACTTTTAAGTATTCATTGCCAGTAAAAACTGATGTTTCACCAAAGCCTTCAAGATTGAATCCCTTATCAAGATGCACTGATATAATTAAATGTAATCTGACACAGGATGTGAACCTTGAAGAATTGAACATTGAGCAGGAGTCAGAACAGTCTGTGAAACACCATCTTCCTATGAATATTGTTGGGAAATCATTGTCACAAAATACTGAAAAAGTTTATAAGCAGAACACTGCAGAATTGCAAGGAAATAAGATTGAAAAGGATTACAACAATTGTGACAACTATTACAAAGCAAAAGAAACCAACAAGATGGGCATTTTCAACAAAGATAAAACTAAATATATTGATGAAACACAAGATACAAAGTATCAAATGGATCCTTCTAAGTCTGTCATCAACAAAGAGTCTTCCCAGATACAAACTAAAGACAGTTCTAAAAGTGATCATATTATCCACATAAATTCTAAACAAGGTGTAGTCAAGCAGGTTTCTCTTGATCAAACACTTCCCAAATCAAGTCCTCTATCACCTGTCCTGCCATCCATACCAAAAGCATGTGTAACATTACCAAGGCATAGCAATACCAGTTTGTTCAAACCAGTCCATCAACACAGTCATCAAGAGGTTATATCACCCATTCCCACACAAATTTATTTTATGCCCATATCTGTGGCTCAAGAAAGGAAATCTGATTATGGCATGTCCTCCACATCTCAGACACTGAGGGAGCCAAATGCTTCATTTGCAGATGTTGATAGAGCTTTAGATACTGATGTTTTTGAGAAAGATTCTTCACACCAAAACCTTAAGCAACACTCTAATATGGTACATGTCGGAAGCAAGGAAAGTAGGGTACAAAATAAAGTAAGTCATCCAGAGAAGGATCAGAGACCAGAGAGAATCCAGAGTTTTCAAAATCTTGCCTATGAATCAAGCAATGTATCTCCACCATCAGATTCATCAGCATTATGTAGCACATCCTACAGTCTTGAAGGCACCAAGGACATAAATGATTTTCCAACAGCTGGTTTAAATTCATTGTTAAGAGAATCAGCTGGTCCACATGAAGTAAGGAACTTCAATGGTGCAAGACCTAAAACCTCAAGGATAACAAATTCAAAAGATTTGCCTGTCCTGACCCAAGCTGGGAAATCATATTTTTCCAGAAATAAAAATACTAATCAGAAAGATGATGTGACAGAGAATAAACAAGTACTTCCACAAGAAAGCCTCAGTGCTCATATTGTCATAGGAAGGCCTCTCTCCAGGGAGGAATTTCTGTCCAGTCCATCTCGGCAGAGAGATTTAAAGGTCAGGCTTCCTGTGCATTGCGAAGGAAGGATTTCTGCCCCTCTGTCTGTTGTGAGACAAAATTCCATGCCACTAGATAGACCTACGGAACCAAAACAAAATTCAGGATCATCCCAGTTCACTACTGGGGTAAGTAACAGGTTTGGTACTCATGTTTCTGCAGGTGCTCACAACCCTACACAGGGTGTTCGTCTTCTTCATCGACAACAATCTTACCAGGAGTCTGTAAATAGGCATCATGAGAATGTAGGACATGATAGTAGTACACATCAAGCACATGCTGTTGTGGTAGGCAGAGTTAGGCAACATCCATATCAAGGACCACCACACCAACAACAGCCACCCCCAGCTCAACAGCATAATGGAAGACAACCTTTGTACTCTGTCCTTTTGTAATTTAGCATAGTTATGTTATCAAAACCAGTTGCTTTACTATACTAATACATTTTTCTTGTCTACAAGATTAAAGTACTGAGAGGAGGTTAGACTAAGGACTGATTTCAGTCAATGTACATTCCAATTACTATTGATTAATTTTACTACAATATTCAGTGTTTCCCTTTACCCACATTTGTGCTTCAAAGACACACGCACACAGACATTTGTAATTGTCTTGCACCCCTAGGGGATACACTACTAAGGTAAGCATGCCTTGGTCTAACAGTCCTTGATTCAAGAGTGTCCTATCTGTAGCTTAATTTTTTATTCTCCCTCAATATATTATATGGAGATTGAGATGATATAGCTATTTCTGTCTATCAATAATCCATCTTTTTGGCAATAAATAGTTTAACCTCCAAGGCATAGCTCTCAGACTGTTCAGATTGTCTTATTTTAACCTGGTACACACATTGGATTATTGGCCCAGATGAGCCTTTTGCTATTCACAGTAATTTAGTATCAGATTAATTTTTTTATATAATTTTTCGGATCCACAAATATATCGCCCACTTTTTGTTACTGTGCAAATCTGCATAGCCATTTAAGATATATATGAAACTTGATATACAAGTTATACAAGACCAGAATTACCTTTTGTTGTTCACAATTTTTTCAGTTTTAATTTTTTGAACAATTTCATCCATTGCTCAGTCCATCCATCCATCCTTCACTTTTGATTTTTGGAGCACATCTCCAACACCATTCAACATGTCTCAGTGAAATATGGTACACATATCAGACTAGTGTGCCTCATGCAGTTCACACTTGTTTGTTTTCATTATCTGTCAGTCTGTCCAGCCATCCATTATTTACACTTTTGATTTCTATCGCTCAGACCACTCCAATGGCCTAAGAAATTAGTGCATCTACCTCAGATGCAGTAGGTTGTGGTTTTAAAACCTGGACAAGTCATACCAAACACTTATAAAATTGGTACTTTAGTCTAGCAGCTGCCTTGCTTGGTGCTCAGCATTGAGAGTTTAGTACTAGGATTGGTCAGCCTGGTGTTAGGATAATGTAAATGGGTGAAATATGATATTACGTATCTGCGGCATGATGCCACATCGCAGACATTGTAGTGATATGACTTTAAAATGTTAAAGCTTCATTAAAATCCAAACCAATCTCGCACACAAGTTTCTTTGACTCAGCTATAACATTTTTTGTGATAAATTTGGTATGCATTTTAAACCATTGATGTAGATGTGCATTTTTTTATTGATTATTCTTCAGTTTCAACTTTTTGTGCTTATCCATTTCTTTGTTTATCCATCCATTATGCATACTTTAGTTTCTATGGCATAACTACAGAAACAATTTAAAATATCTCTGAAATTTTGTATATTTATTTGACTAGTAATGTAGATTTGAATTTTTTCCATTTTTCATTTCTGCAGTTTCAGTGTTTAATATTTTCATTCATCCATCAATCTCTTTATTTTTGGAGATGGTTCCAAAACTGAAATACATATCATTGTATCTGAGTATACAAACAAGATTTATGTGCCTTTTGCTGTTCACAATTCTTCTGTATCCATATTTCAATTGTTTTTACCCATGTTTGCATTCTTCCAACCATTACCATCATTTGTTTCAAAAGATGATATGTCACATAGATTTGGTACACATATTCAAGTAGCTCAGAATCACCATGTAACTGATTTGTCATATTGTGGCCAAAGGGAGACAAGTCTTTTATTTTCACTTAAGTAAGCCAATGAAGCGCTTTCCATAATTACCTGTACAGGTTTGATCCCTTAGTGGTGCTGCATTTTTTATGTTTTTGTCAATTTCTATCTCATTTATCAACCATTATCACTTTTATATCTAGAGCAAAACTTACATTGCTTTTCACTTGCCTTTACTGTTTTTTTACCCTGACCTTTTTACAATATCAGTCTGCTTCATCTCCATGGCAACTTTCATATATTTGTTACAGATTCCTACTACTGATACAGCCTTGTCAACATTTAGATGCAACTTTCAACCCTTGCTACAGCTGCATGGAAACTTATAGATATTTGTTACAGCTTCCTACCCTTGCTGCAGCTTTTTATCAGCTTTTAGTTATTTGATACATCTTCCTTCTACTGCTACAGCTCGATGTCAACATTTAGATCTTTGTTACAGCTTCCTACTACTGCTACAGCTTTGTCAGCTTGTAGCTGTTTGATAAAACTTTCTACCCCCACTGCAACTCACATTTCAACTTAATGCTTGATACAGCTTCATACCACTGCTTCTGATTTATGTCAATTTTTAGATATTCAATACAGCTTTCTATTACTGCTCCAGTCATGTCAGCTTTTGCATAGTTGAGACAGTTTCCTGCCCCTTCTATGGCCTTATAAAAAGGGATACTTGCTGAAAAAAAAATATAAGAATATGTCACATATTTTATAAACTCTTTTTATCATCTCGAGAAGCCCTGCTTGCAAAGTTACTTGTTCAGTTTCCTTGCCAGTTGCCATGTTGTATTTTTAGAAGGAAAGACTCTTTACTGTCATTGCCATTACAACAAAATTAAATTAAAGCTATTATAATTGAATACATATAAGTGCACAAAAGCACACACATACAATTGTTTACCTAAAAACACATTGCACTTCCGCAAGTTTAAACATTTAAGTGGAGAACCCTGTAGTGTACAGTTCCAGTTAGATAGAAACACCCCACCTGTCCCAAACATTACCCACCTCTGCCCCCACTATGTTAAACTGCAAAAGTTGTGATGCCATAAACAGTCATTTTCAACGTGACTTATTAGTTGAATTGGATATTTTTTACCGTAATTGCTTTTCACACTTGAATCACGCTTAATTGATTGCAGACTACCTCTTCCCTGACTAAATACCAAGAAAAGGGAAATATGGCTGTTACTTTTTCTCTCTTATCTGTTTGTCTATCCATAAATATTTTTGTGTATAGAGCCATACACAAACCATTCAAGATATTTCAGCCATAATTTATACACTTCATACATTGTTTACACAACAGTGTTTGCAGATGATATTGCTTCCAATATTCTGATTATTGTTATTAATGTAATAGCATGGTTACACCACAGAATATCATTATAGTTAATTTAGTAGAGACTCTAAGTGCCTCAGATGTTTCATTTATGTTTTAAAACATTACTGTAACCCAACAATCATATTATAATAATACCAAAGCTTGAATTAGAAAATGAAAAATATGAAATCATTATTTCTGAAAATCCAATATTAGTAGTTTACTACTGTTTAATTTTTACAGATCTATCCATGGTCAGTGCATTTTATGTACATTGCAAGGAAACTAAACAAAACTCCATAATCAGGCATTTTTGTTTTACAATGTGTGACTATGTATGATTGTGTCTTTATGTGTCATTTAACATGGGTGAATTACACGATATTTTTATAATTTTATGATCACAGGATTTATCTATCAGCATTTGTTCTTAAATGTTATTTTGTTTTCTTTAAAATGACTTATTGTCCTTTAAGACTGAATTTGGAGCTTCTGATCATATTTGGTTTGTATCATTTGGAATTTATAATTTTCATGTAAGGAATTTTGTTACTATTTTTGTTTTGATTGTTGTGTATGTTTACAGTAGATTGTTTTATTTTAAATGAAAGGTTTCCTTTCTGCAAGTTTTAGCTCCATTTCCCTCAATATACTGATCTCCTCCACTCCCTTATGACTGTTACACTATTTACCAATGTAGATATGTATGTAAACATATAACATACCTTGACAAATATAAGGAATAGAATGCATGAAATTTGATATTTTAATCAAAGACATTTTTTTTCCTTCTGTTTACCATTATTTAATGCTTATGAGGTACAGTGTCTTGTATCCATATTCCAGTCAGTTGTCTTCTTGTCCATTTCAGAGTTTGTTCTTTCTGTTCATATTACCCTGTTTGCTCTCCGTCATTAAGACAGTTACTGTGGATGTAAGATTAGCCAGGATTGTCAACTTGTATTACTAGTACAATGATTCTAGACACATGTCTTAGAGCTTTATATATTGCTTATGGAGAAAACTTGTGTATGTGTGTGCATGATATTCTGAGCTCTCAATTAGTACATTGTCTGTCTCCCCATTACCTTTAATTCTTGCAGATATGTCCTTGAAATAAATGAAATCTGGATACAAGAGATTACAGTATTAAAATGAGATCAGGATACAACATAATGTTTTGTCATCACCTTTGGTATTCACATTTTATGGTTTTAGTCCTTTTTGCTGTTAAAGGTTTTTTGACAAAAATAAGCAATTTTGCAGAAGTTAGTGACATCAAACATGTTTTGTAGTCATACTCCATTGATTTTATAAAGTTGTTTCATTTTTATATAAGTGTCTGTGGCATGATGCCCCAGTGATAGACATCACTATAAAGCAATGTTAAAATCATAATCACTTCATATCTGTGTGATTGTTCTCCAGTTTGCACCACCCAATCAAGTAATGGATGGTGCAGGGCATACATGTTCTGTGGACACATTTATAGTTAATAAATAGAATTACAGTCAGACCTTCCATAAAGATTACCAGTAATTTTTTTGTCACCTGCATTTCATCTTCACTAGCCAAGGTTTTGATATGTTAACAGGATATCTATACCTTGGTAGATCAAGCAGATGTTTTAGTGCTTTGTCCAAGTGACATCTGTTTGATTTCTTGAGTTGCCTCCCTTAGTATGTAGTACAAACTAACCAACATAGGGTAACAGCAGTGCACTGTACATTGGCTGAAATTGGTGGAGGTCGTTGATTTCAAAAGGATCCTTTGTAAGTTTATCATCAAAAGTATGATTACATACCAGAGAGAAGCCATTACTGGTGTATGTGGGTGAAAGGTATTTGTACAACAATGGACCAGCAGTGGAAAATGGCTTGTTGATGAGTCCATTCATGTTATTTGCTTCCATGTCTAAAATGTGTTCAAATTTTAACAACTTAATTTTGATTGGATATGGTGGCTTGTAGACACATCCAGTAAAATTCACAGACCTGAAGTAGAGAAATATCTGCTCAATCCACCAAGGTGTAGATAGGGCTAACATATCAGAACCTTGGTTAGCAAAGATGCATGCATTGAAGAAATAATTTTCCTGGATCTAGTAAGTTAAATTACTTGTGATATTCAGACACTTTATGAAAATCACCCATCTTCATTGGGTGATTTTATCACTTACCAGTTACTGTTTTTCATTGCCCCCATTTTTTTATCAAGTGGGACAGCTAAGTAGTATTTGCATTTGCATCATCCCTTCTATCACTAAACTGTAGCATTAATGCTATTTTAGAGGAATTGAGAACTTCATCACATGAGTGTGGGTCTGTCTTTTGGTTTGAGTCAAAACAGGGGGATGAAACTTGAAATATTAATTTTCAACAAGAAAATATGCCAGGTATTACAATTTGGACAAGATCATTAAGTAAAAGACTGTTTTTGTTGTACTTCCTGAACACCAGGTGATGGTACACTGCATTTATTTTTTCCCATTCAAAATCAGCATTCTCATATAATGAGAAGTTTATGTGGTTTGATTTTATTATCAACAGGCCAGTCCACTTGCATATTTATTGTACTCATTATATAGCATTTATTTTTACAAAATGATTAACGAAAAATTTGTGGAGAAGGAAAGTTGTAATCCAAGTTAGTTGCTGCTTACATTATATGCATGAGCTCATATAGATATCGATTAAAAGTCAAGTCCAAGCAAGTAACTATGGTAAGTACAAATTTCAGCCATAGTTACTTATAAATTAACCATTTTTCACTACTGGAATAAAGTTATTGCATTTTATCTGATCTGAATTATATGCTTTTAATGTAGTTCAGTTTATGGTACATGTATTCGTCTTTGTCAAAGTTTTGAATCTGAAATTCATAGGTGCTTAGCTTGATGTAAATTGTTTCTTTGTTTTACTGTGGAACTTTACAACAACAGATATTTGTGTGATGTTCAATTTATAAATATTTTTTCATATTGGTCGTAATTGTGATCTGATACAGCAGATATTTTAGAGATCAGTTTTGGATACTTTTTACAATTGCCAGTGTTAAGTGTTGTACAGTAAATTTTTTTAAACAAGTAAAGCATTGTAGTCCTCATGCATTTTTCATTTATTATAAAGAAAGTTTTTTATCTTTGTTATTATGGAGTGTTGATTGTCCAAGAATTGTTCCAGTATGTACAAGACAGAATAAGCAGTCAGTCTTTGGAATTTTCTGTATACATTTTTTCCATCTAATCATTGTAAGAACTAATCATTTTCCATGTGCTCATATTATTTTCCTCTAATCTGAATATACATCTTCAAAATGAGAATTTAAAATGAGATCAATTATATGATCAAAAAGTTATGAAATTTGTTTTAATATTCATATTTAAGAGGTTTCATATCATAACACGTGCATGTATGCTCAGTGTTTGAAAAGCATAGGAATGTGAACATCAAATACTGGTGTACAGACGAGCTTGGTTAAATATCTGACATTTCTTGTTTTCATTTTTAGTCTTTTTACATACCGTAAATCACAGAATTTATATATAAATATAAGTTTGCAAATTATCACATGTTTTAAATTGATTAAAATAAAAAAAATATTTTTAAATCATGGTTTACGTTTAGTTTCAGTGCTAGAACTTAGCCACATTTTTATAATTTCAAAAAATGATTAAATTTTGACATGTATGTTTTTTGCTACTCATGCATTTATTTTAAAATGGCTGTTACTTTGAAACACATGCCATAAGGCTGAGTGTATTATAACATTCTCTGTCCACATGTCCATCCATATGTCAATTCCTATTTAGTTTCTGAAATGCAACATAACTTTTCCACCATCTACAGTTTCCAAACTTTGTAAATTGCTTGCATTTGAGGTCTTGCTATTTCTTGGCCAAAGGTCAGGGCAACTATGACTTGAAAATTAAAAATGACTTCTTCACAAAAAAACTTAAGTTTTGCATCACAGACATAGACCAAATTTTGTGCATGCTTGCACTTGGTGGAAGTAAGAAGCCTATTGGTTTTGGGGTTATATGGTCCAAATCACCACGACTGATTGAAGAAAATCGATTTGTATGCAATATCTTTAATTATACATCTCAGGTCTGATGGAACATTGTGGATTGATTGTATTTTGGGTGAAGGAAAAGCTTATAGATTTGGGGTAAGTAGGTCAAATGTCAAAATTTCCTGGACAGAAATAAAATTTTGGCTCTTGCAAAATAACTTTAGTTCTGAATTACAGGTCTAGGCTAAATATTGTGGCTGGCTTTCAATTACAGTTTTAAGCCTAATGATTTGGGGGTTAAAAGCTCACATTATGGTCAATGACTGGAAAATTGTTTCTGCACAATGACTCTTTTGTCTAAGTTTGTAGATGGCTTTCTTGTTAGATAATAAAGAAGCTTGCAAAGTTTGCAATTAGAAAGTCAAAACTGAAGATCACTGACTGAAAGTTATGGGTTTATTTTGGTACAGTGAATTGCATTCTAGTCAATATGCCTTGATCAAACTGGAGGGAGGCTAACCATCAGGTTATGGAAGAAACCGATCAATTTTTGGGGTAAGCAGGTAAGATGTCATTATAACGTTAATAATAATGGGTCTTTGCATAATAGCCTTTGCTTTAGAACAACTTCCTTTAAAAAATTTTGGATGGCTAATGAAGAAGCATGTAAAATTTAGGGTTGTTGGTTATAGTACATGTAAGACTTAGTTTCTGAAAAGCATGTTTAGTTCAAAACCACATCCCTTGAGCATATGTTTAGATTGTCAATAGCTCTTAATAATTAATCCCCAATGTCTCCATACCCTGTTAGTGCCTACATAGAGGATTATTAAAGATAAGATGGTTATATAATCTACAATTCACTGTACTATTGCTATAATGTTATGTTTGCATACATATCATATTACTTCTTATAATTTTATATATAATTATTGTTCTTTACAACAGTGATAAATTTTCATTTTGTTATTATAATGTTCTGAAACTTGTAAAACAGCTGTTATAGGTTTTATCTTTGTTAAGATCTTGGCACAAATGTTCCAGATTTGTATGCAGTGCAACTTTTTGCTCATAATAAGTGGACAGCTGAAACAAGCTGTATCATCTACTGTACATAACATTGAATCCCAGTTTATAATTTTACCACATCACAGTTATTATGAACTGGAATTTTTTAAACATATGTAAATGAATATTCAAATAAATATTTCTTTGTTTAAGTGTGGCTACAGTAGAAACACATTAAGTCACAACCTGAAAATTATGCAACCTTTTGTGTGAAATTCTCAATTGCTGAAATAAAATTAAATTAAAAACTAAGCTTATTATGGATGTCACAGGGCTGACTGAAAGATAACTGAGGGTGTGGATAAGAGTTTATCAAGCCTGCCTTGGCAGAAGTTTTAGATAGTGGTCACTTTGGTGTCATGTCAATCTTTCCACAAGTTTTTATATTCATTAACATGGTCAGATTCTCAAGTACTGTTTTCTGCAGTACTTAGTACATGGATACATATTAATGTAGCATATGCCTCAGATGCAGGAGGTCGTGGGTTTGAACCCTGGCCAAGTCGCACAAAAGACTATAAAAACTGGTACTAACAGCTACCTCACTTGGCGCTCATCATTAGGAGGTTTCTGTTAGGACTGGTCAGCCTGGTATCAGGATAATGTGACTGGGTGGGATATCATGTCACATGCCTGTGGCATGATGCCCCAGTGCTTAAACATCACTAAATTGTCACATGGCAGACATTGTAGCAGTATGACTGAATAATTGTTAAAGCTACGTTAAAAATGTAAATCACACACGTGCACACACACACACATTGATGTGTGCAACACTAATTGACCAAAAGTTTGGGGAAGGACTATACTTGCTGGCAATGGCCAGCTTCTTGTTTGGGAGGAAAGTAGTCATAGCTGAACATTTCACACACAGGTAGTATTTTCACAAGTGCATCAAATTTTTAACTTGAATAATGAGTGAATTTATCTAGATTTTCTAGCATATACCATTATGTGTAATGAAGTGTCAGAATTTAAAGTAAAACCTTTCTTTCAGTCTCAAAGGTGAAAATGATTTTAAGGCTAAGTGTCTTCTTATGTTAACTTTTGATTTAATGCAAACTGGAAACTTTCATTTATTCAGATACATGGACTTTTACCATAGGTTTTACTTTTTGCTAAGGTGAGTTTGCACTCAGTGGAAAAAAAACTAATCAATGCATATAAAATATACCATTTATATTAAAGGATGCAACTATTATTTAAACTGCATCAAATGCTAATCTGCTTCAATCAAGAAACAGAACAGCTTAATATGTTATTTGTTTCTTAGCAATCCTTGTTCATACCTGGGTGGAGGAGTGGTCAAAAGTGCTCACCTTTACTGGTCACTGCCATCTCACTTCTGTCCATGTGGGTTTGAGTCTTGGGCTCAGCCAATGTGGGTATGGGAGAAAGCTTGCCAGTAGCTTCCTGAGGATTGGTGATTCTTAATCGGCTTTGCCTGGTATATTCCCCCACAAGTTATACCAGTTGTATGGCCTACAATTTGCTTAATAATGATGTTAATTCAACAACAACTCATTCCCCATCAAAAAATGTAACACAGTATATAGTATTACCCCTGTCAGTACATCAATCTTTACATTGAAATTTTTCACCTTAACCAGTGTTAAGGCATTGTGATGGGGCACATACTTATTTCTTTTTTCTTGAGATTTCTAGTCTTTAATGATAATACAATTGTTGTAAAAGTTGATTACTGAAATATTTGAATGCAACTTTAAGTCTGAGTGCATATTTTGCTTTGCTATCAAGTTACTGTTTGTTTTTATATTTAATATAAAATTGGAAAGATGAAAGGCACTGCCTAAATGAAGGTCACATTTGACTTTTCGGAATATAGTTAACTAAGTACATGATATTTGTATAAGCTTTTCAGTGTGAAACAGGCCACTTCAGAGTTTGGGTGAGGCCCAATCCACTGTAGGAGTTTGAAACTCCTAGGCCCTGGTTATACTGACATTGCAAATGAATGTTAAAACAATCCTGTATAATTTACTATATAGATTTAAAAGACAGCTAAATACACAATGAAGTATATTGATCATTTTCTGAATTGTTTATGGAAAAATTACTTTTTGATGCCCCAAATGGGTTGACCCCCCCCTCCTTGCCTGTTCAGTCAATGATGTTAATTGAGATTGTTGTTAGAGTCCACTCTTTTGTTGCTGTTTATCAAAGATTGCACTGCATACGAAATTTGTGTGCTTTTTTTCTACCCTTGTGTATGAATTGTTAAATATCCATTCATATACGTGCCATCTCCTTTTGTCTCAGTAAATCATTTTGCTAAACGACGAATGTAATAAATATGGCAAGCTATTTTGATACCGATATTACTTCATTATTATCATTATAACTTAGTTCACTAGACCAAAACATAATTTTATATGTTGTTTTTACTTTGTTTTTGTAGATAGTCCGTTGACTTACAGTTTTTAATGTTTTTATGTTTAAATATGGTTTTAAATGTGCAGGGAAACCTTTCAAGATCAAGACCTTACACAATCAAAATCCTCTTGAAAATTGAGGCATTTTTTATGGTCCTCGGTGTTTTATTCTTAATCTTCAGTAAAAATGACTTATTAAACCCAAACCATTATCTCTGAAAAATGAAACAAATATTAGGTACCAGATTGTATTTAGACACTGAAATTAACCCTAAAAAGCTGAAATTGACCCAAAATTGGCCTGTGCCCAGTTATGAGATCAGCCAGTCCCTTGAAAATAAACCTAGGCCATGCATGAAGTAAAACAAAATCGAGCACACATACTGGCAGAAATTATGCTCAATATAAAATTGGGAGCAAATTAGTTATTATATCAGGCAGTAGTGACAGCCATAAAAGTTACTAAAGTGAATTAAGCTGTAAAAAGCAGAGACCCAATGCCTCTATCTGCTATAACATAATGCACCGGCAGATCTGTGTCTATGCAGTTTGTCAGTCATAAAGAGTAAAATATGCAGCATAGACCCAGATTTGCCGGTGCATTATGTTATAGCAGATAGAGGCTAAGTTGTTTTCAGTTGGACTCTTGGTAATATGTTATACAGAGCCAGTAGTTGTGTAAATTAAATGAGATTATTTTTACTGATCATCAATGTCGATACTCTATGATTAAATAGTCCTCAGTCAGCTAAATTTTGAACTTAAAACTTGTGTACTAACCTTTGACATTTTTGTTCTTAACAAAAACCATCAAAATAATAATTCTGCAAATGACCTCATATTTAGCAGCTGGTAAAATTTAATAAACTTTGTAATTTGAATTACAGTAAAAATGCATGTGCTGAAACAGAATTAGTGTAAAGGTAAGCAAAAATATCAGTAGAAATTTAGGCAAGATTTGAGACTAATAATCTAAAAGCATATCAAATCCTAAACGTTTGCATCTTGCCATAGACGTTTGGTCTTGAGAGGAATCACGATATGCAGCCTCCTTGATTTTATTTCCATTGTTGTCGAAAATAACTAAACAAGTGTTGTGATCAAATGCTTTATTTGTCAAAAATTACATATGCACACGATTTTGACAAAGCTATGATTGTGGAAAATTCAGCGTGCTTTACTTTTACAGTTTTGGACCAATTGTTTTCCTCCCTAAGTTTGTACTTGGTAATATTTTGGAATTTTATAATTGATAAGTAAAACTAGTGACAGACAAATTACCCAGAAATTTCCTCATATGCATTGTACTGTACTCTATATGATAAGTTTGTTTCCTTAAATTTTTCCCATTCCAATTCTTATCAGCTTAAAGTTTGATTGCATTGGAGGAAGGGCAGCTCCCAATTAAATCTTAACTGATTAGATTAAATGTCAAGGTCACTAGATGTGAGATAGCAAAATGATGCACATTTTATATGTGTAATAGGCATGTTATGTTGGTTGGGTGTGGCAGTCACTCTTCTGCTCACTTTTAAAACAGACATCCATTCCAAGGATGACCTTCATTTTGGCAAATTCCCACTGAATATTGTCACTCTTGGTGGTAAGTTTTCATTTCTGTTTAAGAACTAACTTTTCTTACTGCTATTCCCATGCATTAATTACAGTGATATATTTCCCATATCTGTTTAAATGTGCCTTCCTCCATGTAATTTACGCCTTTATTAACTTCAACACATATGCATCTTTGTACATTCTAAAGGTATTTGATATTACATAGAAGCTGTGTACATATTGTATGCTGGATAAACTGTTAAATAAATATTTTATTTCGAACGGCTTTAAATTTGCAGTTTTTACTCACCAGGTCAAAAGACAAATGGCATAGCTCTGTGTCCACCATCTGTTATGCGTTGTGTAACAGGTGTCCAGCAAGAACTCCATTTGTGAAATATTCAGTACAACAGAGCTAAATTTAATTCAGCTTTATCAAGTTTTTTTTCTAAGGAATTTGTGTGTGTGTTTGTGTGTGTGTTTGTGTGTGTGTGTGTGTGTGTGTGTGTGTGTGTGTGTGTGTGTGTGTGTGTGTGTGTGTGTGTGTGTGTGTGTGTGTTCCCTTGCAGTTATTTGATTTATTTTGAAAACCAGGTTGATAATGTACTACTTAAACTGTGTTGGTTATGCTCAATATGAATGTTTTCTAGGACATAATCTAGCTAAGTTGTATTGGTTTCTTCCTTGCAACTTTTGGCTTGCAAAGTAACCAGATAGAAAATGGTTTATTTCTTTACATCTACTGCAAAGCTACTAAGCCAATTTCTATTAGGCTTTGTTGGAATGTTTTACTGAACATGTAGGTAAGGTAGATAAACTAAATTAGATGCAATTTAATCTCTCTCTCTCTCTCTCTCTCTCTCTCTCTCTCTCTCTCTCTCTCTCTCTCTCTCTCTCTCTCTCTCTCTCTCTCTCTCTCTCTCTCTCACACACACAAACACAGTAATTAGCATAATGTATAGTCAGAAACATTAATCCTATATTGTGTATCATTGAAATCGTTTTGTTTAATTTTTTAACAGCAGCTTACAGTTACTAAATTCACAATGAAAACAGTTAGGTTCGGCAACATGGATCGAAAAAAATACATTATATTCTTTTTTGTAAGCTTTAACTAATGCACATGTTTCAGACACTTCAAGAAATTTTCGTTGTTCCAGACACTTCAAGAAATTTTCGTTGTTCCAGACACTTCAAAAAATTTTCGTTGGTCCAGACACTTCAAGAATTTTTCGTTGTTCCAGACACTTCAAGAAATTTTCGTTGTTCCAGACACTTCAAGAAATTTTCGTTGTTCCAGACACTTCAAGAAATTTTCGTTGCAGATCACAAAAATGTTCTGTAGATATTTTGATGCAGAAGATGAACGTCTATTAAAATGAACATTGAATATAATTATTTCTTGTGTTTTGACAGAACTATTTATTCTTATTGACTCTGATTTCATTTTCAGAAAGTTTCTGATTCTGTAGCCGTATTCTCGTACGATTGTTCTGTATATCTATATTATGTACAATATTTTCATAATAATGATTTTAGTTAGGGTCATTTAGTTAATGTAATGGCATTTCAAAATATTCGGATATTACTAGCTATATGAGTTTATTGTGAAACATTCAAGGACATTAGGATTTAAAATCTATGATGTTGTTACATAAGGGTATCACAGTTTTCATTCGGAATACATTTGGAACGTGTTAGGGTAAATTGGATTAATTGGAATTCATAAAACTTAATGTAACTGATTAACTATTTTAACTTTGAGTTTGTTTAGTTTTTGGGGGAAAGGGGGTATTCTTTAGTATGTTTATTAGGTATAATATATTAATAGTTTAATTTATAAAAAAAAACTTGCTGGTTATCATTCTTTTTTTATCAGATAAATTAAGCCACTAGGTCGTAAAACTAATGTAATGCAATGAAGAAGAAAAAAAAGGTATTGTTCCAAGTCTGGCAGAACCTCTGTATTTGTGAGTTATCTAAACTTTTAAACATATGCAGTGGACAAAAATTTCAGTTCACTTCAAATATTCCCTAATATCACATTATTCTCCATTGCAACTTAATTCCCTCGCATATTGTTACATAAAAAGTCTACACTTTCCAAAATTTCATTTTAATTATAATTTGATGACTGGTGGTTAACTTATGAATTCTTTCAGGTTTTCTCTCCTGATTGGGTCAATTGTCAATCTAATATGAAAAATTGTAGGTTTTGGGCTTTTGAAGATATTTGAGCAATTCTGCTACATCAGTGTTTACAGAAAATGGAGGAAACCTAATCCCCATTGTTACACCTTTTTTAACTCTACTTGTCATAGACAAGAAAAGCTTATGGGGTGTTCTGTTTTCCATTGTCTCTCATCCATCAATCCATTAGCACGCAGCTTGTTATCTTCCTTAACTATATGCAGGATTGCCATGAAACTTTACAAGCACATTTATCCCATGGCCTAGTTAGTATTTAATGAAATTGGTGATGTTCAAGCATTCATTGACAATTGTATTATTGCTACTCTCCTGAACGGAAAGTCATATTGACATGAGTTTTTAACTACAAGATTACGTGCTTTGTTTGGTCCTAAATGAAAAAAAAAATGTCAATGTGATAAACAATGTGGCCATCTTGAAAAACAAATTATATTGCTAATCCTTCTAAATGGATGGTCATATCAGCATGGAGTTTCCACTTAACAACCTGTGATCTCTCTTGTGATGAATAGTTGGTCCAAAATGAAAATGGTGTGAGTTTGGTGCCCAGCATGGCTGCCACAGTGGCCATCTTGAAACTCTTGCGATTGCTTAGCCTCCTGAATGACAAGTAATACTACCTAGGGGTTTTCAACAGAAGACTTCTTACGATTTATAGTTGGTCTAAAATAAAACTGGCATGGATCTGATGTTCATGTGGCCACAATAACTACCATATCTTGAAAATAGTATCACTATTTCTGAAGTGCTGGTAGTATCTACATGGGGTCTTTACTAAACAACTACTTATGTGGTCTAGTTCTATATGGATGGTAATATTGACATTGTGCTTTTACCGTAAGAGTTCTTATGATGTCTAGTTGGTACTAAGTAGAAAATATGCCAATCTTCCATTCAATAGGGCCACAATGTCATCCGCTTTGAATCTTTTTCAAAACAGAAAGTCGTATTAACGTCGTTTTTTCACGAGATTCCCTATGATGCTGTGTGGGTCCTAAATGAAAATTGTGCCAAACAGACATTGGATATGTCTGCCACAGCAACTAATTTGAAAATCTTGTTATGGATGAAACATATTAAGTATGGCTTAAGCATTCTAGAATTAAAATAAAGAAATGGTTTTGTCATTAATTCCTTAATTTGTTTTCAGGGATTAGAACGTAAGTTCCTTCGAGGGTCTATTGACTTTTCTTGAGAAACGTTTTTCACAAAAATTGTGACTGACAGCTGGATTTGTTTTTAAATATTTGATTCAAGAGGCTGTTTGTCTTTTTTGTGTGGCTCTTTTGGGAGTTGGGTGCCAAAGAGGTGGAACGAAATTATTTATCGGCAAACCTTTTCAAACTCTTTATATTTTCAATGAAGATATTAAATTCAGACCATTTAAAGTAAAATGTGCTCTGCAGAAGTGAGAACATCACATTTTGAGAGATTTACCACTAAACTTACAAGGAATTGTAGACCTATAAAAAAAAAAAGTGCACTAGTGCTGAGCGAAGTGTAGAGTGTAGTTCATCCAGTGTTAGTCTTGCACCGTGAAATGGTATGTTGTTTAGGTGTGACGTCTTACTTCTAGCACAAACTGTTTTGTGAAGAGTGTTCCCCAGAAGACTGAAAAGAACAAGTGTCAAAATGTTCAAGTATATTTTAAGGACTTGGCAACCCATATTACCACTGTTCTGCAGATTAAACCCTCAGCTACCATCACATTTCATCCAACTGAAACTTATATATACAAAACTTAAAAATATATCCACTTGCTTGTGTCTGAATTTGATTTTGGCAGAGAAAAGACATAAAATTAAGTTATTTTGGGTTTATTAGAGCATGATAGGCTATATATGATGGCCTGTATAACTGTTGGAAGAAAAGTCCGGTAAGAATCAGCGACGCAAGGGGAAGTTTCTGGTAAGCTTTCTCACATACCCGCAAAGGCCGAGCCCGACACTTGAACCCACGTGATCTTGGTCGATGCCGTTTGCTAGAAGTAATCAGAAAAACAAACAGTATAGACTAGTATGCCGGCTAGTTATGCTACGGCATATATATATATATATATATATATATATATATATATATATATATATATATATATATATATATATATATGCATGCTGTTTGTCGTTGGGCTTGACTTATAACTGAGTACATTCAGTACATACAGATAAGCAGAAGCAAAAATTGTAATAGGCACATTGGATTATATTTTCAGCGATTATGACTAATTCTATCTTATCCGCTAGGAATTAACTCAATGGAAAAAACCTATTTAAATTATAGTCAACGCAAATGTATTATTAAGATCCATGGTGTTAATTCTGTGTTGCAATCGTCTTTTTAAGTAGCAAAATCTATCAATATTCATGAATACGAAAACATCTTATTCACCGAAGGTCCATTAATCTTCCTTATGATCAGCTGATTGCTAGAGTCATGTGATATATAGTTCTTTATGCCAATAAAATGTGTATTATTAAGCCTTCGTTAAGTGATATTTACTTTAGAGACCCAATTTTGCTACTTTATGCTCTTTATGCTCTTCACGCTGACGTGTATAGGTATAAAATACATACATAACATTCTTAGTATACAACTGCCATGCCACTTTGCCGTTCTTTCAAAATAGGCTCCTTTCAAATGGGAAAATTGTGGATTTTTCAAGTACGACAATGAAAAGCATAGTGTATATTTAAGTAAATTGATATTTAACACTCGTTAAAAATGGGGAAGATTAGCTTGTTTGAATAATTTATGCATGGTATTTGAAAGTAAAATACATTCAAATTTACGGGTATAAAAGTTAAAGACAAACCACATTAACATACTCTATTTAAATTAAACACCATACATAAATTTGGTTGAAATAATACAAATAAAGTGTTACCCACGTACTTTATTCATGAGTATATCTCCAATTATAAATATTTCGGCAAAACCATTTATGACCGTACACGTCATTATAAAGTCATCGTCAGCCTTCTCTTACACGAGCAACTCCAAACGGTCAAACTAAGCAAGTCTCATTAAAACAACAGCAACAACAAAACAAAGACATCTGCAAGAAGTGTAAATGAGCTATGTATCTCTACATATACAATGTTTGTGTCCATTAAAATTATTCTGGGGGCTTTACTGAAATGCATAAGAAAGTCGTTAAAGTTGCAATAATTGACTTTATTTCTAGCAACAACAGAAAACACATCTGAGCTCGTGAATGTATTTTTACAATTAAATAAATTTAATACCAATTGGCTGTTTAAAGCCTGATTTTAGATCACATGGCATTTCACGAGAGAGGCTACATAGTCTCCAACTAGAAGATCGCAAAAAAAAATGTCATTTGTCACGTAACAAAAACAGCCTTATCAAAGAAAGCCGATTCTCACGCTAGAAATGAAAAATAAGAAAGAACTGTTTACACATGGAAACAGCCAATCATTTCCACTTATTACTTATGATTATGCGAAACAAGATAGTCTAAAAATAATGCTAATGTAATGTTTTAAGTTCTATACAAACAGAATTTACTTGAAACAAATATCGAATCCGGTGAAAATAATCATTAAAATAAATGAAGAAAAAAAATAAAAAAGCGAATTCAAAGCTAACACACAATCAATTTAATCACATATCCGTATCACAATTATATCCTAAACTCAATTGATATTGATAAAAAATAGATAAATTAAACAATGAAATTATCAATTACATATTGTTTTTAAAACTCACTATATACAGAAACAATTATATTGGGCAAAAAGTGGTGGAGTAGTAGGCATTACCCAGACCAGTACTAGTGAAATGTACAAACATTTTAAACCATTTTAAATAATTCAACACCCGAACAGCATAGGTGTGTGTATGTGTGTGTGTGTGTGTGTGTGTGTGTGTGTGTGTGTGTGTGTGTGTGTGTGTGTGTGTGTGTGTGTGTGTGTGTGTGAGAGAGAAAGTATTCTCAGCAAGAAACAGAGAAGATACATACAAAAACAATGCATTAATAAAGAAACTATACGTACCAAGAAAATTTAGGCAGATAAAGAATTTGTATTAAAGTTCAGAGATAAAACAGACCTTTGGAAAGTTAACAAAGCAAAACACAAGAGTGGATCAACGAGGATGTTATCAAAATATGCGGATTAAAACGGAACAAGATAACGGGGTGGAGGTAATTGCGAAGGGTAGTGGGCATTGGCCCACTATTAACTCACTAAAAATACAAGGCTTACTTTTCAAAATTTTACATAACGCATGGTTCACCGGTGATGTGGCTCTGAGGGGATATATGATAAGGCAGATGCCAAAATGTTCCATGTGTAAAAAAAACATACACAAAACAACACGCAATTCTAAATTGTGAAATGAGAAACTTTGGTAGGATAAGAATAATTACTGAAAAAGCCAAAAAAGAAAGATACCGAAGGAATATCTTACAATACTTAGATGACAATTTTGAAAAAGAAAAGTCTAATGAAGATAATAAACTACATCATATATACAATGATAGCCTGTGGTCAAATAATTAAAATTAAAAAAGTGATATTATTAGAATGGATGACATATGAGGTCACACTGGAGGGTGAGAGATGGGGGAGAAAGCTTCGGTTAAAGCCCAAATTAAATGGTCTAGTGGAAGGAGTGTACTTGGGAAATTTGAATCATTTGACTATTGAATTGTTACTAAATTGTTATTCATTGAATTTCACCCTTTTTGTATATTTAATCATTTAACCGATGGCATTGCTGGCTGGGTGCTCGGAGCTGTACATATATCTTACACTAATTCTACTTCCAACCAACATCGAGCCTGGTGGGACTTCAACAACAGCAAATAAAACATTGAGAGCCCCAATTCCCCATAACCAATTCCTCATGGATGGGGGGAGCAGCACTTCACAATTTTGCATGAGGTTAGAGTTTAAAATAAAAGGAATTTCCCAGGTTTCTTTTAATGGTTATACTGATTATTTATAAAAAGACAATTCCCTTTATTTCGGTGTATAACACATAGGTTTAACAATGGTTATTTAGTGTACATCTTGGCCTTACTCAAAATGTACACCTTTAAAATAACTGCTAAATCCGCTTGGAAATTTTCACTTCCTGTATTTTAAAGGTAAATGGAAAAATAGAGTCGATGGTCTTTTATTTTTTACATTTTATATAAATATAGTGTCACTTGGACTAATTCATAATAACCCTCAGAGCAATGTGTGCAGTCATTTGGGTTAGCTGTGTGATTAGATCATCTATAATTACAACAAATACAATATCCAAAGAAATTTCAGTACATGAAAGTAACAAAGAGGTATGCAAACATTGCCTCCACTGTACATGTTGCAAAAGCAGCTTCACGTTTCATCTGTCAATCTCTCAGAAGCCTTTTTCTTGAGCGCACTGAATAATGTTCGCCAAACGATCAGGTAATTTCGTGATTCTCAGTAAGCGTTGATGTTGATTGGACAAAAGCGGATTACTTTAGGTTTGGATTTAAGTCTGACGTAAGACAAAAGGGGTATAAATAACCTAATCGTCTGATCTCTGTAAAACAAAGTTATTATTGCGTAACCAATGCCTGAAAAGTGCCCAAGACAACTACACCAATTATTCCGTAATAAATTGCCTCGCTGATATTGAAAACGTGAAACGTCTACAACAAATTCTGTTCCGATAAGCATTACTTAATATTTTCTCTCGCTATCTCTCTTTTATATAATGTAGATAGATAGATAGATAGATAGATAGATAGATAGATAGATAGATAGATAGATAGATAGATAGATAGATAGATAGATAGATAGATAGATAGATAGGTAGGTAGGTAGGTAGGTAGGTAGGTAGGTAGGTAGGTAGGTAGGTAGGTAGGTATTCACTGTTAGACACGTCGTAGATAAATTGATCCGACATAAACAATTTTAAGCGTACATTTTCAGACGAGTGACAAAATTTGTTCCTAAAAAGATACCGATTTACAGACTGCATAAAGATATTCACCTGTTTGGGAGCCTAAGTATTGTACAAATTATCAGTTGTTTTTATGTCCATAAGCATGATGAAAAATCGATTATTTTGTCCTCTCACAGAGTTAAAAACAATATCGCAGAGAATCGATTGTTGCACGGTTATCATGCATTCCTTATTATTTGCAGCCTAGTTGTGCGTTTGTGTTTTTGTTTTAGCAGTCCACCACCCACATCTCACTCCAAAAACCAACACTGAAAAGAAAGGAATATTTTTCCCTGGAACCATCTAAAACACTGCAAATAACCAAAAAGTATTATTCATCGTGTGCCAGGTGGATATTCAGGCGCTTTCCCGATAATTAAAGTGACCTCTCAAATTTCAGAATTACTTTAAAAAAAAATTGGCTATCTCTCCTGAACAATAACTTGAATGTTGACATAATGAACTTTAGATGTAAAATAGTTCATATAATATAGAAGAAAACATTTGGTGGAGTTACAAAGATCTAAAACCTTACATATTGTATTGGAAGAATTGTCTAAGTGACCCGCTGGGTTGGACAAACTTTTTCTCCGACAACCAATCAATACGTGAAAATGTCCGGGTAGGCAAACATCTACACCTGGATGATTGATCAGCTTGGCAGCAGTTGATTGAAATGTTTAATTTTCATTTGCTAAATTAACTGTTCCGCCCATTTGATAAACCACTTCCAAATCACTTAAGAAATATTGAACTGTACAGACACAGATGGTTCGTGGTTTATAACTAAGAAGACGACGGTTGTGATTGAAATACTCATCAAAACAATACATTCACAGTTAAATCGTACCCCAGCTGCAAGACTGCACAACGCTCAGAATATAAAAAGACATTGCCATGTTTTCTTAAATCGTAAGGAAGCAGCGTATTTTTCACAGAAATAATTTATGTTGCACCCCGACCAACAAATCTCTAACCAAAATCCCTAAACTTAATCTGGAATTGAATAGTTTATGAAGATATATCAATTTGTGCTGGTTTTTGTTTTAAATTTCCATGTACTTAATTAAAATATTTATGAAACATAATTGAAAAGTATGACGTAAGACTCAGTATTTATGATACGGCTACGTTAACGGTTCGTGCAATTTTCATAATATAAAATGTGTGTACCGATAGACAAGATAGTTCGACGTGAATTCTAAAGGACTATTTCCAAGTCAGGTGTGGTCATGTTTTTTTTTTTGACAAGTTGTACTGAAAACTTGATTTCCATGTTACACAAGAATGTTTATGTCGTTGGCTTTAGAGACACTTTTAGCAAATTATTTTTTTTTATCACGCCAAGGAAATGGGGATTTTCCTCTTTTCTCAGATATACTGAAAGATAGATAGCTTGGACGGGAATCGTACCCGCGATCACTGGAATACGATTCTGACAATCTACCAATTTGGGCTACTGTGGATTTCTCATAAGAAATAAAGAAGAGCTCTTGGTGTCATTCGCTACCACAAGTGAAACTTATTAAAAAGATGATTATGGATGCCAGAATAAGATGTATCGATTTCTTATAACAAATTTAATTTATTTGATTAAAGTTAGCTTGAATTGCGCAGATTCTATGCAGTATCTATGATCAAGCTAATATTATGAAATGACATTGTACCCACCCAATCCCCGTTGTCATAATTAGCGGAGATTATCTTCATCTCACTATTCGCATTCCACCTGCATCAAATATTATGAGGAATGGATCTAAACACCCTGACTACTCAAGTTCGACGTAAAAGACAAAAGAATTCACATCTGATCCAAATCCAAATATCGAGTTCATACTCCAGTTTTAGGTACTTTGAAATAATTGATTTTATAGGAAACTGGGTATAATTGGTGTGTACTTTACAGTCTACGTGTAATTTATATGTAAATATAAACGTTTGAAATTTTAGAATTTTTTGATGGAGAGCGCATCGAAAAATCAGTAAAGTATAAGGAAATCGATAAATAGCAATATGATCATTATAAACACTGTAAAGTCTTACTAAGCAATAGACAAAAAAGCAAAAGCCAACAAATCTTGTAAAATTCAACAAATTATTTATGATTTATGACAGTTACATAATCCAAAATGTCGTCTGAAATCGCTATAATAACAAAATTAATTATTTAGTCCAATAATATTACCGAGCGATTCATAATTCCAGTGATTTTGCTCTAGTGTTAAGGCAACGATAAATAATTCTAATATAAACAAGTTGATATACCCCTTCATTTGACCTAGGTCGTATTTACCAATTTTCTGGAAATACTCTGTCAACTTAATCGTAAATTTCCTTCCTGGTGGTTTCAAAGGTCAGAATCAAGACTATGTTTTAACTCATTGGCCTACTCGTGCTGAATTCGGTTTGCAATAGATATTGTAAACCACTCCCTCATAGTTTAATCATCCGTCTACCCTCCTGTCTTCAATCTTCCACGTCATCTGTTGACCACAGTGAACCGCTTTTGGACAAGACAGAGTGGTTTCGCAGTCAACCTTGTCCGATGGGATCAGGCCACTAACTCATCCTGCTGCTGTGGAGCTCTTCAGACCATGTCAGACATTGTCCACAACTGTCCACTGACAATGTTCCCCAGTGGACTGCAGGTTCTGCATGTTGCTGATGACGATAATGATAAATGGCTAAGTACTAAGGGCACATAATAATAATAATAATAATAATAATAATAATAATAATAATAATAATAATAATAATAATAATAATAATAATAATAATAATAATAATAATAATAATAATAATAATAATAATAATAATAATAATTCATACTGAAGAGAACCTGTTTGCCATAATGATCTAAATACAGAAAGATATTAGCTATGTATTATGTTTTTTTTACGAAATAAATATCAATGGTGATGTACACCATTAACTTGATTTTGAACAATGGTTTTGTTCAACAAACATATATATGTAACAATAATCATGATGAAAAACCAACAAACAATACTTATTAAATATACAGAACACTATACAAATTTGCCAAATGGCCAAATCCGCCGCAAAACAGCAAAGTCCGCACTTTAAAGGCAGTGTCCATATGCGCATGTCTGAGGAAAATTGAAATTTAAATAATACGATCCTTTCTGGTATGTATATACCAATACATTTCAAGAAATTCAAGTTCTAGTACCGTCAATATTTACACTGGCTTGATTTCTAATACAATATATTTTCACAATAAAACACTCGAATGGGAAGAGGTGTATATAAAATGTCTGAAACAAGATTGACTAGCTAATTTGCAGTTTAAAAGCGGAATGATACTATTATAATTGTGTCAAATGATGCATGGTAAAATGATATTTATTGTATATATTTTATATCAGATATTCCAAGATACACAAAGTCACAATATTTCTGGAATGTAATAGTTCTTGTTTAATTAAATAATTGTCTTTGAGTTTTACTTTCTTTTCCCTTGTCTTTACTTGGATTTCTAGGTGCCCTATGTACAGCTGGTTTTTCCCATGACACTTCTTTGTAAATGACACAACCGTTGCCAATAAACTAGGGAAAGTTTGAGATAGACTGCGTTCATGGCAATACTTTTCCAGCTTTTAGCTTTTCCAGTAGTAGTAGCAATTATAGTCGTATATGCATGTGCGGTTGCTTCACGGCTCTTGGAGCCTCATATTTTCATAAGAGACGAGAGATCCCACCCGAAGGGTGGGTCTCCATTACCCCCCTCCGTGGTTAGCCATCGGCCCGGATCCACGTGGAGGTTCTTGGCCCAGGGCGGAGCCTTATCGCTTCGTACCAGACCTTAAGACCTTGATTTTCATTACACCTCATACAGACAGAACACCGCCCAAACCACCAGCAGGACAAGAACGCCAGGAAAGCCGCCACCAAAGCAACGCCCGCGTAATTCCACGTGTAGCCTTTTATTGTCCTTAAGAGATGATAACGCAGTTGTTGTACCATATCTTCCTCCGCTTGTTTGTCATCTTTCTGTCTTTCTTCTGCGAATGAAATTGAAGTCGATTCGGATGAAATTTTAAGTGCTAAATTTATTTATCTAGTAAGGGTGTTTACTTTCAACATTTTGTGTTAAATTAACATAATTCGTGTTGAGATAGGACGATAATAATACTGACTAAGCATAACTATTTTGGTAAGGGAAAATGGAATTAATAGTTTGCTAATTAATTATCACACAACGGACCGTTCTGGCGACCTAAGAAGTTCGAGCGTCCGTCTTAAATACAGGAAGTCACGAGTTCGAACATCGGCCAAATCATAGCAAAGACTTATAAAAATGCTGCTAGTTGTCTCGCTTGGCGATCAGTATTAAGAGGTTAGTATGATGACTGGCAGGCCTGATGTTAGGATATATGACTGTGTGCGATACGATTCGCCCCCACCCCAGTTCTATACATCGATATCAACGGCCACACTGCATACATCGTAACGATATGACTAAAAAAAATGTTAAAGTTATTTTGAAATTTAAAATCACACACACACATACACACACACTATTACCTAATATCATCCAATTTCAAATAATGTCATAAACTGGCATATAATGTTAATAACTGCTACCAAAAAGCACCAACTGTCCATGGGACAGTTCGTATTTATGCCTAGACGCAATTTGTTTACTGTCTTAGTTACTGTTAACAGAAACCGACATTGAATCAAGTCATTTGTCTAACGTTCTTTCCTCTGTTTACTGATGAGTTCTTCTATCTCAAGTCTACTAATAGAATAAATGATTTTGCAGCTTTGATTGTGTAGCATGTTGCTGTCATTCGATCTGAGAAAATTGCGCCTTTTTGTCCTCATTTACGTAGATTATGTACATTACTTTGCATAACATCAATATTGTCCCCATTTATATAGATGATGTACATTGCTCTGTACATATTTCACTTTTGTCCCCATTTATGTAGATTATGTACATTGCTTTGTATAACTACACTTTGGTCCACCTTAATATAGATTACGTTCATTGCGTTGTACAAATTGTACTTTTGTCCATAAATATATAGATTATGTATTGCTTTGTACAAATTTATTTAGCAGACGATTTAAGTGCATGAGTATTGTTTAGTATTTTGTCTGACATCTTTAATTGTAAACCGAAATGATGAGTATGTGTCTTGGGTCCGTTAAATACAGAAATAGCTCCTTTATTTAGAAATATTTTCTTCATAACCGCAACGTTTCAAACCAATCCTTCGTATCTGCATTGCAATAATTCGCTCCTGTAACATGCTGTCGTGCTTACTGAGCCATTTTAATGACTGTACTCCTATCTGACTCTGTCAGTGATTTTAATACGAATTTGAACTTTGTCGTATCGCAACTGCGTAAATAATTTATAAATATGAGTTTTAATTTGCTTTTATAACTGCAACAAGTGTATTAGTGTGATATATTGTTCCATGCAAATACTCAAGTAATTTAAGTAATTAACACATTTATGGTACTGTGATTTGAATTTGTCGATGTATGGACGCGATATAGATGTTACTAAACTTTCTCTAGGCGTCAAACTTTAATATGTACGATACTTTTAAGGAAACAATAAAATCTGCAAAGTGTTGATTGGTTGGATTTTGTGTTTGATGTCATTTTGCACAGTATGGCAGGCTTTATGCGGCGTCCAGAATATTTGGTGGAGAAGGACGTGTTTTCAACGTGTTGGGTGCTAGTACATCCGACAATGTTTTTATGAGAGGTAATTTACTGCTCCGATGCTAGAAACACCATACTGTTCAATTTAAGGTTTGTGTGAGTGCGATCAATGTGCAACATTTACTCAATGTATGAAGGTTAAACGAAAATGGGAAACTTTATCATTGATCATGTCTTTTGATTGTACTCTGAGAATAGTCACATTATCTGCGGTAGTTTTCCCCGTCAGTACCGGTGATTAACACCCGATCCAACAAGATGAGTAATTTCTTGCTGTTTCGAACCTCTCTGGTGGCCTAGTGGTAGAATGTCCTCCTCGAACGTGGGGGGTCACGGGTTTGAACCCCGGCCTAGTCATACCAAAAGATTTCAAAAAATGGTACTAACAGCTGCCTCGCTTGGCACTCAGCATTAAGAGGTTACTGTTAGGACTGGTCGACCCGGCGTCATGATAATGTGACTGGGTGGGACATCATGCTACATGTCTGCCGCATTGATGCCTCAGGGCAAAACATCGCTATAAAATGTCACACTGCAGACATTGTAGCGATATGATTGAAAAAATGTTAATGCTACGTTTAAAATCTAAATCACACTCACACATTTGCTTTTTCAAAATTTGGTGTTAGGGAACCCGTTCTAATTTAGCGCATACGCTGATGGGCAGACAAGATCGCATTATCATATCCCTCTTCTAGGTCACATTTTCTTGAAAATCGTGTAAGATCAACTGCGACGACGGTGTTAATGAAGTTTATAATAAACAAAGAGACGAGGAATTTGACAAGGAACAGATCATGCACAGTTGACTTTTATGTGTGTAAATTTGCATCAATAATCAGCAGCGTAAATCCATTAATTTTCGTTTACGGTAATAAGTTTGCGTGAGTGCGATCAATGCGTACAAACACGGTAGAAATAATTCTAAGCATTGTCCTAAACTCGACTAGCCTCAGGAAAGTCGGCATTGAACAGGTGAGTACTAACCTGGTTACGCTTAGCTGGCTGGAAGTTATGAACTAACGTCACATACAAGCCTTTGTGGTATAGTATACAAGCAGTGGATTTCCTAGTTTTCGGAGGTCGTTTGATTATGGGTGTGTACGCATAGATCGGGTGTGGTTTGTTTATAATTGGACTTGATTAGGATAACGTGAATGATTTTCAGTAAGTTGTTCTTATACCTGTCTTGGAAGTCACGAGTTACATTGTTTCTTTCTCCGGTGTTTAGTAACTCTGTTGACTCACTGGCGCTTTGAATCTACAGTTGGTACAAATTGATAACTAATTTCTTTCGAGCAGGAGAAATTGAGAAATTGAAAGCAAAGACTCGCAGTTTGAGGTGTTTGATTTAAAGGTCTTGTATCAAATAAAATGGGGTTTTCAACTACGGTTAAGGTAGCCATGTGGATAACTCTGTTTGCCTTCTTTTTAGAGGCAGTTGGTTTCGCCATTCCCTTCGTTTTTGGGATTGTAATACCTAACGGTGATATAACCTTGTATGCATTCGTCGGAATATGGTACGTTGTGGCATGTGTGAAAGGTCGGGGCATCGATAGTTGCGCTTCGCAAGCCATAGCACAAAATCTGGGATCAGATTACCAAGGAAACATAGATGGAAAAAACATAACGAATTTAGCCAATAATGCAGGCATGGCTCTTGGTAAGTACAAGATTTGAATTTCCTCTTATACAGAATATAAGTAAAACCAGCAACCTATCATATCAATTATTTAAGAAAATATTTACATACAAAATTCTAAAATGTATCATTGATATAACAATGTATGTATGTATGTATGTGTGTATGTATGTATGTATGTATGTATGTATGTATGTATGTATGTATGTATGTATGTATGTATGTATGTATGTATGTATGTATGTATGTATGTATGTATGTATGTATGTGTGGGTGTGTGCGCGCGCTATGGGTATGTATCCGTCACCAGATGAGTAAGTTCAATATCGTATTATAATGACTGATTTGTCTTTAATCCGCTAGAGCTACTTTTTGTATCGTTTACGAAGGTACTTATATTGTATTTAAAACCGTAGCTATCCATGCGGAGAGGACGCAGTTGTATATAGATTCTCTGATCTCATCTAGGCGGTCATTGTAAATAGAGACAGCAATGTTATTTACGTCGCGGAAGTCCACACATTGAAAAACTGGTAGCAATTTAAGTTAGCGCAATAAAAGCCTTCCGGTTACCGTTTGTAAAATTTGCCTTTTTAATTAAAATATCCAGCTCCTCTTAGTTCATATGACATTAAACTGGCCTATTCGGATATGAAAAATTGATCTGGCTGCTAGTATTAATTTATGCGCATCCGTCATAAAAGGCAACAGACAATCAAGAAACCCAATTTTTCTGTAATATATTTGTCAGATTTTCTGCAGCACCAGACTTATGAGATAGATGTAACTATACCTTGAGTGACTACCCCTATTAGATATTTGGCTGACAGCTTATAATTTGAATTACTACAAGGCATTTTTGTACAAAAAAAAGTTAATAACAATGAAGGACAATGACTCCACCACTCCCACCACCAAATTCATTTAAAAAAAACATACAGGCATTTTTTGTATCAAGTTTTGTCCACTGTACAAAACAAAGTTTAGCCATGTTTGAATTATGTCATTGGTGTTGTGGAAACTTCTTTGTACGATCGCCACAGAAAAATCAGGTTGGTACATGTCTTTCAAAAGATAATTTATTCTAAGTTTGAGCATGCACATAGACTCGTTCTCTCTTAAAAGACTTTTGATATTACAACACATGTGTCTCTCACTAAAGTTACGGACTATTTTCGAACATTCGAAATTTGGCATGTTTCTATAAATCCCTATCTTTTAGTATCCTTTTTGCAAGACTTGTACAACTCCATTTGGCAAGATTTGAACAACTCCATTTGGCAAGACTTAAGGCTGTGCAATCCCTTTTGGCAAGACTTAAGGCTGTACAATCCCTTTTGGCAAGACTTAAGGCTGTACAACCCCTTTTGGCAAGGATTAAGGCTGTACAATCCCTTTTGGCAAGACTTAAGGCTGTACAACCCCTTTTGGCAAGACTTAAGGCTGTAAATCCCTTTTGGCAAGACTTAAGGCTGTACAATCCCTTTTGGCAAGACTTAAGGCTGTACGGTCCCTTTATTGAGCCTCGGTATTTTTATCTTCTAGTTGTTAAGTCTTTGGTATCAATTGACCGGTGTTCGAACCCACGACCTCCCGCTGTTATGTTTGCGCTTACTAGCCCAACTGAATTTCTCACCGGCTACATGTGCTACTACTATGTTTGGAACAGGCAAAGAATTGTCTGGGTTACCTAGGTGCTGAGATGGTATCCCAGATGGATTGGTTTTGTCATGCAAATAAGTTTTTACATCTGCAAAGAGTAAATGATTTTTAAAAAAATAACTGAATGTGTTTATAACAAGAAGCCATATGTATTGTCCTAATGTTGTTTAGCTTTAAATGCTTGTTAATGCAAGGTAATCGCGAGACCTGGGATCAATCTAGTCTCAGATTGGAGAAGCAGGGGATTGAACTCACTACCTTAGATATCTTGTTAAGCGTTTTACCGTCTACACTATACTGGCAATTTTTATGATATCAAAAATACTTAAGCACGTGTGGAAAGCCGGGTGACTACTATCTTTACAAGAAGATCAAATTTATGTAAATCTTTTAAACATTGCAACAAAGTGGCCATGGTGACCAAAACCGTCTTTTGTAATTAATTCAATGCAAGCATGGCTGAATATGTAACTTGGAGTGGGTGGAGTAAGAGATTATTTTAAACCCTGATTTAAAAAATATGTTTAGTCACGATTTTATATATCATGAGAGTACAGTAAAAATCGAGTAAATTAATAGGAAAATTCCAAACGTACCAACAGCAAAATGTAGAAGGCAAATAATAATAATAATAATAATAATAATAATAATAATAATAATAATAATAATAATAATAATAATAAACTTTAACGAGTTTAACACGTTTGGTCATGACATACCTATCTGCCATGTGGTCCACAACCGTTGTAATTGGTTATGCTTTAAAATAGCCATGCTTAAATTTTATTTTCGCCTCCCGCCAGCATTTGTATGTGTATGTGTACGCATGTCAGATTTTTCTTATTTTAAAGAAGAAATAAAACGCAAAGCAGACAAACTATTGGCCTGTCAAAATTGGACTTGGCTCCTTTAAGCAAATGTCAAGGGGCCTCTGATTTCATAGCCCTTAATCTAGATTGAAAACCGACTGATATGTTGAAATCCTCCGAAAAAAAAAGTATGTAAGGTAGAAGAGAGACTTTCATATCGAAGACAAAGGATGTAGAAGGTCTGAATAGATCGCTAAAGGCTTGGATAAATGTAGGTCTAAGTAACAACCAAAAGTGTAGATAAGCTGTAACATAGAATCTTCGTAGCCCCTGACCGTCTGGCGCATTATTTTATGGATCCTGTATTCAAGCAAACACTTGTCGTGTTATATCTGTTTCATAAAACAATATTATTACCAACAAAGAAACGGGTCAAGTGTATTGTACGATAAGACATATATATATATATATATATATATATATATATATATATATATATATATATATATATATATATATATATATATATATATATATATATATAATACGTGTTAAGAATGCATTATGGACGAATTTACTTTAATGCACAAGCACGTAACAGTCTTTCTTTCAGTTTTGATGTCCTACTTCCATATACTTACTACTGATTTGCATACTCTTCTGCAGCAGTGTAAAGCTCATGGATACATATTATGCCATTTTAATCGTATCTAATGTAGTTAGGAGAAAAAAATGTTTCCGGTCGGCCGACCCAGTTTCCCGTTGCCGATCCTAGCATTCTCCCACTCCATCCCACGGGTAAAACAAAATCACAAAATTATGTATAATGTTTAAAAAAAAAATAAATTGCCCTAATTTTAAAATCAATGTCATATGAAACAAACAACACTTTGTTACCTTTTGGTTATTAGTAACGGTTTTTTTTCTAAACAATGAATTTAAGCTTTCTATAGTTATGGGTCTGAGGTGTTCCAATGTTCCGTGTTTTGGAATAAATTTGATGCTACTTGATTACTTGATTAGTCTACATTATTGCAGTCTCTCTCTCTCTCTCTCTCTCTCTCTCTCTCTCTCTCTCTCTCTCTCTCTCTCTCTCTCTCTCTCTCTCTCTCTCTCTCTCTCTCTCTCTCTCTCTCACACACACACACACGGCGCAGGAAAATATTTGGAAGTTACTCGTCCCCGTCCTCCATATGCCCAACACACTACAATTCTCCAATACACTCCTTACACTTGTAGTAAAGAATAGCATGCACGTGTTGTACTAAGTAAAAACCATGAAAATATGACGTTCTGATGCATGTATCCTTATATAATTATGTACTAATTTACAAGATTTGAGAAATTGCTTTTTCACACAGGTTTATACTTTTGATATTTGCAATGTCTTAATTGGAAAAACAATTAGCAAATAAAAAGGAAAAACTCTTGTTACATGTATTTAAAGAGATGGAACTCCAAAAATCTACGAAATTTACATACAGTTGTCTCCTGAAAGCATAGACTCGTCGTGCAAATGCGATGAGGGTTTTATTAAAGAAATTCCCTTTGATCCAAAACACTGTTTCGGACCACTTGGCTACAATCAATTTTGAAATTGTAAACCAATGAATGAAATCATTAAGTGTTAAGTTTTAGGCATTTTTATTATACTTGATGCTTTTTGTTTGTAACATAGGTAGGAGAGTACTAACCATTGGAAATGCGAATATTATGTCCTAACTTGGTTTTCCATGACATTAGAAATATTAAAATATCAACAGTTCTTCCATTTTTTATGATAAGCAATACCAAAACTGTGAATCTGTCACAAATTCATTGTGAATATTATAAGGATAATTTATATTTATAATTCTTTAATCGAATGTTTGAAACGTGTCGCATATACCACCACGACGGCCAAATGGAATGTTGCAACACTTGTTTTCTGTCTAAACGTTACGTAATGGATATAATTCCGTGTTATTTTGCTTTATATAAGTTCAAAATGTTTTCTTTCCGCAATTGACAGATGGATGTTAAGGAAAAAAGTGTCGTGCCCCTGCCTCAAAACACCGAATTATCGGTTCCTACTTTTATTGTTTGTATACCATGGCAATTATTTTGATAGATTCTTGCATAGGTTAGATGGGTACGACGAAAATTTTTGTCCTGCGGTAAACTTAACGGGATACGTAATACGGTATACCAAAGTTAATTAGGGATCAACTATTTATTCTCTGCGGCAATTGCCTGTTTCATGTTTATTTTTTAATTTCTAGCTCTCACATATCTGAAAAAATAGTCTGATTTGTATCGAAAAAATACCATGTTATATCTATTACATTATTAGAAATAAATGCATCGGTTTAAAAAGAAACTGCAGCCCCTTCATCGCCGCTTCGAAAATTAAATGGCCATTATCTTATAGTACATACACTTGCGTTTGTATATTAATTAGCATATACGTTGTCTTTAAAAAACGGTAACTAAAAGTTGACAGAATAACTTACACTGGGTAAAATATATTGACATTAGAGGGCTTGTTGATTAAAAAAAACAACCTTGAGAATGAAGCCTTTACTTGACCAGCTGCACTATTGATGTAATAGAAAGGGAAACTGGGTTGAATGTCAACACCCGGTCAATATATTTATAAGATAGGTGACTAACGCGCCGACTCAATAAAGGAGAAAATATTGAGTCGACTAGAGAAGTTACGTAAAATTCAAACACTTTATTTTGAGTCTGGCAAACAGGGTTTAGATGCAAAAACAAGCCAATAAGCAGCAGACTTCAAACGGGAAAATAACTAGTCTTCCGAAAATCTTGGGATGACTATTCATCCGTCAAAGGAATACATAACACATTAACACACGCTAACAACATAACTTAAAATTGAAATTTTGTTTTCTTTTTATAATCCGAAATTTTAACCGTAAGTTGGATTTGGGCCTAATATATTTCAGAACATCCCCTTTGGCCGCCATGATTGTATACTTAACACGTGTGATACACATGATTCAAGGTGTATAAATATAATTGAATTAGGATCTCTTGTTGTTGTTGTTGGGTTTAACGCCATTTTTAAGCGTAAGATATTCTATACAAGTAGGATCGATATGGAGTACATGTTACAAGAAAAACCCACTGACTCGATGATTTTGGACGATAAATGAAGTGATAGCCAATCACGACAGTTTTAATAGAATTTTGATGTAGTAATTTAAACAAAAAAGCGGACACAACAACAAACACATCACAAGCTCTGAAGGAGTTACAGCTGTTAAGACCTTGATATTACGTGTACATTTCTTATGTAAAATTGTAAATTTTACAAAACATAAAAATCATATTTTCATGTACATTTTATCGTGAAGATTGAGATAAATTCGAGATAACTAATTATCGAAGTTGGAAAACATCTGTACACCGCACCAGATATAAATACTTTGATCGATTATTTCGATCGATTGAGTTCTTTGCATGTAATAGGTTTCAGCGAGCTTACACGATAATGATGCTGTATTCCTAGGCGTGGTACTTTATTTTGATTATTAACAGCGGAATTTTTATAGTTGCCATGTAATTGATTTTTAATGACAGCTGCAAAGTGACAGATAATTCAAGTACTGGTTGCTGAGAGAGAGAGAGAGAGAGAGAGAGAGAGAGAGAGAGAGAGAGAGAGAGAGAGAGAGAGAGAGAGAGAGCATGTTTGTCCTTCATTCCTTCTGTTCATCAAGGCATAAATAAACCTGTTTAGTAAGCCGCCGTTATACGCGCAATTACGTAACTCGAGATGCAGGTTTATTTGAGCAGTACCACACCCTTAAGCTAAAAGGCAAGTAACTGTAAAAGTGAAATGGGTTCTTAAAAAGGTCCCAGACCAACCTGGGTCGGATGACAGGGCGTGTCTGCAGTCAAGGTATTTGGTATCGTCGTAGCCTCAACGCTATATTGTCATTTATGTGTTCATGCGCCGTTAAACATCCAATCAGTCAATCACTACATTATTTTTTAAATGTCCCTTTAATTTCGGATCCTCTTAGTTGTTATTCGACCAAATTTTAATTCCATTTTAGCAAAAAGCATCCTCAAAACTATCTCACGCAGTCATTTAAAACTTTATGCGCATTAGTCGATATTAAACTGCAAATATGAAGGGCCGAGAAAATTAATTCGACGCACGAATAGAGCAGTGACTGGATTTTCTTTTCCAACTAAAAGTACACACAGATTTGACTGTATAAGTCATTATTTATTTAACTAAATCTACTATTGATTTGCTTGACTTTTAAAATCTGCATTAGAACTTATCATGGCTGTACATTCTCTCAAATTTAGTTCATCCCACCAATTTCTCTCGGCTTTGTTGAACCCACATGTGCCCGACGTGAGTTTGATGTTGAAAATAAGCAATAATCTGAAGGAAAAACAAATCGTATCGAGTGACAAAAGTACCTCAGATTACCCTTATGACCCGGTTCTGACGTAGGACCCTGTCAATCATACTGATTGACAGGGTCATAGGTCTAAACGGGTCTTGTAGGTAATCTGAAGTCATTTTCTCACCCGGAACAATGTTTGTTTTAAGATCATTTCCTATTTTTCAAAATCAAGTTCACATCTCGCACATGCGGTTGAGCCGATGTAACTCAGTGGTCTAGGTTTTGGGCTTGTGACCAGAAAGATGTGGCTTCTATATCACGCTGAATTTGTTCTTCTGCCATAGTTGACGTCAAACTAAACTCCCAGTCAGCCAGCCAAAAGAATAAGTCCATACGAATATTTTTCAGTATAAATTCACTACAAATTTCCAATGTCCTGCATTGTCCATAAATCGTGCACGTTGTAAAACTAAACTCTGGCTGTTTTATGTCTGGTGTTTGTCAAAAAATTACGTCCATTACGGGAGCAAAATATCAAATGGGTGGTTTGGTTAACATTATCTTGACTATCGTTCTAAGCCCATGCCATCTTTTTAGTTTTCATATGTTCCTAAATCTTGCGCTGCCTTCCGCTTACAATAACGGCAGCTCAATTCGTATACGGTACTTATAGCCGTTTGCTACTCTCGATGGATTTCAACCACTTCCTTGTTTGTAAGCTAGGTTAAAATCGAGAGTATATTTGAAAAGACGTCCTCCAAGCCAGCACCACCACCACACATTGCAAGGCAAACGTAAACAACCCAAGCAGATGAAATACCTTGAAATGTAATCAGTCAGCGCCTATGACATTTCCTAAAGTTTTTTAAGCCCGTCTTGCGCTCGCCTAGTGAAATTCTTTTTCTGGCAGAGCGAAAGACCCTTAAAATTTTCCAGACACGGAAAAAATATAATAATGTAATAAATATTGCACAGTTTCATATAGAATGCGATATACAGGTTCTATTGTACGTGCGTTTATAAAGATATCCATTTCGGTAAAACCTAATTTGATATCTAATTTTTACAAGCTATTAAATAAAGGATGAATATGTAATGGTACGCATGAACGCACGGACACACAGGATTGCAGTTTCTTTAACTTTAAAATCTTGCTGAATATTCCATTAAGAAAAATATGAATCAACAAATGAATGACAGAACATCATTCGATAATGTAATCCCATACATCACTAACCAATATTGATTTACAACAACTTTTAACTGCCATATTTGTATAAAGTATAGAGTTACTATCTTGAGATTGATGCAAGGATCAAGTACACAAATACGTCCCATAATCGGGTGTCCAAGCCACAGTATACATGTACGCACATGATTAAGTGTTTTTCGAGGTCAAGTCTAGGGTAACTACTAAAAGAAGTATTGTCCTGTCCCGAACTAAAGACTCTTCTAGTTGAGAGCCGATACATATCATATTCACATGAAATTAATATTTAAAAGTTCTTCTGATGGCTGTACAAAATATAAATATGTCAATGGAGTATGAATGCCCGCTATTCCTTGTTTGCCTCATCCTGAAGTCAACAGTGTGCACGAAACTGGCCTTAACTAAAACGTGTGTCTGTGCGTGTGTGTGCGTGTGTGATTTAGATTGTTAACGTAGCTTTAATAATTTTTCAGTCATATCGTTAGGATGTCTGTAGTGTGGCAGTTTATAGTGATCTCTAGCAATGGGCATCATACCGCATAAATGTACCATGATGCCCCACGCAGTCACATTATCCTGATTCCAGGCCGACCAGTTCTAACACTAACTTCTTAATGCTGAGCGACAAGCAAGGCAGCTGTTAGTAACATTTTTATAAGTCTTTGATACGACTCGGCCGGAGATCGAACCCACGACCTCCTGCATCTGCAACAAAATGTGACCGACACAGGTGAGAACGGACGGATAAGAGTTAAACAATATGAACATCGCGCTCTCTCATTCGTGGTCGGGCATAAAAAAAGCCTTTTCATGTAATAATGATAAGACAGTTTTTCACTCGTATTTCACGAACTTCAAAAAGCACGCTAATAATGTTAATGAAGAAGCTTTGTTGTTGATGTAGTTGTTTTTGCTGCTGCTGTAGGAATAAATGCCATTTTCCAGCACGAGATAGGCATTACATGGCGGCCAGTATAAATGGTAGAAGAAGAACCCGGGAAAACCCTGAAAAGAAATATGGACCCAAGAGAAGCTATGGAAAAGCTTTTTCATATACCCACATTGGCCGAACTCTCGATTCGAACCCACACAGACAGGTGAGATGGCAGTGATCCGCAACGGTGAGCGCTTTCGACCACTAGGACACTCAGGGTCCCAAAATGAGGAAGCTAAAACCAAAAGTTTGTAACAAGTGCCGTTGTAAATTATCGACTAATTTTCATATACAAGAGCAAATAGATGGCATTCGTAGACAATAATGGCAGATAAATCAAATAGATCGAGTTTCTCTTCTTTTGAAACTCGTTTCATTTGTGTGTGTGTGTGTGTGATTTTTGCGACAGCATAATGCATATAAATCAAGCACACCAATAACAAAAAGACACAAAAACTGTCTAACTAAAATAGAAAATTTACCAATGCTTGGTATAGTGGGCTGTGGACACTAATCATGAGACCATCTTGGATTTCAATGAGAAAATGAAATCGCAAATTCCCTTTTCAAAATACCACTTGGAAGGATAAAGATACGTATTTTTTTTTACCATATAGACCTGATTTAGTGCCACAAACCATAGAGTCAATATTTTAAAATAAAAAAGGTCAAATAGCAGTAATACATAATTACTTGCTGCAATCTTTTGTACGCTCAAGATTAGCAAATATATATATTTATCAAATTAGTTTTAAGACGACTGTCGATTGTTAATGTAAGCTTCATATAGGCTGTCTAAGACTGTTTTGGCAATAATTACCTTGTCATCAACACGTTTTCAATTCGCAGACATAAAATTTGAACCTGTTTGATTAATATTTGGTGTTCTTCACTCAAGCATTGCCATATAAACTAAAGTATCGCAACAGTACAAAATCCGGTATTAGGTAATCGATACTATAGATGTTTCATTAGCACAGGAGTCTCTAGAAGGGACTGAGCTTCTACTGACCTAAAAATGTTTCCAGAAATTCAAGATGAGACTACTTCATGTTTTTAACTGCTAAGACTTGAACCATCTCTGATATTCTTAAAGTGATAACAAAATAGCTGATATAATGAATGTCAGATTGGCACCATTTTCATTTGGGATCAAACAGATATCATTTCAAGTATCATTTTGAAAACCCTGTGTCAATATGAGCATCTTTTCAGGAGGAGTATGGATCCGACAAGACCGACAATGTATCCTTAAACGTCGTTTAGCAAATTCCTCATGCTGATGTGACTATCCATTCAATAACAGTAGCTTGAGGTTGCCACCGTGGCGTTTATTTTAAGGGTCTCACTTCATCACTTTTAGTTCCAATTAAACACCTCCGCCAAACCCCATGTCGAATAGACTTTCCATTTAGGATTAGTACATGTAAGATTTTCAAGATGTCTGCAATAGCGACCATACTATATGCCAGATTGACAACATTTTACTTTAAGGACAAATTGGTGAAAACTGCTTGCTGATATGACTTTTCTTTTAGGAGTAATAGCTAAACCAATATTTGTTAAATGGTTGAGATGGTGGCCATATTGAATAACATATGGCAAAAGGACTGCACTTGCGAACAAACTGAAGGGCACAGTTTTCATTTAGGAACATTTTGACATCATCAAAGATATTTAGCAAAAATAAATAAAAACATGTTGGTTTTACCTTCCATTCAAGGGGAGTATCGATAATACAATTTTAAAGACAGCCGTTGTAGTGGCCACACTGGATAATGCAGGAAGTCAAAGGTTCGAACCCCGGCCATGTCATACCAAAGCCTTATAAAAATTGTACTAGCAGGTGCATCGCTTATAGCTCAGCATAGGATAGTGGAAAAAACAGAGGAAGGGCTATCTATTTGGTATCGATGCCGTCAGGGTGTAGGAAGCAAATAATGTTTTATATAAACAAAAAGTAGTCCAGCGTGATATGGTTAACAACGGTACGTGCTACGAAGTTAGGGTACTATTTAACCCCGTGTACCTTCAGTGTGGGAAAATATTGAAAATGAGCACAATACATGCCTTGTAACTTTCCCTTGCAGAATCTACTTTAGTCAAGATAGAAGCATTATATTTTGTATAAATCTTCTTACATGCTTTTTGTAAATCTGTCGTGCTGGTTGTATTTATTGCCTGAGGAATAATGCGCTGTGAGCATGTCATATAGAAATAGAATACGTGCCTGGAGTATTATTATTGTGAAATCTAAATACGTCAAGTGCTGGGAGAAAATCAATATATGCCACTTAGATATGATTATACATGCTCTTAAATAATCTTTTGAATGCAATTTGTTTTAACTAAAGCATTTTACAAACACATATTTACATCGACATTCCAATATTTTACTATGCACCTGAGGTCGTCTGTATCTATGTGAGGAATTACTGAACAACATTGTTTCAGTTTTGGGGATACGAGTTGGTTAGAAACATGAAAACTTCACCTTAAGTTTTATCATTCACGTTATTTTTCACCATGCTGTTTGTAAGTTTAAGATAGTCAATAGTGGTATCATCTATGTAACTCTGAATGGCTTTTGTGCATGTCCACGAACGAGTAAAGGGCATGTTTCTGTTGCATTACTGTTGTTCCTCTGTCCACACCAGTTCGTTACAATTTGGTGACGGTTTTCGTTAAAGTTAGTTTCTCGCTCAATTTCTTCTGCGATGCAGACTCTAGTGTAAAAAAAAATAGGGATGTTGGTTACTGATAATTTCGACGTGACACAAATCCTGGCATTCAACTAATCAACACCGCAATTTGACTCATTCGAGTAGGTGATTTACTTAATGTTGTCCTTTTTAGACCTTTGTCTTTGTTAGAGAAGAAAATACATCTAGCTTGCTACTTTTGTTACAAATATAGTCTGCTACTTTTGTTACAAACTAAATTTGTATAACCAATATTATGTTAAAATATATTTCAATATTTTTCCAGATTATTTTTAAGAAATTCTATGATGACGAAATTGTACCCTTATAAGCAAAGATAAAGGAAAAGACCTGAGTAAACGTAATGTTTTCCCCTACCGGAAGTCTGTTGTAGCGCATATGTCGAAATTATCACTTCAGGACCTATGCACATATTTCAAGTTTCTATTGCAATCGCATCGAAATAAAACAATTTTGACATGTTCGTAATCAATTCCTGATTGAAGCGTTTTACTGCTTGAATAGGTAATTACTAGTACTTTACAGGCCGTGACCTCAACCAACGCTTGGTTACAGTGTGTGGGTGTGTACTAAGGTCTCGATTCCCAATCTTAAAGCGTATCGAGACAAAGTATCAGAGAATGGAAGGGCTTATTTAGATCGGTGTGTTTATTAAGACGTGATATTGCTAATATAAGCATCGATTTCTTTTGTTCACTTGTTGATTCGGGATTTAATATTTAACAGCTCAAACCAGCTTTATATTTAATGGTTAGAAAATAGCTGATCATTTCACTCTGACGTCTTCACCGGCGTTCAACTAATTAAACACTCGAATAGGTGATTGATTCTATTTATATCGACCGCTCCTTTAGCTCCTGTTAGAGTGTCCGCCATGGATGCGGGAGGTCGTGGGTTTTAACCCAGGCCGAGTCATACCAAAGATTTATAAAAATGGTACCAACAGCTGCCTCGCTTGGCGCTCAGCATTAAGAGGTTAGTGTTAGGACTGATCGGCCTGGTGTCAGGATAATGTAACTGGGTGGGACATCATCCTACATGTCTACAGTATGATGCCTCAGTGCTAGACATCAACTGCCACACTGCAGACATCGGAACGATATGACTGAAAAGTTGTTAAAATATACACTAAAAAATCCAAATCACACTCACACACACCGTTGTTATCCCATTAGTTCTTTGTCTTTGATAGAGAAGAAAATCCTTCTATCATGATATTTGTGTTTTAAAATTACATATTTGCAACCAATAACATGTTGATATTTATTCTCAAGATTTTCCAAATTCATTTTGAGAAATCATATGTAAGGCAAGATGAAGAATAGGACTTAGTAAACCAAATATTTTCACCTACCAAATAAGGACGTTAAGCCTGTTGTAGCAGGTATGTATAAATCATCCATTATGCCATCCATAGTTAGTTATTCGCGTCAATCTTGATATGGAGTGTTGGGGTGGAGAGGGGTGCTATTTATTTTATTATAATTGAGTCTTAAGTGTTAAAACAAAAACATATATCAAGAAAGGAACACTAATTGTTGCGAATATTTGAACAGTTAAGATTAAATAGTTCAATACAATTATGTTTATTTTAGGCGTGAATGTGGCATGGCTTGCGTTCCAGATCATCATGACGGTCGGGGTTGGACTGTGTCTTCTTGCCTTCCTCGTGATTCTTTGCAGTGCATGTTACAGGAGCACATCCAAGAAATGGTTCATCTTCGCTTGCATCATGCTCTTCTTCTCGGGTAAGTTGATATTTAATATGTTTTATCTACGTTATAGTTTCTTTTCCGTTTTGTGAACATTACAATTGGGTACCTTTTGTGGCCAGAACTGCAGACTCAAGTGAGAGCGCTTTGTGGATGCGTATACATTTATCTATGCCTATACTCTATACTTCACTAACCAACTACCACCCACCCAATACAGAATGCGGTATTTCTTACCACAAGTACAAACACTAAAAATAATATTTAAGTATTTTGTCTTTAGTGCGAATAAAACCACATTCCCACCACATTTCTGTCAGTGTCCTTGTTCACTATATCGTTTCTTTTGTTTTTCATATCTTTTTACTTGTACTTATATTTAGATGTTACTAAAAAAGGACAATATTGCTAAAATAAACTGGATCAAAATTATTCTCATTGAAATATTTTAAACCCTATGTTATCCGTTTTTACTGGAATATAATTCCCTAATGGCAATCCCGCGCCACCAGGTTCAAATCCTAGTGATGAGTTTTATTCAAATATATCAAGGGCTCTAGAAAGAGGTTTAATTTTAAATAAGGTAATACCGGTTTTTGAAAAAATTCATTTTGCAAAGCAGGACGGGTTTGAAGGAAGCCTAAAAGCTTGAGACTGCTCACCCTTGCGTGCTGGAGTCGATGGTCTCATTTTTTTTTAAAAGTGTGTGAGGGATAATAATAATCAAGAAACCTTTAAGCCATATAGCAGCACATAAATGCAATTACTGGAAGAAAAATTGCGATTGATTGTATTAAAATAAGAAACGTTGGCAAGAACATTTATTGTAAAATAACCCTGTAGATATGTGCATTTGCGTTAAATGGTGTTCAGCACAGTTATGGCTTTATGTTACCATATTTATACGAAGTGAATAATGTGTATTCAACTTTTATTGCTCTTATAAGTAAGCTCTAGATAGATGTACACGTCACGTCTTAAAGGGTTCCTTAGTAAACAAAGTTCAGATCAATAAACAGGTTAGAAAGGAGGACAATAAGAAAATTATTGTCGAATAAAGTTTACTTTTTTGTCATTTAAATATGAATAATTTGGTACTCGCAAATGACTCTATTAAATAGAGAGTAGGGACTGCACAGTGTACTGCATATCTCATACGTGCAGTCCATGACCAATACCTTTGTTAGCACTGTGGCGTTGGTTATAAGATAAAACGTCTAGTTTTAACTATTGACTTGCTTGTTAGCATGATAGTACAAATATGGATTGATTTTTTTTATCTTCTTATCATTTAACTATCTTTGTGGATATATTTGTTGAATGCCACTAAAAGGTAACTTATCATTTTTTAAAGTCAAAATATTACTCATAGATGTAAGCAAACTAACCATGTGGTTTTAAGTTGACATTGTTTGAGACAAACTCAGTGATCTGATAACAGGTTCAGGGTCAAAGGTTTTGGTTAGGAATTATGTTTTGCACTAGCGCTATCTTGTGAACATGCTAACTCATGTTAACATTAGAAATAGCTTTGTTACCAGATTTTGGTACGTTGGAGTTTCTCAGAGATTCCTTAAATATTCAGCAGTTCAAAAGAAGAAACGACTTGTTTGCCTTGGAAACCTGGGAAAAAAAGCTTCGACCGAAAGAGCCGTCCGATCTTTCAGAGAAAACTTGTTTTCCACGCATTAACTCTGTTTTAACCAGGAATGATACGAACGCATAGTATTAATAGATAAGAAAGTTTAACGGTTTAATAAAATATTAGTTCAAATGGAGGTTTGTACAATTTTATCAGTTAGCATTCAACGTGCAGAGCCGTTAAGAGGATCCCGCGGAGGCCCATAACATAATTTTGGTGTCGGTTATGTTAGCAGTATAGTGCTATATTAATAAATTTAACAACATTACACTCATGCTCATAGAAATGCAAATGCAATACTGTATATGTGAAACCGAGATACTGAGGCGCAATTTTTGTTACTTTTAAGGTTTTAGATTGTGCCTAGGGCCCCAAAACTTCTTAAAGCGGCAATCTGAACGCGATAATGTTGTGACCCTAAAATACCTTGTTTTACCACATGGATCGCCAATGTTTCCAATCGTGTCTAATCTGTTTCCCAGAGATCGAGGTCTACATAAAGCCCTTTAAAATCCTCGACAAGTAACAGCGCATTTTATTTGACCAGCTAAATTTTTAACTTGTTCCGGTCAATTAAACTATTAATTTCCCATGATTGTGGTGTACATTTCTTGTTCTCATTCCTGTGGTTACTGTATTTTATATGGTAACAGTTGTTTTATCATAACCGACAGCCTCAGGTTTATTGTGATGTGTTTGAGTACCAACCTTTTAAACACATGTACGTTTGCCCGTTGGCCTTATAATCTTTCATTTACCTAATAAACGGCGACGTATTTTTTTTCCTGTGGTAGTCCCCGCTCGTTGATGAGCTGATTCACTTTTTTTTTGCATAATGATGTATTGCAGACAAGTTTTAAGTTTAAGCCACCATCACCTCTCTCTCTCTCTCTCTCTCTCTCTCTCTCTCTCTCTCTCTCTCTCTCTCTCTCTCTCTCTCTCTCTCTCTCTCTCTCTCTCTCTCGTTTCCAGTTCGGTGGTTAGTTTCTAAGTTACGTAGTAATCATGATTTCAAAAAGGGAATACAGACAATAAAAACACTAAAATATATTTTATATGTGACAGCAGTAGGCTTTGTTTTGTTTTAAAAGATTATACTTTTCCGAAACTAAGTCAGACTTATCGTAATTTTTATATCTAAGCTGAACGGTGTCAGTCATTATTACAAGACGCAGTGTCTTATATAAATTATACTTGACCAACAAAATGCTCTTGTCACGTGCTGCCAGATATTCCACCATTGTCATAAAGCACTTAATGGTTAGTTATTTAGAACTTCTGTTACAATAAACAATGGGCGCCACGAGTGGCGGAGTGGTCTAAAGCGCTCTCTGTTACGAATCACTGCCATCTCACCTCTGTCTACGTGGGTTCGAGTCTAACATTCGGCTATTGTGGATATGCGAGAAAGCTTGCCTGTAGCTTCTCGTGGGTCGGTGGTTCTTTCCGCAGATTTCCCGGTTTCGTTTTCCACCATTAATACAGGCCGCCATGTATAGCCTATCGTGTGCCAAAAAATGGCGTTAAGCCCTAAGACAACAATAACAACAACAACAACAATATTCATATTTTTGGTTGAATGCTATGTGTCGATTAAGATCCGTTTCTCCGGTAAAATATTCCGAATCAGAATCCGCACCGTTAAAATAATGTAGAGATAATTTTTCCTCAATTACCAAACGGATTAAGTTCAACCACAATTAACAAATGGAGTATGTTCAGCCGCAATTACCAAATGCATCATCCGACTCAGACTAAGACTCAGTTCGCAGTTTTGTGTGACGTCATCCAAGAACAACCCACTAGCCATTACCGAACTGTATTCATTACACCGTCATTGCAATTACAAATGATGGATTCTATTGTTGTTGGGTGTTGTTGTTGTCGTGGGGCTTAACGCCATTTTTCAGCACATGATAGGCTATACATGGCGGCCAGTATTAATGGCGGAGGAAAGAAAACCCCGGGAAATCCGCGGAAAGACCCACCTACCCAAGAGAAGCTACTGGCAAGCTTTTTCACATATCCACATTCGCCGAATCTTAGACTCGAACCCACGCAAACCGAGGTGAGATGGCAGTGATCCGCAACGGAGAGCGCTTTAGACTACTCGGCCATTTGGGACTCCTTGATTGATTTAGTGAAGTGTAGGGTAACCCTTTGTGATCAAAACTGAGCTAGGATTATTGTTTTACCTTTATTATCACTTTCTAAATTAAGAATGAAACAGAAATTTAGGATCCACTGATATGGTGTTTAACTGGAAAGTATTTTGAGTAGATTTATGAGTACTAGGAATTTTAGGTCCGTGCTCAATCGAATAGCATATTACGAGTGATCAAATAATCACAGATCGATGTAGACGTCGAAGAACGATTTAGATATATTTGAGCAGCCACCAGGAGAGAGAGAGAGAGAGAGAGAGAGAGAGAGAGAGAGAGAGAGAGAGAGAGAGAGAGAGAGAGAGAGAGAGAGAGACATGATTCTTGGACAACCTGTCTAACACTATATCAACACAGTTTCATTCTGTTTGCGTTCATTCCCCCTCCCGCAGTAATTGCCATCATTTGTCTCTTTTTTGCTCGATCAATCGATGATCATATTGGTCCTAATTGTAGAAATAGACGTTTAAATTTCTTCAGTTTCCATTTGATCAGTTTTTAATTTATAACATATTTTCTTCACTGTAATCGCATAGTTAACCTTTGATATGCCCGTTCGCGTGTGCACATTACTATATAATATAAAAGTCGTTTTTATTAAAGCCGACAGATGCAGGTGTATTGTGATGCGTGCCAGTACCTTCCTTTTAAGGGGCACCAGGTGACCGAGTGGTCAAAAGGCCTCGCCTCTGTTCGCGAGACTTCGGGTCTCAGCTCGACCAATGTAAACATGTGAAAAAGAGTATAAGTAGTTTTCCGCTGGTCACTGGTTTTCCCAGAGTTTTCAGACAGCAAATATATTGGCCACCATGTATAGTCTATAATGAGCTGAATAATGCCGTTAAACCAAACAAATCTAAACTAATGATCCTTTGAAACATACATACATAAGTTTGCCCGCTGGCTGTGTAATCCTTCAGTTAGCTACTAAACTCCATACAACAGTTACCATATTATTCTCGTGCTATCTTCGCTCGATGACAAGCTGATTCACCTTTTCACATTCAGTTGTACTGATGATTTGGTTGGCAAGTAACTTTAAGTTGTCATTATCAAAATAAGGAATTATATTCATATTCAACAAAGACTGTAAAAACACTTTTTATTGTATGGTAGTGTTTCGACAAGGTTATATAATATTAATGTCAATTGACCATTAACAGCCAAGTACTTTACGACCTCAGTCGTAGATTCACTCTACATGTGTTCATTATTTAAACATCATTTCAACAGCAGTTCACTTTCAACTGTTTAAATATTTTAAAATACGAATATGCAAATTAACAATTATTCACATTATCCTTATTATAGTATAGACAATGTGTATCTGTTCCTTTTTGAGTTTTTCTAAAAAATAATTAATTTGTCAAGTGTTGGTGTGGACCGTTAAAATGATCCGACCATTAGCTTAATTAATATTAATCAGTTTCCACAGTTTTATTAAGATGTTCCATTTGCTTTGAGAAATTATGCTACATGGCCGCAACGGCTTATAGGTTAAGGCTTTGAACTAGAGGCAAGAAGGTTGCTGTTCGATTTCAACAATCAGTTCAACTCTGATCGAATACCGTGATGTGACTTTGGGCAAGGTACTTAACGTTTCTTACCTCCGCAAAATACAGCATTTTAATCTGTTTCTGTGCCTTAAAGCATTAAAATAATATGTTCCTTGGATAGTGTCAGCTTGCCCCTCGTACTTTATCAGCTCTTAGTTAATCCACCTTAAAAGGTTAGCTAATCGGTAATTTAGTTAGTCGTCTCACGATACAGGCAGGTTGTATTTTGCAAAACTATGGTGCCAGGGATGGATGACAGACTCCTTGGGTGAGTCCCATAGGCTGCTATTGAGCCTTCTATGCGGTTTCGAGAGATGGAGAGAGAGGGTATACAAATGTCTATGTGGTAGGTCTTTCGGCATTCTTTGGAGAGGTTTACATTGGGTATAGGCATATTTATTGACTTGGAGAGGGTTTGTGGCATCCTGTGAATGTTTGGCGTGGATTTAATGACCGTTCAGCCTCGGTCTGGTGGAGACTGTCATCGAGATGTGGTATACTTTCAGTCACCCTTTTGAGCTTCAGGATTGGTAACACGGCGGAATGTCTTGGTCTTGGAACTGGATGTTCCTATGTCGAATACCCTTGCTATCAGTTACGGATCAAAGACTGCACTGTTCAGAGTCAGTTGTAGGTATTCTTCGCCGTATTAAGGGTGGGCGAAGATATTGATGATATTGAATTAAAGTGGTGTTCGTACAGTTGTCCATGTACCACTGCGTGGGCTAAGAGGTGTGATTTCCATTTTTAGGTATCTGGGGGCTATAGGAACTCATCTGCCTGTAGGATCGTGTTCATGATAGCCCAATATTCAAACTTTTGTGGAAAAAGCAGCATTTTATGGTTGATTGTTTACTGTTGGCTAGTTTTTCTTCAGCATATTGTATAACTCGGGATAACTTGAAAGAGTCGGAGGTCGGATCGTCCTGTATTTGGTGAGAGTGGTGGCAAGCACGCTTTTTTTGTGGGATTGTATAATTCCGGTGTACAGATCTTTGGTGGAATCTGGGTTCCCATTTTCGTGGTATGATATAGATAAGAAAGTGTTAAAAGTGATGCTTAAATCAATCATTACCATTATTTAGAAGTGTTTATTATTAAAAAAAAATTCATTGTACAATTTATTGCATTTATATTTGTGGAACTTTTTTTTTAATCGGCACAATATAGCCATTATTGTGCTTACATGCCAGATATCTCGCTCATAATGCAAATGATTTTCACTAGATGATGTGCCCATACAAAAGGTAGGCAATTGTTTTATTTTCTCTTGGAGAGCTTATTTACGCAGATTTTTCAGAAAAAAAAATTATAAGGCTTGTTCTCATCCATATTCATTACAAGATAAATTTTATACAGCATATGGTCTTTACAATAAATGTGTTGGCTCACACTATATGGAGAAAGAGAATTAACCGACATTATTAGAACTTGAACATGGTTATATGAACATACTTTGGAGATCTCCGATATCGATGTTATAAACCGGTTTCAGGATGGCCTTTTGCCAGCGATCAGACGGTACCGGAGGAATTTCACCCTGTATAAACCCAGTATGTGCTTTGTGCTCTCCTGCTTTGGATTCTTTACAATTTCAAGTAGGCTGAGCACCACTTTTCAAAGGAAATAATTTCGTTCGACATGATAGTCACTGTAAGAAGTTCGCCCATAACAGCCGTTTTGGGAAAATAATCAATAAATTTATAAAGTAATGAGTTGTGCAATGACAGACACATTTAACTAACCTCTATGAAAAAGAAGACAGTTTTTATACTACCACCAGCATTGTCATCGGCATCTTCGTGCGCACATGGAAAATCATATACATATAAGTAAACTTGCTCTGCATATCAGCCGTTCGTTTTTTTTCTTCTATGATTTAGGGAATAGTTTGTTTGACCATACTTTTGTGTTGGCTAAAAGCGCTAATATCGTATTATAACATCGTCTTCCTTTGCTTATAGTTTGCATATTGTTACAAATGGAATTGGGAAACTTAGTGAAGGATGCATCTATACAGTGTTCACAAATTTTATAGGTTCATTTTGTTTTTAAAGTTAGACTAAAGCTAGAATAATCAGACCAGATTGCATGCATCTCTATTAGTACCATGTCATTACAACCAAATAAGGCAAATGTTACCTAGATTACTTTTCAGCATTTAGCTCATCAAGAGGCAGGTTTTGCACAGCGTGTTATTACTATTATACATTTAATCGTTCTACTAGTTGAGATCATGCAGCTTGGTGAGGACTACAACCTCGTCACAAATATAGGTCACTTTGACCATATTTCAGACTTTACAGTCTTGGGTACAGTTTTGTCTTTAAGCTTTTATGGGTTTAGGTGAGTGGATTGTATGCTTTTGATCCGAGGCCTCAGTTTCAGCGGCTAATCAGTTGTAGTAGCTAATCTCAGTTCTAGTGGCTAATCATAGAAATTACTGACTGATGTATTCTTGACTTAATGGCTATCATTCCAAGCTTACTATAAATCTCATACTTTCTTCCATTTAAACATGGTTACTAGAGGTCAATAGGTTCTGAAACAAATTTTAGAAAGGATGATTAAAAAATGTAACTTCTGCTATGATCAATAAAGCACGTCAGCTTTGATATTATAAAACAGAATATTCGTTTTTATTTTTTTTACTGTTATGTCCTGTCACTATGTATGTATGTATGTATGTATGTATGTATGTATGTATGTATGTATGTATGTATGTATGTATGTATGTATGTATGTATGTATGTATGTATGTATGTATGTATGTATGTATGTATGTATGTATGTATGTATGTATGTATGTATGTATGTATGTATGTATGTATGTATGTATGTATGTATGTATGTATGTATGTATGTATGTATGTATGTATGTATGTATGTATGTATGTATGTATGTATGTATGTATGCATGCATGCATGTATGCATGCATATTTGTATGTGTGTTACAAATCTCAGCTCGTTCAAAGTAACAAAGAAAAGAGTGAAGTCAACAGCTTTGTACATTTTACCAAAAATAATTCATATCCCTATGAAACAAAGCAAAAATATTTGAAAAAAAAAACTACTTACAGTTTGTGAATATAATCCAAAAATTAATTCTGGAATCTAAAAGTATAAGTCCTATCACTAAAATGTCCTAAATGAATCCAAGTTCGAATCCCGGTGAAGTTCAAAGATTGCGGGCGATAATGTCAGATGAATGCAATATTAATGTGTCAAAAGTTTTACGTTGAATTTTATGTATTGTGAAATAATTGTCAAAATTTCCACGTTGAATTTTAAGAATCCCGAAAGAATTTTCCGGCTATAGAACTTTGAATAATTTCTACTAAATGACTTTTTCCAAAAATTTCATAAAGAGCAGCACATGTAAACGTTTCCCCGAGAATAAATTATTATTTCCAAAGAATAGAAAAACTAAAAAAACAAACTCATCTAACAACAGCAAAAATACATCTGAACTGTCAAGGTATTATTTTACGACTCCACTAGAAAACAGTGATATTGAGTATTTAAACCTCACTAAAACGTCATTTCGACACTTGTGATGGGTCGCATGATCACTTACTACAATACATTTTTACACGTACGCCAGAATAGTCTTATATAAGACCCAATAATAAAAACGTTGAAAATACATACTGATCACGGCAGTGAGGTATGACCTTGATACTGACCAATCATTTTAATTCAGTGTTTACCAAGCATCTGAACTAAGGTCAGCTAAAAATGATGATACTAAAAATAATGATAAAGCAATTACTTTATGTTCTACACGAACATAATTTACTTTTTAAAAATATCGAATCCCCTGAAAATAATCGTTACAATAAAATATAATAAAACAAAATAAAATTTAAAAAAGAATGTTAAAACTAATACACAAGCAATTTTATTTCATATTCGTAGCGTATGTATGTATGTATGTATGTATGTATGTATGTATGTATGTATGTATGTATGTATGTATGTATGTATGTATGTATGTATGTATGTATGTATGTATGTATGTATGTATGTATGTATGTATGTATGTATGTATGTATGTATGTATGTATGTATGTATGTATGTATGTATGTATGTATGTATGTATGTATGTATGTATTAAAAAATGTAACTTCTGCTATGATCAATAAAGCACGTCAGCTTTGATATTATAAAACAGAATATTCGTTTTTATTTTTTTTTACTGTTATGTCCTGTCACTATGTATGTATGTATGTATGTATGTATGTATGTATGTATGTATGTATGTATGTATGTATGTATGTATGTATGTATGTATGTATGTATGTATGTATGTATGTATGTATGTATGTATGTATGTATGTATGTATGTATGTATGTATGTATGTATGCATGCATGCATGCATGCATGCATGCATGCATGCATGCATGTATGTATGTATGTTTTTTAACGACATATCAACACAGTACTTGATGTTTTGTGTCGATTCCAAGCTAGGCTATACAATTATAAGGCAAATGCAAGGAAAGCTTGCGAACAAAATGGGCCATCATTTTTTTAAAACTAAATTTAGTGTTACTTGACTAGGTTCGTACAAAGTAACAAAGAAAATAGTGAAGTCAACAAGCTTTATAAATTTTAGCAAAATTTATTTCATTAGAAAGCAAAGCAAAAATATGAAAAAGGACTTATCGGTTTTTGAATCTAATCCAATAAAATTAAACCTAGAATTTAAGAATACAAGTCCTATCACTAAAAAGTTCTAATTTAATCCAAGTTCTAATCTTATTGAAGTTCCAAGATGGAATTCGATGACGTCCTCTATCATCAGTTTTTTACGGATGTGTCAACTGTTTTTATGTTGAGTCACCAATAATATAATTCCGGCTTTACAATTCCAGATTTGTCCAAGAATTTCGATGAACTCATGTAAAATCTCCAAGAAAATAAATTATTTTAAATAAAAACTCAAATTGCAACAACAGGGATACCTTTCAACCTGAAGGTATGATTAACAAATGACTCAAAAACACTGAGAATGAATATTTAAACCTAGCTAAAAACGCAATTTCAGACCCGCGTAATGGGTTACGTGATCACTCACTCTGTGCTAACAGCGCATTAAACAATGTCAATGTAGGCTACTATAGCTTTAGTTAAGAATCCAACATTCCAATACTGGAAATGAATTTAAAAATAAACATTGTTTATTCAAAATAACACATAGGCGAAATATGACCTTGAATACGACTAATGACTTTCACTCAGTGTTTACCAAATTTTGAAGCCAGACCAGCTAAAAATAAAATGTGGCAATACTAATGCGTTCCAATCAGGCTAAAATAACTGAACCGAATTTACTGGGAAAATATCAAATCCATTTAATAAAGTTATTACAATAACATGTATTGCAATAAAAATAAAATTAAAAGATATTTAAAACTAACACAAATAATTTAACTCCATATACGTAATATCAGTATGAACTTATTTTCTGTTAGATTAATATTAACGACGGCTATTGTAGGTTACTTAAGCTGTTGGATGAAATACATACTCGTGGAATATACTCGTATTTAAAATAGGTTCATTTATTGGTTTTATTTCCGTAGTGTCTGATCTATGTTGCATCTATTTTGAATGAACCTATTCAGATATCATACCGCGTAAAATACGATGAACAAAAAATGAGTTACTAATTGCTGGTGTAATCATTAGTCAAAGTTACATACGTGTATTTCACCTTCCAGTACAGTAAGACTGCTTGAGAAATAAAGCACAGTTACATGTGTAGTGCTTTTTCTCAATGACCTTTGTGATATACCTATTGTGACGAAATAATGTTTTCAAGTTGTTTTGCTGACATATAGCAACTCAAAAAGGCCTGTTCTGACTGAAAACAATAACAGTTTCATTTTTGAGAACTAAATAATGCAGTAAGAGACCCACATGCAACAAATTTCAGTAGCCATACTGGAAGCTAGACTAGTGTTTCTTCTTTGCCTTTTCTTTCTTTTAAGTCAAATTTGTACTGACTTGAATTATGTTTTAAGTCACATTTGTACTTATTTGTATTATGTTTCATATCAGTAGGAATTATAATCTTGATATGGTTTTATTCATACATAAATCGTGATCATTTCAAAGTTGTGTGTCTGTATGAATTATAATTATTTAACGGGTAATATAGATACATCATGATTATTGCTAGATATTGTGTCTATATGAATCATGATCATTTGAAGGTTTTATGTATATGATGATTTCTAGGTTTTTGTCTATTAATCATAATCTTCTCAAGGTTTTATGTTTTGTAGGGATCATAATAAGTTTAGTGGTTTTGTGCCAATGTGAGTCACGATCATGCACAATTTTTGTCTGCATGAGTAATGATCATGGAAAGTTTTTTGTCGGTATGAATTGAAGTAATTTCAAAGTGTTATTATACTTGAATTTTGATTATTGTAGGCTTTTAGTTGATGCCTCATTGTAATATTACTCACTACATATCATTGAACTGGTGAAAAGAATATTATACGATTATTGTATTATATTATATCGTTTAATTTAAACGCCTTAAAAGTCTTTAACTGAGAGTGTGACGGTCCATAATATTGTACAGTATTTTTACTATCTAGGGTTGTTGCTGAGTTGCTATGTTTCTTACCATGTAGGAAGTCTATCTATGCCACCCCACCCCACCCTCCACACACGTATATTAAAACCATTCCATGTTATTTAACTGTATTTGTTTTCTTTTCCAGCGCTGATAATTCTTGGAATGATAGCCTTGTTCATAGCTGCTATGGAACTGGTGTTTGTATTCCTTTTTGTGGTTGGAACTGCTGAGAATTTCCCTTGGTCCCTGCTCATCCTCGGAATCGGTGCAATCTTGTCCCTCGTAGCTTCCATAATCTTTATGGTGATCACGTGCAACTGGAACCGCCATAAGTACCAGGAGAGTGACACCGATTCGGAAAATGAAGTTCCAATGTCTGATATCCAGAAAGAGGGCTACGAAAATCGTGGTTACGACCCACGAAACGCACCTCCCGACTACAGTGGTTACCCTAGCCAATACGATAGACCGTATGGACAAAGTTACGTACAAAGTCAGGTATATCCTTCTAACTACGGATCGTCTCAGTACGAAAAGCCACACGTCAAGTACCCTTCCCAGAGCGAAAATATGTATCGGCCATACTCTCAACATAAATACTAGAAAGCTAATGCGCACTTGTTTTATAAAATAAATAGACATTTCTGGTCTTATTATGATAAACGTTGACAGCTTTTTAAAAGTGTAAGCTGTATGATTTGAATTATTGTTGTGCACTTGACTTGATATCTTGCTATAGCATGACTTTTATTGTTTAATAGCGAACAAAGAACATGGACACCCATTAATTAAAGCTAACCTTAACTGCAATATTTTTTGTTCTCATTTATGCAAGAGGAAAAAAAAAATTAGAGAATGTAATAGGTGGAATTGCAATGTTCAAATTTGATTCACAGGCTGGAAGTCTAGTCATTCACAAGCAAAATTTGTTCAAAAAATGGCATCTCTGCAACTACAGTTCGATTTATGTCATGTAATTTGAAGATCTTCAAATATAGTGATATTATAATTATATTAGGATCGTTGTATTATATAGTGAAAGGCTCTTATATGTTACAAGTGACCCAGCCATAGTGAAAGTTCTATTCATTGATACGTTCGCGGTGTTCCTTAAGTTAGGCAAGGCGCTTGTCTTTGCTTGCCCCAGTGTGAGATAGCATTCCGTGTTATTGTGCCGCAAAACACCAAAGCAAACCAAAGGGAACCAAATATTTATGTGACAAGGTTTGTGTGTAACATAATTTAATCCCATCTAGAATCTGATATTCATTTCGATTCAGTCGCTCTATCTGAACTTTCTCTAGTAGCCTTTATTAGTGTGCTTCCACAGCATAAGTATCATTGTTTGTGCGGTAAACACGAATCAATCATCTTCGTCTTGGCGGGGGGAGGACATTTGCTACCCCAAGTGGTCATATTACTTCAGATGTAGTTTAAAATTTACACATAATGCCCTGGCATATAGCGTCATTCATTATTGTATGCTCCAAGTGTGCATAGTGCGCTTTTATAATCCCGTAGGTGTATGCAATTTATTGCGTAAGGCAATTTATTGAACAAAGTTTTTAAGTTGTTAGGATGTGTTTCTAATCTTGGATTGTCGTATTGCTTCATGGTTATTTGTAAAGAAGTAGGTTTGTTTAAAAAGCATTTTTTTTCTGTTTGGGGCACATAATTGATCAGTAGATGAACATGCACGCAGTCTTCCTAATTAAGACAAACAGGGATTTGTAGTTTATAAAAAGTTTGACAAGCTCACACAAAACGCTGAAATTCCAACTTTTTATATTCAAGCATTAATTTCGTCTATACACAATAATATTATCTTGTCGTGTCTAGTAATATTTCCGATTTATTTAAATATACATGACAGAATTATACGCAGATAGACATTTAAGTATTTGACCGTTACTTATTTAATAATTTGTTCCAAAGTTTAAAAAAAAACTAGCTTCATATTTACTTGAAAAGTGGCATAATGGTTTTTTGATAGTAATTTCCAGATATATATATATATATATATATATATATATATATATATATATATATATATATATATATATATATATATATATATATATATAGATCATACAACGTCATATATATATATATATATATATATATATATATATATATATATATATATATATATATATATATATATATATATATGACGTTGTATGATCCAACATACCTGATTATCCTTCCAGTTGGTAATGAATATCGATTATGCTCACACCGATAATGTCTTCGATGTAAAACTGAATTTATAGGTTTATACGAAAACAAGGATATTGTATTTTAAGAAGTTTAACTTTCTTGCCTCAATTTTGTATGTCTTTTGTGGAGCTGCCTGGATTTGCCAAGCTATTTAAAAACCAGGACTGTGCTGATGTGCCAGTAAACCCGAGACCTAGGTAATATAATATGAAATGGGCTGTCATTCAGCTAATCTGCATTTTTTATCAGGTAAAATTCGGAATCATCAAATAATTCTTCAAGGTTGATCACTTTTTCCATATTTTTTTTTGTTTCCCAGGGTCTATGATGTGTGGTCAAATCTACTACAAATGTGCCTGGGTTAGGTATGCATATTGTTATGTGATATATAAAATTTATTTAATAAAAAGAAATTACTATTCAATAAAATATCGAACATTAATTTTATTAATGTATCTTTATTTCGCGACAACTCTAACCTCTCAGATATCTAGTTTTATCCCAAAAGACATTCCATTTTCCTTTTGGTATTTATATACATGTAAAACAATTTGTTATTGATTATTTTCGTTTCCTTTTTGTCTTTTTGGCTGAATTTATGTTTCACCGGCTATGGAACCTTCTGTCATCTGGCGTCAAAAATGAGATTAGGTCTGCGTTTAGGTCATTTTCTCTGACACTGTTATCTCTGGAGTTAAGTGAATTGGTGTCAGGATAATGTGACTGGATGGGACATCATGCTACATATCTACTGCAGGATGCTTCAGTGCTAGACAGGACTATAAACTGCTACACTGCAAACAGCGTGGCGATATGACTGAAATTTTTTTAAAGCTACGTTAAAAAACCAAATCACACACACAGACGCACACACATGAATTGGTATGAAATTGAGGGGTACTTCAGCCATCGGTGAAAACCGGGTCATTGTGGCTTACATTTCATCATTTAGTGATGTGTGCTTGCCTTTTGCACAGATTCGCTCGATTAGCATTAGCGTTTAGCTCGGGTTCTCACTTTCTTGTAGAGTCATATAGCAGGGTATAAAAATACATTACAAGGAGAACCTCGGTGAGCTGCGTTAACCTTTAGGTTAGTTTTTCAGATACTCTTATCAGCCGAGTCACTTAACTTGATTTTGTAAGATGCACGATAAAGAATACTACACCCATGAGCCAATACTTATTTATAGTGACATAAATATTCGAATGACTCACATGAACACTTGTGTTTATTGTGTTTTGCTTAGTTTCTCAGACACTGTAACCGGCAGTTATGTAACTTGATATACTTTTGCTTTATTAGAAGTATTGCACTCTTCTCTCTACGTGAGTAACCTACAATTAATAATGAAGGGATCCGTGTCAGCATTTTGCATGTAGCTAACTTATTGGTATACTATGACTCGATTTCATTAAAAAAGTGTAAACAAATATTTATAGAGTTAAAAATCTGGATTTCGACTGTGTTTAGCAGGTTTTATCATTCCTAGGATCACTCAATTTCATGTCGGTAATGCTGAAATAGCATGGAGCCGACCAAAATAAAATAAAGTAATGGAAAGTAACACAGCTCTGATACATCCCACATAATGTTTTGTAACAATTACTTCATACTAAATATGGGCAAATGTAGAACTTTCTGATGCGGTTATCACTTGCTAAATTACAATTATTATTATTATTATTATTATTATTATTATTATTATTATTATTATTATTATTATTATTATTATTATTATTATTAGCAGCAGCAGCATAATGGCTTGTTCATATGATTAAGTGCCATATATAATATAATATTGGGTAACTATTTCGGCTATTTTTCTGTAAGAGAAAATGTTTGCTGTTCTGGATATTTATTAAGCGTCACTATTAAAATTCAAAGGAAACAAAGCTAAGAACAGGGAAGAAACATAATAGAAAAGAAAACTTTTTTCATCTTTAAAAGACAATGTACCATATGTAATCGTTTAAAAGTCTGATCCAACTGCAACTTGCACAGACCAGATCTACCGGCACATAATGCGCCGGCAGACATGTGTCTGTGCAGGTTGTCAGGAGTAATCAGTAGAACAAACAAAGTTGACCCTGATCAGCAGGCACGTTATGCCCCGGCATGGCGGGATCTTTGTTATATATATATATATATATATATATATATATATATATATATATATATATATATATATATATATATATATATATATATATATATATATATATATATATATATTTGTACATTCCTTCACAATATTTAGCAGTATTGTATACAGATAATTTTATTATCAGAACTAAAATGTATTTTTAATCGATTAATGCTTTATTTTCTTCAGAAATTTCATGATTATTTAATCACTCATCCACTTTAGTAATATTAATAAAATCGTTAATTTTTTGTAAGCGTGAATAAGATACAAAAACAATCAAATTTTGCCCTCAAAGACGCAGATTGTTGTAAATATGTATATCTTCATTATTGGTAAACATGAAGCTTATGTAATGTATACAGGAATTAAGAATATTTCATTAAAATAAATAATTTTCAAGGAAACGTATGCATCGTTGTGTATTTCTTTTGTCTTTATATATGAACACTTATAACAAAAATCAAGTTTTTCTAAAATATGGTGTTTTAGCCCCACTCCACCCACCGCCGTGCATGTAAACAGTCCGAACATGCATTTGAACGTCATCCCATGGCTACAAAAAGCTAGAAATATAAATGGTTGAACATTAAACCGTATCCCACCATTTGTAAGACGCAGTAGTATAAATTGTCTCAACATCGAATTTGTTGGTTGTTTCAGCAAGAGCATACCGTGACCTTGTACAGCAGGGGTTATTACATTATAGTAGCCACCATTTTTATAAATGGCATGTGATAGCATGATACTGAGCTCCACTGTGACCTTTAGGTGATGTTTTTAAGAAATATAGCTACTGGCGTTTTGTCCGTCCTTTATTTTCGAACATCACTATGTGCTCAAACGATTCTTCGTAGATTCCATGTATGAGGTCACAACTAAGCTTTTGCCAGAGGTCTGATTGGCAGGTCTAATGTGTGTGTGTGTGTGTGTGTGTGTGTGTGTGTGTGTGTGTGTGTGTGTTCGTTCAAAGGCAAATGCAAAACAGAAAAGACAAATAAAACAAAACCGCTGTGTTTGCAAAACTTAACTGTTTCAACAGAAATTAAGCCTCTAAATTTTGTTCAACTAGTTTATTTCAACTTGTTGCGGATGTTTGCAAATATTTTTAAAAATATAACGGTTTTGTGTTTTATTTGTTTGTGTTATTTTTAGTTTGTATTGCCTTTGAAAAAGACTCATTTTAAGTCAAAAGCGCTCAGGCTAGTTAGATAATAATTTTGCACGGTTGATTATCAGTTTATTGCATTTATCTTAATTTATGACACACGTGATCCCTAGCTGTATCCAGCGTACTTGGAAGGACTGTTATATATATATATATATATATATATATATATATATATATATATATATATATATATATATATATATATATATATATATATATATATATACACACACACACACACACACACATACATACACACAGGGTTTTTACAGTTTGGGTGTCAAGGAATTTGAGATATTGGTATATTATTGGCATATCAAATTGTGATCATCCCATGTGCAATAATACGCATATTTATATATTAGAACTGCGTTCTCATTATTCTATTCCTATAGATTATTGATGCATTTCCACTCATTAATCATTAGTGAGTATAAATTATCCCCATTTTGTAAACGAATTTAACCGGATTTACAACTTCATTTCAGTCATTTCTGATTTCCGTTCAAAGGGCAAATATGTGTTAGCATGTGATATAAATATAATATTTGTACAAGTATGTGTGCTGTATCAATCATTGATATGCCGGTCACATAATGTTGTTGTTGTTTTTTTTTTTTTTTTTTTTTTTTTTTTTTAAGGAAACTTGGCAAGCCACGTTTCCTTAGCATGTAATAGCTATGGACAATTATCCGTTTCTCGTCTTCACTATCATCATACGGAGAATGTGATGTATATTCTTCTATATTTTTATAACTGAACTTTACATTTCTTTTCGTTTATAATGATTATATGCATAAACAGAAGGAGAGAGAATTGCTCAATGCTATTTTACTCATTATCAACATCAAAAGGATATAACTTATCGTGGTTCCATCGTATAAGCTTTTTCAATGTGGATGAGTGTACTGGTTTTGAAGCACTTTAACTGCATGTCTCTGTGTAAAGATCCATCCTGATCAATAATTACTGCAATAAATTTCTGGTAAACAAGCGTATTCATTCGAATGTGGAGTAAGCCTATAGCCTTTCTACCAACCAGACCATAGCGTTCTAATAAAATTTGTACTTTTACGTATCAGTAAATCGCTCAAATGGTATTGCCCTAAATTTCTCAGGTTAAAGGTTCGATAAAATGAAATGACGCAAAAATATTTTGATTTACAGTCTTATATCAATATGAGGCCAAAAATGCTGCATATGGTTGGTTATACAACAACTAAATGCTACATATAATTTATTTATGCTCGCAGCCTCGATGGACTGGAACAGATGATTTAAGTAATCTCGGCAAGAACACCGTTTTTCAGTTCGGTAAAAAAAAATGTTTTGTTTAGACTGGCAATAACTTCAGAAAAAATATCTTGTTTCACTTGTATTGTGAACTTGGATGCGGCGAGATGTTTTCGTTAAAAGGTAGCAATGAGTTTGTTCTAATTTTGACGAGTAATGTTTGATAATTAATTGTAATAGATTATTTATGCGCTTTTGAAGTGATGGAATGTTGTATGTAATTCGGGTGCAACAAAATGGCAACAAAAGGATTTTTATAAAATAACTCCGCCGGTATATAAATTGCTAAAACGATTTCGATTTGTTGGCAAGCAAACAAATAATGCTGAAATAATCCCCTAAAAGCACCAGCTCCTTGTATCCAAATGGTAGGTATGCAAGTTACCTGCATATAATCATGCACAAACTCGTAATCACACCTTCTAGCCGCTTCAGCACAGTTTGTTATTGTTCTGACGCTTAACGCCTTTTTTCAGCACACGATAGGCTATAGATGGTGGTCAGTATTAATGGTAGAGGAAGAAACAGGGAAATCCGCGGAAAGAACCACCCACCCACGAGAAGCTCCTGGCAAGTTTTGTAGACAGTAGACTCATAATCTAAAGACCTTGGGCTCTGTACCCGCTGATACCGGGCATGGTCGGTTTCTTAGAAAGACGAGTAACGCTCATGTCCTTTACATGATATAACCATAAGGTACTCAAATGTATTGTGACAGAAATTTTAATTACAGATGATAACATGAGAAATCCCTCTAAACTGTATTAAAACTAACTCTTTGGACTCAATTTCATTAAACTATATTAGGAATAATTACCATTATAATATATGTATGCCGACTCTATAACAAGTACAAGATTTTCCGCATTATATATATATTTAAGCTGAACTCGCTTAACCAAAGCTGAACCAAAGACAGAATAAAGACGGAAAAACATATGTAGTTCTGTTGTGATACAACCGGATCTAGCTAGTTGGAGCGAGCAACCATGAAATACAGGCGTGATGCTAGCTTTCCACCCTCAAGCGCCCCAAAAAGCTAGCATCCAAGCTTGCCTTTCTACACTAGACTAGACGAAACTTCTTACAATTATTACATAAGATCCCGTGTACTCTCGCTTTCCAGAGCGTCCCAAGCGGAATGTATCCGTGTATACATTATTATTAGTTACATCTCTCTCTCTCTCTCTCTCTCTCTCTCTCTCTCTCTCTCTCTCTCTCTCTCTCTCTCTCTCTCTCTCTCTCTCTCTCTCTCTCTCGATCGATCGATCGTTTGATCGACCAAGCCCGCTCTTTGGAGATGAGTAATTCCTTCTTTTATCATAATAAATGTACCGTTAAAAAAACCAATCAACCAACCATACTTCGTGAAAGTTAGTTTTTAGATATCGATCTAGTATTAACAATTTTTTTGGCACGATCGATTTTATGACATTAGTTATACTGAATCTTCGTATATTTCTGTATTTTTGTGATTAAAATTATTTATATATTTTTATACGTATTTTGATCATTGTTAACCTAATTACTAATTAATCATGTAAAAATAACAACCATACATGGTTTGCTGTCCAGTTTTTACCGGAGCCCTATGGTTCAGAATCCCGTTTTGTGCGGATACTAACGTCGGAACTAGCAACTCGTGAATGGATCATATAAACATGATACTGATTTACAATGAATTCCTATGTACCGAAAATGAAAACACGATAAAGATGCGCGTAACAGTTTTGACACATCTACTCTACTTACTTTATCTGATGTAAAATACTGTAAATAAATTGATAACAACAAAACGAATTTATAATAATTACAAGGCATCTTCAAAAGATTAAACAGAACCTAGAAGTTGAGAGAATGAAAAAAGGCAGTTTTTTTTTTACAGCAAAAGAGTCTACAGTGTTCCAGATTTGATGGTTTCAGACATGAATTTTGCATTAAACATTATCAAAATTTGGGTTTTTTTTCATATTGGTAAATTTCTAAATAATTTGTATTCGATCTTAAAATTTGTAGAAACTGATTATCATATTTTTGAGACTGTCCAAAAACAAAAACAATCTCTGATATTTTAAGTGACGGTCTAAATCATCTACTTTACTTTTCTATGTAAATATAAAAAAACAGTTCATTTCTTGTAAAGTGAAAAGGACACAAATTAATGGTGACATTACATTGTAATGCAGATAAAATTTCCCATTTGCATAAAAAGATGTATATGTTTTTACAAGATATGGTCTATTTTAATAGACAGATTAAGCATTGTCTGTCCAGTTTTATGCATATGTACATATAATAAATGAGATAGTTTTGACATCAAATGGTAATTGTGCAAATGTCTTCTAGATGTCGGTAATAATATCATATTATATGCATGCATCAACATCGTCATCTTTATAATATTCTGTGTATAATTACAAAATATAATAATTCGAGTAAAATAGAAAATACTAATTGCAATAAAGAAAACTTTAGCAAAAGAAAAAAGACAAAACAGAACGTTCCACAATCCATCCTAGAAAAAAATTCCCAAAACAGAAACCAAAACAAAAATAACAAATATAAAACAAATATAAATTAATGACAAATAAGAGTTGTGAATCGATGAAGCTGTAAATATTGAAAACTGTACGTACGCACAACAAATAAACGACGAAATATCTGACGGATTTATTAAAATAAACGTGTTCATATTAGCCATATACTCGACTTTAACATTAATACATGCGCAAAACTATAAACTAATGTATAAAAGCAACAAAACGCCCGTGATAGCTGAGGCAAGTGTCTTTCCACAGCACGAAACACCTCCATTATTTCTGAATTTAAAATACTTCTCCTTGATAGCGATGCATTCAAATCAAATTTGTACAACTTTGACTTAAAACAATTTAGTTTGGTCAGTAACACATTCAAAATTCCACCTCGGCAAACTCTAGATACATCGGTGACGAAAAATCTTGACCGATAATAGCCCACAAGACCAAAATACACCGAAGACAAAAAAAATACCTGACCTATGATGATCCAGAAGATGAAAATACATCGAGGACAAAAATAAATACCTGACCTATGATGATCCAGAAGATGAAAATACATCGAGGACAAACATTAATACTTGACCGATAATGGTGCAGAAGATGAAAATACATCGAGGACAAAAATAAATACTTGGCCGATAATGACCCATATGAAAACACATCTAAGACAAAAATGAATATTTGGCCGAAAATGGGTCGAGAAAAAAATATTTGACCGATAACGTGTCGATGAATAAATATCTGACCTATAATGGGTCAGAAAAACTTGGAGAAGATACATTAGCAGATTAGAACATAAAATTAACTATAACTATGGAACAGGTGCGTCGTAGTACTGAAAGCAAATTGCCAGCTGATGGAATGAATCATGTGACAAAAGACACACCTACAGGATGGACATGCTTTCTACTGCAAGAGAGTAATTGCCTAATAGAAATGGACCATCTGGATTCATTAAGAGTATCAGATTATATATAATATTCACCCCGAGTGCACGCGTTAAAAAGCAGAACATCTATTGAGCATTCGGTTTTGAGTGTATCAAACACAGTTAAAAGGTTAGATAACAACAAGAATAAAAGTTGAATGGGACGCTATATTTGTGTTACCGAGTGGCATGGTTATAGTATGGTTTGTTACAGTAATTTACAGAAATACAGTGGCTCGCAAAACATGCGGGTTAAAAACTGATATTAAAACCGAGGTAACATAGAAGCATCCCAAAAGGTCAATAAAAATACCCATAAAAATAAAGAACAGAGGGCAATATGAATAAAATTTGAGAAGCAATTAATATAATCAAGAAGAAAATGATGATGATGTTGTATATATATATATATATATATATATATATATATATATATATATATATATATATATATATATATATATATATATATATATATATTAGGATCAGTCTGTCTTCGAGAGACGATGGTGTAGCTCCGTGTTTTGGTGCTTATCTGTACCGTCGCGAGTGGCTGACGAGTCCGACCCTTGCGTGACAATCTTTGTTGCACTTGCTGCAGGTGAAGATGGATTCTTGATGGGACTGATGTCTCACAGCAATTCGCCACTCGTAGCGGTTGTTAGCTGAGCTCTCCCAGTTATTGACGCTGATGTTGACCTTTTTATGTCCTTTTTTCGGACGTCTTTGTATCACAGACGTGGCCGTCCAGTCGGTCGTGTGCCTTTTGCTAGCTCCTCGTATAACAGGTCCTTGGGAATGCGGTCTGTATCCATCTTCCTGACGTTGCCGAGCCATCGAAGGCTCCTCTCGATGACGATGGTGAACGTGATATTCATGCTGGCCACTGGATGCACAGAATGCGCCCCAGGCATTTCAGATGGAAGCTATTGAGTTTACTTTCGTGGCTCGTGTAGGTGGTCCATGCCTCGCTACTGTAGAGGAGTGTGCTGAGCACACATGCCTGGTAGACACGCAGTTTGGTCTTCTCAGTGAGGTTGAGATTGTTCCAGACCCTCTGGTTCAGTTTTGCCATAACTGCTGATGCCTTAGCAATCCTGCCGTTCATCTCAGCATCAATGGAGAGCGAGTTGGAGATGGCGGACCCAAGGTAAGTAAAGTTCTCAACAACTTCAAGGTTGTACCCATCAATGGTAATGGTTAGAGTGGAGTCTACATCCTGCGCTATGACATTCGTCTTCTTCAAACTGATGGTCAGTCCGAACTCTTTACAGGCGTGGGAGAGCCGACATGCCAGCTGCTAAAGCCCTTCTTCCGAATGTGATGTCAGAGCTGCATCGTCAGCGAAGAGCAATTCACGGATGAAAACCTCTGTGACTTTGGTCTTTGCACGGAGACGTTTGATGTTAAACAGTTTGCCATTTGCCCTGGTGTGAATGTACACTCCCTCGTTACAGTCCTTGAAGGCGTATTGGAGTAGCACGGAGAAGAAGATGGCAAATAGGGTTGGTGCCTCTGATGTGCGCCGTTGAAGCACATGGTACATTGAGTGTTCTGGTGAAACGATGTGATGACAGCGAGTAATCGACGGGGGCTGCCGACCTTCTTCAGGAGTTTGAAGAGTCCGCTCCGGCTGACCAGGTCAAACGCCTTTGTCAAGTCAATGAAGGCAATGAAGAGGGGCATTTGCTGCTCATGACACGTCTTCTGCAGTTGACCTAGGGAGATCAAATCTACAGTTGACCAGCCAGCTCGGAAGCCACACTGGAATTCTGGGTAGATACGGGAGGCTAGGGTCTGCAAGCGTACCAGTGAGACAAGTGCGAAAGCCTTTCCGACGATACTGAGGAGGGAGATGCCCCGGTAGTTGTTACAGTCGCTGCGGTCTCCTTTGTTTTTGTACAAAGTGATGATGTTGGCATCCCGCATGTTTTAAGGGATGTGTCCTTGTTCCCAACAGAGGCAGAGGAGTTCTTGCAAGGGCTGGAGTAGTGCCGGTTTCTCGTTCTTGAGGATTTCAGGTGCATTTTCAGCGTAGTCCTGGTAGCTTAGTTTTTTAAAAAAAAATATTAACATTTTTTCTACCTTTATGCAATTAATTAGATTTTTGAAAACAATACAAAATAGTTGTGTTAATTGCATCAACTTCTACCTCCGTTTTATTAAAACAGCAGATGACCCCACTGAAACATAAGTAATCTGGTACGCTATTTTAAACTCTAGTTTAGGTCAACATTCTCAATTTGAAACACCTTCCGGAACCTATATGACTCATGATTACAGCAATTAATAAAGAAAAACAATGACAATTTTCATAAAGTATTAGCACCACTACAAATTCAGGTGTAGAATTTGTAATGTAATGATTCAACCTGCTAAAAGAATTTCTCACAAAACACCTGTTAAAATGCAGAAAGTTCAAACGATATGCAGACATACTCTGAATCACTTTAATCCAAAAAGAAACAGTAACATTTCAGATCAACTAATACTTAATGGGACAGTAGTTATTGGTGTACATGATATTATTTACAGATTTAATGACCACTACAATAATGCACCAAATTTAACATCTAATATATAAATTACTAATGAAAAAACAAAACAATGATATTTTAAGACTTAGTAAGTTAAAAATTTCTTAAAATGTACAGTTCAATATTCCATTAATTTACGTATAGATGTGAAATCAGCTTATATGAATGAATTAGGTCCATTCATCTGAGACAAGTACGTCATTACTGTCATTTCTAATCATTTTATAATTCTACAGAGAGATAGATCAGTGTTACTATGACATCACTTTCCGGTTATTAATGATTTCTCACCCCTCGTTATAAGCTATAGATTGACCCCAAGGAGAAAATCCATAAATGAGCTAAATAAATTACTTCGTATGTGAAAGGTTCACGACAAAAACTGTCAATAAACATATAGTAGAACCATTAGGACACATTTCTTCCTCGTTATTAAATATACTATATCAAGGTGCTTATGTTATAGCCATTATTATATTTAGCATAATCTGTGCAAGTTACCAGCTTCAAATACTTTTTTTTGATAAACAAAAATTTCACTGATTAATGTAGTATGTATGGGAGGCAGAGTACTGGTGTTTGATAAAAAAAAAAAACGATTGTACATGTGACCCAGGACTTTTGAAAGTTAATAGCATCATCAAGCGGTTTTCCAAAACCGTTTGTGATAAATTATACTGTATACACCATGAATAGTCTGAAATTTTCCTGGTCAATTACACTCTCTGATACTCCTTTACCCCGAGCAAGTTTTGATTGCGGTTTATCGTCTGCAATCAATAACATAACACTTTAAAAATAATGGAAAGCAATCAGTATGGAATTCCTTTGAAGAGTTTCTAAAAGTTTATATGAAATGAAGTCTAACACAAATTTGACGTAAGAAATATGCAACAAAAAAAAAATCCTAAATACACTTGTGGAACTTTATTAGAGGAAGAGCTGTCCAAAGTATTTATATGTATGTACAAGTCTTGTCCGATTGCAAATGACGTTCGTATTGAGGCCGGTCGTAATGATTAATAATTCGAATATCGAATAGAACCGGACAAGATCAGCTTGATTCGACATTCTATCTAAAGGGACCTGGGGTATCTCTGTTAGTGGAGCATCAGAGGCGTAGCTAGGGTGGGGCAGGGGGTACATATGTCCCCGGGCGCCAAGGTACAGGGCGCCAAAATGAGGCTTACAACGTTACATTATTATAAGTAAACTAGAAATATGTGATTAAACGGGGAGGGTGCTGGAGCGCCAATTTTATAGTTCGTCCCCGGGCGCAAAATATCATAGCTACGCCTCTGTGGAGCATCCAACGGTAACTGGTTCTGTACCCACTCACACCAGCCAGCTTCCGCTGCCTCTGCGTGTCTTTGGGAATGGCACTTTGATCCCATCTTCTCGTCATGCTGTTTTAAAAGGCCGCATAAACCAACAGACACACAAAAGATCATTCGACCTCTCCAATGTCTTCATCTTTCCAAGTTTGCCTTATAAGAATGTCAGAATGCTATTGATAATATGCATGATACCAATAATGAAGATTGAAACTTTCTTTATGTTGCTTTTATAACTTAAATTACCTTGTATCTTTGTTTGCATCAGCTCAAAGTGAAATGCAAAAAAAAACAGCGCTTAACAACGTTTTTTGTTTACATCCTTACATTTCGTGTATAATTTATCAAAAAACCCATTAGTTTTTTTCCCATCAATTTCGTACTGCGCTGACATCTAATCTAGTATTCCAAATGCTGATCTCGTGTGTGTGTGTGTGTGTGTGTGTGTGTGTGTGTGTGTGTGTATGTGTGTGTGCTTGAAAGTTAATCAGCGAAGACAGATCATTTTGTGAAATATTACAGCATAATTCACTTTTGAAAAGCTGTTTTTGCAGCAACGAAACTTCAAACACATCACTGTAATGGTAGTACTAAAGCAAAACATGAAAATTGTTTTTACCTTTCTTGCTTCCACTAATGCGTAACGGAAGTAAGCTCTGAATGAATCTGATGTAATGGTATATTGCGAATTTAGCATCCTGTAAACATGACGTGCCCAACTGCTATTTTATATTGACATAATTCGTGCATATCGGACTGAGGATAGTAGTATGACATTGTAACCCTTAGTTCAAATTGCCATATAAAGCAGTTGGGCGTATGTAATATCAACTAGCTTTTACAGATTGTAGAGCAAGTAGCCAGAAGTGAATATATTAACTAGATCTGGATTTCCTATAGCCATTCATTCCGTCTCTACTCCATATTCACTATTTTCTAACTGGTGTAGTAGGGGATTTGCATATATCGTGTCTATTTGCAAATGTTGTTACTCACAATGGGTCTTGTTAATTAGCAATTCAAGCAACTTCTGCGTGTCTGGCTTTGAAATTCTCACATTTCCACTGTTTCTAAGGATATCAAGACGACAGTCGTTGTTATCTGAAAGGTTTTAAGATACGCAAATGCAACAAATAATTTGTATCTAAATACCCAAATGACCATACGTCAAGAAACTTAAATTGCATGTTGTTCTTTTTTAATGTTTCACATGTGTACGAGTTGAAGCGGTTTCCAAGCCGAATGTTAGTACTCATGATGTCCAATACAAAATACGCACCAAACATCCAATACAATTTTCCTATTGCAAATTGCACAGTACGTATACCTAAAACTCTTGGGAATTCTATGTGATACAAAATTAGGGAGGTGCTCTAAATTACTGCATACCTAACATTTTCCGGTGGTATGTATCTTATCAAGCTACCTTTTTCATTCTACTGGTAATTTGGTACTTTCCACCATTAAAAACTACGGAAATCCCTGAGTAATTTTGTTACGAATTCAATGCCATTAATGTCACGGTTCCGTTTAACGTTAAAATATAATTAAAACACCTGATTATATTTTTGTGTGCAAAATTGTCGTATTCTTCACAAACTAAATTTGAATATAACAAAAATAACTATAATCAGGGTCCTTTCATCACATGTTCGACATGCGTCATGTATGCCAATGTGCAAGTGATGTGATGTGATTGTGATTTTTAAAGTAGCTTTAACAATTTTTCAGTCATATCGCTACGTTGTCTGCAGTGTGACAGTTTATAGCGATGTCTAGCACTGGGGCATCATACATCAGACATGTAGCATGATGTCCCATCCAGTCACATTATCCTGACACCAGGATAACCAGTCCTAACACTAACCTCTTAATGCTGAGCGCCAAGCGAGGTAGCTGTTAGTACCATTTTTGAAAGTCTTTTGGTATGACTCGACCGGAAATCGAACCCACGGCCTTCCGCATCCGAGGCGGACACTCTAACCACTAGGCCACCGGAGCGGTTTTCCAATATGGAAGTCAAATGGGCTATTGTGAAAAATCTTTGGTTCACTCCCTATTTTTTAAAAATAAATTCAGATTAAAAGACAAAATGTAATTGTCATGGTTTAGTTATTGTCTAGCTTATAGTAATGTGTATACGATACGTAAGACTCCACATCTCCTATTGAAGAGCAGTTATTTTTTTTTTTTTGAAGTTTGCTTGATTTCTCCAGTCCATATATTTTTCATTTGTTGAGTCTGATTGTTTTATGTTTACAGGCCATCTCTGCCAAATATCTTGTCCGGTTGTTGTCATTCGATTCAATGTTTCGATGCCTATTATATCATTCTGATGGCTGTTAAGTTGTAGTTTTCGGTTTCAATACTTACTATTTTTATGACCAAGCTCTCTAATGTTAGCAGTTGATTAAACTTAATTGACTTACAATTCAGTTGCAGCTTTTTGAGTACAACTTTAAAACAATTAACATACACTTACAAAATGCACAAACCATAAAGTCCAGGGGGTTTAAGAAAGGGGGTGGAAGCTGCGATTATCTTTTGAGCTGAGATATTTTCTTTTGTATGAAAATAATTTTGTTTCAGATAATATAATGATACCATTTTCTATTCTATACTATCAAATCCAAAATATCTTGGATGCTTACCCAATTGCTTTTCTTCTTTCCATCTTATATATATATATATATATATATATATATATATATATATATATATATATATATATATATATATATATATATATATACATACATACATATATAAGTCGGAAGTAAATTTTACAAGTCGCAAGTACAGGACAAGTGCTTTTTAAAAAGTCGGGCTAGGTCTTTTTTTTTCCTTCTTTAATCTTTATATCTACCTTTATTTGGCCAATCATCCCCCTCCCGGCGTACTAAATACTGGATTCTAGCCCCTCCTCGTGTATACATTTATATCCTGTTACTGCTTGACTGCATATTGGGCTAAGCGACCAAATATAGACAAATCAAAAGACTTCAAACAAAGGTATGATCAATTAGCAGCGTGGTAAATATTACATTGCTTTCATTTATGTGTTCAATTTTTTTTTCCACACAGCAACCTCAGAATTGATTAATTGTCGATATCACGTGATAGTTTGAACCCTGAAGTCATCGACATTTGGGTCGCGAGATTTGTGTAGTCATGTGACTCGGAATGTAAATGGCGAGTTCCAGGTCAAATTTCATCAACGCTATTGTTTCGGCTAGTCGGTCAGCGGATTAAACTTATAAAGAAGGCTAAACTCGCAATATTTGAGAAAATAAATCATATTCCTATCGATTTGATGCAGGTATATCTCGATGAAAGGTCGTTTAAAATTGCTAGGCTGGTTAGTATGCGGCTACCCTATGCCGACACCAAATGTTGACGAATTCCAACTTTTCGATAGTGAATGGACTTTGACCCTACACCCTAACATAAATGTCCAGATATCAAAAATGGAGTGGCAAGGGTCAGAGGAAACTCGGACTAGATCATAACGAGCGACTCACTATGATTTTAATCCAGCAAGTCAGTTTAATCAAATCAACGATAGGTATTTTACCGACATCAGTGTCGGTTTCTTTTATGAATTGATTATGACAGGAATGATTATTTAATTTATAATTGATTATACCGATGATTAACTTCCATGTGCGATATTATGTCTGAAACGAAACACGTAATAATGAGCGGTTTCAGTTCGTATTTAAAAGAGAAAATTGATGTTATGATCACTTTGGAAGTAATTATCAAGCAAACCTCAACAGACACTCTGTGGATAAAATGAGTTTGCTAAACTATTTTCTTAAGGAAAGTAAAAACGGCGATTTGGAGAAGGTAAAATTGTTAGAAAATTGACGGATACAACGTAAGATGGACATTGAGTGTGCGGTAGCTATTTCTCCAAAGAGACATAAGCATCAATCAGTGATGGCAAAAAACAAAAATAAAAATAAAAATAAAAATAACCAAATATGACACCACTAAGAGACAGAAAGTTTCAGCCGCTTTGGGTTGATTGTTATCCCTGACTTGAATATATTGACTCGAAAGGAAAGATGTTTTGCAGTTACTGCAAACAATATCCCAAACTGGCACATGTAGGAAGTTAATGAACATTTCTGCAAATGGACAAGAGCTTAAGGACTTTAACCTAGACACAGCTATCAACAGCTGGCTTAATGCTGGTGAAGGTGGCAGACATATACATTAGACATATTTTCAAATCCATCAGCTAAAACATATATACATGAATCCGAAGAAGCCAAATGTAAAACAACCAATGTTTTCCAAAAATTAAATTCTTTTAGGAAATAATTATGTTGTATATTATTTCGTTTGTTTTTTCTATAGCTTAAATACATACATTCCATCCAAAATCGTTAAGCGATTACCATTTTGGTACCAGTGAAAAATAAGGTGGGACTAGTGAATTCTCTGAAACAATTTCTCCTGGACTTGTGGTTAAAACAATTTCTCAGCCCTTTTAATATGTATGTATGTATGTATGTATGTATGTATGTATGTATGTATGTATGTATGTATGTATGTATGTATGTATGTATGTATGTATGTATGTATGTATGTATGTATGTATGTATGTATGTATGTATGTATGTATGTATGTATGTATGTATGTATGCATGCATGCATGCATGCATGCATGCATCTATCTATCTATCTATCTATCTATCTATCTATCTATCTATCTATCTATCTATCTATCTATCTATATATATATATATATATATATATATATATATATATATATATATATATATATATATATATGTGTGTGTGTGTGTGTGTGTGTAATGCATTTACTTATGTATGAATAAACGTTGATGGAAATGCCGTCAAGAAATACACATATAAATATAAATGTATGTATTTTAGTTAGGTATATAAAGATGTAACGATGAATATCACTAGAAATGGAAGAAATGAAAGGCACACAATGATGTAAAGAGGAAAGTCAGTAGAAATGAATAAGTGCAAGGTAAGCAAGAATGTAAAGATAAATATCCTTAACAAAGGGAAAGAATACATGGTGGCAGGCGCACTGAATCATCAGCGCACATTAGTTCATACAAAAAACGACTACAAAAATTCTACGAGTATTTTTTTTTAAACCGAAAGTTATACCATATATTGTAGTTATTGTGCTTCTGGCACAATTTATTATGCAATATATCCTTTGTTTTATTTAGAAAGCTTTTCATCCCGGTTGTCTCCTAGAGACTATCAAACAGTTGAAAAATTTCAGATTTGCGATAGTTTGTGATAGTTTTGCCAACTGCTCTTGAATACGGAGTCAGTGATATGACAGGAGAATAATCGCCCAGTCTGATTGGTTGCTTGAAAGTATAACAGCATAGCCTGGATGTCTCAGCGGTACACACAGCATAGGATACAACGTCAACGATGACTAATAGATTTAAAAGCACAGGGTGCAAAACCCCCAAAGCAAGACTTTTAATCAGTAAATGTTGTACAACAGAAAATTGTGAAACAGCCAAGAACTATAATATGTGCTAATGTTAAGCTATTTTGTCTACCTGGCCGTATTCTTCGTACCGTATATACTCACTAATATGAATTCAACTACAAACCTGTATGGGTCCAGAAAAAAAGCCGACACATTTTTACTAATATGAGGAAGATTATTCTGACACCAAGGTCCAATAGACCAAGAACTTAACCAAAAAACGACCAATCAAATAGTGGTTAGTCTAAGAACATCATTAAATTGTAATGTTTCGTCGTTAAAAATATTATTTGGGTTTTCCAATACGTATTTTTCAACGGTCAGGGCTACACAGAGATTGTCACTTTGGAGATGAAATAATGGCGACTATTGGAACAACAAAATAGACCATACAATAATAATAATAATAATAATAATAATAATAATAATAATAATAATAATAATAATAATAATAATAATAATGATAATGATAATAATGATAATAATAGTAATTTTTAAACTTACCATTTTTTTTTTAATTAAACAACAAAAGCAAATTTCAGAAAATGTCCAGCAAAAGCCAGAACTCTTTTGTATCACTTTTCCTGCAACAAAAACAACAACAACGTAATCCTCTGTTTCAGCCTGTAAGATGCTTATGCCTTAAAGTTATTTAAAACTGCTTTGTTAGCTTGCAATATTATGGATGACCAAAGAGAAAAAGTTATCGTTTTTCTTCCAAATTTACCCCTACTTTTTGTAATCAAAATGAGTTCTCTTGTAACGCAACGTTTAAAATTAGTTTTTACATTTTAAACTGAATCTCATAATAAATATTTTCAAAGTTATCGTTTCATCTAGTTTAACCAAAACTTGTCATACGAATAGTCTTCAAACGTTTTTATAAACTGCAATAATGCAAGTTATGGGTAGCTGAAACATCCGGTTTACAACCAATGGTTGCAGTAGCTAGACTAAAGAAATAAATGAAGTTTGCATTTTCGTTGATTACACCATTCAGTCGAACTATCTTGTCTGGCAGAAGTAAAGATGTTTCATATCCGAACTAATTTTCTACCCTGGTTGATCTTATGACCTATGGGAATGCAGACGACAATTTGTTTGCCTCTCCCGCACCATCTTGAAACTTGAAATTTGTTAGATATCATTGGGCTGGATGGGATCTATCCCTGACGACGTCACATCTTGTTGTTCCAGATCCGGCTTGAACGCCTGAAACTGAAAGAAATAAATTTAAAATATATAACAAGCATTATATATCCGTAAGGCCTAAAGGCTGAGATGTATTCAACGTATTGTTTAGTTTCGCAAAGAACGTAGTTAAGCGAAAATCGTGCCCAAAGGGAAGATTAAGTAGGTCAAGTAATCTATTTTAATCAAGACTTATCTTTTTATCAAGAGCAATGTGGGATAACATTAAGGCTGGTTTTACTTGTTGTCATTGGTGTATACATGTTGTTATTACAAACAAAGCAATTACAATAGGCTAAAAGGTATAACAAATTAATATCGCATTCTTTCAAAGAGTAATTAATAATGCAAAAGGTTTAAGATGGCAGGCATATCTACAAATTTCATAATAAATATTACAAGGGCGATATTAGAAGGAGATACAATGAGAAAAGAATAAAAATAGACGATATAAGTGTGTTTATGTGCGTGTATATGTTTGTGTTTGTGTGTGTATGTGTGTGTGTGCTTGTGTGTGTATGTGTGTGTGTGTGTGTGTTATTTGGATTTTATCGTAGCTTTAACAATTTTCCAGTCATATCGCTACGATTTCTGCAGTGTGGCAGTGTATAGTAATGTCTAGTACTGAGGCTTGATGCCGGAGACACGTAACATCATGTCCCACTCGGTCACATTATCCTGACACCAGGCCGACCAGTCTTAACAGTAACTTCGTAATGCTGAGGTCTAACAATGTTTAAGCCATCAAAGAGGCCAAAAGATAGAAGAGAGTATAATTTGGACCCTATCTATGCTATCGAAATAGGACAAGATCCAAATATTGGTGGGATTCAATATTTTCCTAGTTCTAATATAGATGTGTATTGCCAGGCTTGCTCTTTAAAGATGTAGCAAACTGGAATTACATTTATTCCTCAGCTTTGCATATGTACTCACTATGTCAAAATTTTTTTTTAGTTTTATATTGTGGAAGCATGGATCGTTTGAATATTCTAGGGAAGTAATATGACTTATATAAACTGTTTTGGCAGTTCGGAAGGTAATTTATTATGATACTGGCATCTGACAGGTTGTTTAAATGACTGGTGTGGATTTTTTAAAGCGGAGTTTAAAAAGTTGCTTCTTGTGAATTGCTTATTTACATTTTTGACGGTTGACTATTTAAGACGTAATATTATTTAATTATTTCGCAATATATAACAATTTCTCTGTATTATTTTAAGTGTACAGGTCAAAGAAGTAAGCTAAGGTACATAATTTTATTTATTTATTAAAAAAGTAGTTTATATCATAACAAAGAGTGAGACAATAGTAGTGTCAGACATGTATTTGTACATATTATTGCTATCAGGAGTAATCTAACTTGAATTACGAGAGAACATTGCGTGCCAATTGAGTAGCAGCAACAGTACTACATAATTCTTCCGATGCATATTCTGTGAATCTAATCGTCCATCGTTTTCTTATAAAAAATAGTGATAGGGGTGGGTTGGGTTTGTAAGGACTTCCAATTGCCAAAAGTTTGCAATATCATGGTCTGGTAGAAATGCATATAATCATAATGACCTTTTAAGATGCATACAATTATCAGTCTGACCTCGACTTGGGTTGCTCAAAACGACGCTGGTGTATCAACGTGTCACTTTGGCGTGTCGGGTGTCTTTCTTTTATGAATTTTGTGTACATTTGGGTCGAAACATCTGAATTACATATGACGAACTAGGTTGGTATGGGATGCTCACAATATAGTATTTAAACTATTATAGAAGTCCCACCAAGGCTCTATTTTGCTGGAAGTTAAATTTAGTGAAAGATAAGCTGTAAAGCCCCGAACACTCAGTCAACAATTAGATGGTCAAATATAGAAAAGGCTGAAATTCAATGAATAACAATTTAATAACGATTCAATAATCAAATGACTACAAATTTCCAATTACACTCCTTCTGCTCGACCTTTTAATGTGCCTTTTGCATCGCTTGATTATCCTTGCATTTATACTCATCTGCTGCATCCTTTCTCTCTTATTTCTTCCAGTTCCTTCTCCTTTTCCTCCCTGACCTTTCTCCAAATTCCTTTATCTACTCCTCGACTGTCTCAAGACTATTTATCCTCCTCCCCCACGACTACGCTTCTGTCGACTTCGGCTGTCTCATTTACAGTCTTAATTCCGTATCCAACTCTTGATGTCTTGAGACCAAATGGAACCGGAAGTTTTGTCCCCTGAAAAGCTTTCTGCAGAAACACAAGGCCGGTACAATCTTTTTCCTCAGCCCTCTCATCTCACACAGCCTGTCATCAGATAACGGCTATTAAATTTCTTCGATCACGCATTCATTCGCATCGAGATACCCGTGTATTCTTATATGGTAAAACAAACGTCATAATACAACATGGTATCAATTACTTCTTGTACGTACATCAATAATTTCGTCACATCAGTACATATTCCTAATCCGGTTATACCAAACAATATTACTATAATTAGACGCATTTCTTTATATTACAACTAATACAAGGTACGCAAATACAAATATCCATATTATGACATATGCATTAGTCCACTGTAACAATCTTACATAATTCAACCATGTTCTCTAATTCGCAATTCAAACATGTGTAAATTCTAACAACGCGTTAACAAATGCACTGGTTTGCTATAGAGCAACCTTACAATGAATTACTACATCAATTCTGACCACAAGCTAACACTTTACATAATTCCACCTCGCATCTAATAGTTCTCTATATGAGCTCAATTCCATTTCCCAAATACGCATGCAAATGAAACAAAGCAAAGGTAATTCTATATACTAAATGATCCAAGAAATTAAGCGTGCATACTGCAAATAATTACAATTACAATGGCATGCCAACAGATTACGAATGGCTTCTTTATCGGAGTAAGCACTATTGATCTGCAATCCTTCCATTACTCATTACTCTTAATATTTTGGAAGGTGTCATTTGGAACTGAATTGTAATCACGTCCTCTATCTTAATTTTGATTGGATATCGCTGTGGACCGACTCAATCAATCTTAGCAGATATTATCCCTTTTGCTGTCAACGTGGTGATGGATAAGAACACGCCTCGTTGACCCCGTGGATTTTCCTTTAGATCCTTGAAGTAGTCTTTAACATGCAGGTTTGATAACGGCAAACCTTTGTTAAGTATCGCGACCGGTCGCCTTTGCCGACTCAAGTTTATGGTCTTCGGCTGGTCATGGTAACCTTGCGTACGAGTTCATCACTAACCCCGCGGAAATCTTTAGGGAGCAAGCAGAATGCCGTGGTAATATTCCTAAGACAAGAAGATAATAGCTCAGCTTATACATGACTTTATCTGGGTGCTTAGCAAAATTGACATCATTTTTAAAATGTAATATACTCCTTGGCTCGGTGCAAAAAAAACTAAAAAGAAGACACCACCCCAAGCTAACCTGCAAAAAGTCTCCTAAGAGAAGACCATTTAATATCGTGGGTAAGGGGAGTGTGGCAGCTCTCTGAGAGATAAAAAATTTTGTTTCTACCCTCACCTCACCTCAAGAAAATTGTGAGTCCCTTACAGCCGGTGAATTCTTAGCAACATCGTAGCTTGTTTCAAGAGCTATGATCGATATCAGTGGCGGATTGCCCATTAAGCATACTCAGCACGTGCTTAGGGCACCAGTCCAACAGTATCACCAGAAAAAATTCAAATTAATTGTTGATGATAAAAATTGAATAAATTATATATGACCGTTTCGATATCCAAGTAAGAGTACTTTGATTCTGAATGATAGCAACACTGTTATTTTCATACTTATTTAGCTTTTAATATTGTATTTGTTTTGTTTGACACTTTGGTTGTTGGGGATAGCACCATAATACGTTCAATGCATAGGACCCAGGAAGGTATTGATCCGGCATTGTCTGATGTGGGTGTTTAAGACAAAGTGATTGCTTAAACACATTTAATCTTTTTGGCAAGATTGACTTTATAGTTTAAAGATGAAATGTATGTCATAAGGTTTAGTTTCGAATCTAAATATCTTTTAGCCGATATATCCGCTGCTTGCATAACATTTTGTTGCGTTTTTTGCACATTTGTGTGGTAGTGTTAACCTTGGAGCAAGTCAGATGTATTATCATCCTTGCTAGCGAATCTCCTGCTAACGCAGGGATAATGGTGTTGGAGATCGGAGAAAGATTAGAAAGAAATGTGATTTTAAAGTAAATTATCAAAATGGTATGACAAACGGTAACGCATAAAGTATATCAAGTTTTAAACATGACATTGCGTGAAAGAATTACACACAGTGCACTGAACCAGAACAATAGTTTCGTTTAAATTCACACATTTGATCTCTTTAAGTTTTGAAGCAAAAATGGGATTAAACCAAAGTTTTCACAAGTTATCAGGTGTCTCCTCTATTAAACATTTTATTATAAGAAAACAAACAAACAAAGAAACAAAAACAACAACAAAATAAGTAGCGCAATATACATTTTCCATAAAAAGTTGAGAGGGGAAATTAAAATTAATATGAAAAAATATGGAATCATCTTTCCACAAAAGAGAAAAGGAGAAAGAGCAGACATATTAACATAAAAACAACATAAAAAATTGAACTTGAACAAGCGGTAAACTTATGAAAGATAAATCAAATCTATGAGTTTCCTAATGAATATAGTGTTTGCTTAAGGACGAATTCATTATTAGAAAGAGAATAAACACTATTACTTTATACAAGACCAAAGATAGTGATAACCTAGGAAAGCTAACAGGCCAATGACCATCATATCTGCCAGGACCTCCACTAAAATCGGTACATGGAACGTACTCACCATGTACGAAACAGGAAAGACAGCAGAAGTGACAGCTGAAACGAAAAACTACCGCCTTACCATACAATGAATTAGCGAGGCAAGATGGACTGGCTCTGGTCAAAGCAAGAATGCCACTGGGGAGTTGCTGCTGTTCTCCGGGCACGAAGAAGTGAACGCGCCACACACAAAGGGAGTCACCTTGATGCTCTCCAGGACAGCTCAAGGAGCACTTATTGGATGGGAAGAACATGGCCCACGAATCTTCATAGTTTCCTTCCCGACAAAAAGGGATCAACGTACATGTTATCTAGTGCTTTTCTCCAACCAATGATGCTGAAGAAAAGAAAGAGAGCTTCTACAACAGAGTTCAAACTATCCTACAGGATTGTTTGAGACGAAACATCACCATCGTCATGGGCAACTTCAGTGCCAAGATTAGGAATGACAACCGGAGCAACGAAGTTATGGGGCGGCAAGGAATAGAGCAGATAAATGCCAATGGGGAGAAAGTTGCCAACCTTTGCGCCAACAGCAACCTGGTCTTTGGAGGAACTGGTTTCCAACACAGAAACATGCACGATGTAACATGAGTATCAACAGACTCAACAACATAGAACCAGATTGACCACGTGATGATTGGAAAAAAATTCCGAAGATCTATACAAAATGTCGGAGTCAAACAAGGGGCAAACATTGCATCAGATCAACATCTCCTTGTTGCCCGGCTGTAGCTAAAGCTGAAGGGGCAAACCACCGCCAGCGCTATAACACCACACTTTTGAAAGATCAGTTTAAACAAAGAGAGTTTACCATCTTACTCTCTAATAGGTTTCAGATCTTAAAATAGGTGCTTGAAGAAGAGACTACAGAGAACAAGTGGCAAGGTGTAAAAGAGATGTTAACATCAACCTGCAAAGACGTCCTGGGGACCAGGAAACCCAACCAGGAGGATTTTTGTCGTCTGTACAAACCTTGCAAGAGATAGATAGAAGGAAGTACATCTTGCAAGAGATAGAGAGAAGGAAGTACATGAAGGCAGAAATTATAAATAGTCGCACACGAACTAAAATGGTAGAAGCAGGGGAGACCGCTCACCATGGAAACATGAGAGATCTGTATGTTGCCATCAGGAAGCTGTCCGCAAAGTTTAGCAAGCCTGAAAGACCTGTAAAAGACAAGAGAGGAAGGATATAACAAGATGAAAAGGGTCAGATGAATAGCTGTGTGGAGCATATCGAAGAACTACTAAACTGACCAGCTCTTCAAGAACCACCAGATATTCATTTGGCTGACAGCGACTTGCCAATTAACATCAGCATACAGACCAAAGAAGAGATACGCTCAGCTATCAAACTACTCAGTAATGAAGCAGAACAGGTCCCTTCCTATAGAAAGGAAGGCTACCTTATAAAGATCCAAAAGAAAGGCGACCTCATCTCTTGCTCCAACTACATAGGTGTAATGTTGATAGCCATTAACAGCAAACTGTTCAGTCCATTCCGTCGACCCACTGCTCCGAAACCAACATGCTGGTTTTCGCAAAACTAGATCATACATTGACCAGATAATAACGTTGTGCATAATCTTGGAGCAGTCACTGGAATGGAATTCGTTGCTTTATGTCATTTTCATTGATTAGGAAAAGCATTCGATAGCATAGATGGACAGACCCTCTGGAATCTGCTGAGACACTACGGAGTACCAGGAAATTCACAAACATCATTAGGAACTCCTACGAGGGAATGACGTCTAGAGTGGTCCATGGCCGGCAACATATCAGTGCCTTCCAAGTAAGTACAGGAGTGAGACAAGGATATTTGTTGCCACCCTTTCGTTTTATGCTCATGAGAGACTCTATAATGAAGTCATCAACAGCATACAAATAAAAAGGCATACAGTGAACCTATTGAACATAACTGGACGACCTTTACTTCACCAATGACCTGACTCTTCTCTCCCACATCCAACAATATATGCAAAGAAGAGAGCAAGATCATGAAGGTCAACACAGCAACCTCGATACCCATCAGGCTGGAAGGTATGAAGCTGCAAGAGGTTGAGAGTTTCACCTACCTTGGCAGCACAGTTGAAAAAGAGGGTGTAACTGATGCTGATATTTAGGCCCGTAAATGCAAGGTAAGAACAGCATTCTGCAGCTGAAAAAATATCCGGTCATCCACAGTACTGACAACTAATATCAAGATCCGAATGTTAAACACCATCGTGAAACCATCCCTATTCTATGGAGCTGAGACCTGGATTACCACCACATCCAATATGAAATGGATCCAGACATTCATCAATTCCTGCCTCATAAGAATCCTCCAAATTCACTGGCCAGACAAAATCAGTGATGAACAACTTTGGCAGCGAAAACAACAGCAGCCTGCAGAGGAAGAAATTCTCAAACGACGCTGGAGATGGATAGGCCACACACTCCGAAAGCCTGCATCCAGTATCACCAAGCAAACACGCACCCACAGGGGAAAAGGAAGAAAGGCCAGCAAAAACACCTGGTTGCGGAACCTAAAGAATACAAGACACACGTGGGGATAGCTGGAGAGACTTGTCTAAGACCGGGTTGGAGAGAGTTTGTTGGCGGTTTATGCCCCAGCGGGGGCCGCAGGCGTTGATGATAATGATGATGAAAGCTAGTGAGAGAGTGAAATGGTCAGATACATCAAAATAGCTTGTGTTCCTCTTGTTGACAGCTAGAACGGTTTTGTTTTTTAAAAAATGTGTATATTGAAATCCACATCAGACATAAGCATAACAAAATGACTTACGACACACTGACTGCATCAATACTATTGTGTGACGGCTATGGCAGACCAAATCGTTAAAAATGGATAAGCTGGAGAGACCGAAAGCTGAAGATGACAGGCTGGAGTAATTGTGCAGTAGTTGTATAATGGAATTAAATAATGTAAAATTTATCAGGAGACAAAACATTAAGGCCTTCAAACTTTACATCTTAAAACTTTTGTATCTGAACCTTAGTAAAAGTCACTGACCTTTGTTCATATAACTGCATTCCGAAAACATACAGAGGTTATATAAACCGACGGCAAACAGGAAAATTATAGTATATAAGCCAAGGCAACCGTATTTTTAATACCAATTTTGTCTATGTATAAAGCTTTTGTTGTCATTATATGACTAGTCAAAATCTGTAGAAACTCTGATGGCAGTCAAAGGATGATAACAAGAGATGCACATATACGATTAACGTACCCGAGGAAAAGCAGGACAGATAAGAGAATACACGATATGCTAGAAACGTGTTTATTTTATCAATCGATATCTTTTCTTGCCTGGAGATTTTAGTGCTAGAATTAAGAAATTCGAAGGTTCTATCCCTCAAAGACAATTGATTTTGTGTATGGATGCAATGTTGATTACGATGCAGATAACTGTTCGGTGCAGATACACTCAAAAGACGATAAAGTGTATAACAGTATTAGATAATCATTAATAGATTTATGCAGATATTTTATTTATTATTCCTATTATAACTGGAAGGAGTTATCATGATAACTAATGTCAGTTCACATGCATCCATAATGGTTGTAGTGTAGTTGGTTATATATGTTCTTCTGAATTATTTTGATGTATCACTCAGCTTTTGGCGTAGGGACTCGAGATTAATTTTTTCTAATATATTGTTCAATTAGACTAACTCAGCATGTAAGAAATTACGGTAATATTTCCCAAAGTGAGGATGTTATTGTTCCTAAAATTTATTGTGAGGAAGATAAAATTCATATTGATATTATTGCTCCTACCTAAATGGGAATATTTTCGACGTATTAAAGACAATATACATTCATTTGTAAGGATGCTTTCCACAGCCTATGAAGACAAACAATGATCTATTTAGATATCTTTCAATCAGTCATGTATGTATTTATGTATGTAATGTATGCATGTATGTATGTATGTATGTATGTATGTATGTATGTATGTATGTATGTATGTATGTATGTATGTATGTATGTATGTATGTATGTATGTATGTATGTATGTATGTATGTATGTATGTATGTATGTATGTATGTATGTATGTATGTATGTATGTATGTATGTATGTATTCATGCATGTATGTATATATGTATGTATGTATGTATGTATGTATGTATGTATGTATGTATGTATGTATGTATGTATGTATGTATGTATGTATGTATGTATGTATGTATGTATGTATGCAGGTATGCATGTATGTATGTATGTATGTATGTATGTATGTATGTATGTATGTATGTATGTATGTATGTATGTATGTATGTATGTATGTTGGCTTCCGTTAGTCTCGAGAGACGATGGAAATGCGCCCATGAGAGGTGTCCTAGTTTGTAGTTGTGCAGCGTCTTCTGTGGCTATGGAGCCCCACACGGGAGTGGCAATCCCTGCTGCAGTTGCTGCACTTAAAGGTTGAGTCAGGTCTCGGTTGGACCTGCATCCTCTTCCTCTGAGATCTTTTTTCATCAGCACACTGCCGTAAGTTTTCATCGCTGGCATTCAGACCAGTGAACAGAGCATATCGCCAGCTGGACTTGTCGAGAGCAAGCGCTTCCCAGGTGTTGACATTGATCCCAAGAGCTTTGATATCGTGTTTGCAGACATCTTTAAAGCGAAGATGTGGCCGTCCGATTGATCTTCTGCCAGAGGCAAGCTTAGAATATAGAAGGTCTTTGGGGATCCGTCCGTCATCCATTCGACGCACATGACCCAGCCATTTGATGCGACGTTGGCGGAGGAGTGTGACCATGCTGGGAATTTTGACATGTTGAAGCACCTTGTTCTTTGTCACACGATTGCTCCAGGTGATCCAGAGTATGCGACGGAAACAACGTATGTGGAAGACACTCAGTCTTTTTTCCTGAGAGGCATACAGGGTCCAACTTTCGCTGGCGTAAAGGAGAGTGCTAAGCACGCAGGCACGGTACATGGAGAATTTAGTGTTTAGTGTCAGCATGCTGTGGTTCCACACTCTCTGCGACAATCTAGAAAGAGTTGTTGACGCCTTTCCAATCCGTTTGTTGAGCTCGGCGTCGAGTGAGAGGTTGTTGGTGATGGTAGAGCCAAGGGAAGTGAACTCACTGACCACTTCTATTTTTTTTATTTGTTGATTATGATGCTGAGATGGTCTGCGTCCTGAGCCATTACGTTGGTTTTCTTTAGGCTGATGGTCAACCCAAATTCATCGCATGCTTTAGCAAAGCGGTCCATTAGGCGCTGTAGTTCAGCTTCTTTGTGAGTGACTATAGCAGCAGCATCTGAAAAGAGCATGTCCCCAATGTTTGCTTACTTTACTTTGCTCATTGCCTTCAGTCGTGCCAGGTTGAACAGTCTGCCGTCGGAACGCGTGTGCAGGAATATCCCTTCTGTGGAGGTCCCGAAGGCTTACTTAAGCAGGACAGCGAAGAAGATGCCAAAGAGCGTGGGAGCAAGGACACAGCCTTGTTTCACTCCGCTGTGGGTGTTGAATGGGTCGAACGATGAGCCATCATACTGCACTGTGGAAGGACTGGACCATGATTAACAGCTTTGGAAGACATCCAATTTTCGTCAGGATTTTGAAGAGCCCGTCTCTGTTGAACGGATCGAATGCTTTAGTGAGGTCTATAAAAGCCAGGAAGAGGGGTCTGTGTTGTTCTCTGCACTTGCCTGATGGAGAAGATCATGTCGATTGTAGACCTCTCTGCGCGGGACCCGCACTGAGACTCTGGATACACTCTGTCAGCAAGCGTCTGCAGTCTGTTCAGGATGACTCTAGCGAAGACTTTACCCACGATGCTGAGAAATGACATGCCCCTGTAGTTCTTGCAGTCACTTCTGTCGCCCTTGTTCTTATACAGAGTTATGATGTTGGCGTCTCCCATGTCCTGAGGCAGTGTACGTTCATCCTAGCACTGGCAGAGAAATTCATAAAGGTGTGTGAACAGCACACTGCCTTGACACTTGATGACTTCTGCTGAGATGCCATCCTTCCCTGGGGCTTTACCTGTGGTCAGTATGTATGTATGTATGTATGTATGTATGTATGTATGTCTGTATGTATGTATGTATGTATGTATGTATGTATGTATGTATGTATGTATGTATGTATGTATGTATGTATGTATGTATGTATGTATGTATGTATGTATGTATGTATGTATGTATGTATGTATGTATGTATGTATGTCTCTGTCTGTCTGTCTGTCTGTCTGTCTGTATGTATGTATGTATGTATGTATGTATGTATGTATGTATGTATGTATGTATGTATGTATGTATGTATGTATGTATGTATGTATGTATGTATGTATGTATGTATGTATCCGTGTGTGTATATATCCGTGTGTGTATATATTATCGTAGATGCACACGCTTTTAAATGTATTGCGTTTTTTGTTTTATGAGTATTGTAGGAAATGTAATATGACTATATTCTTCAATCAAGTAATAGAGAGCGAAAACCAACCGGTTTCGTAAAATAACAATTTATTTTCCTATAATATAAAGTGAAAATTTAAAAAAAAACTTACTTTATTGTGAATTAAATCACAAATGGCCATACAAGTTCTATCACAAGTCTAAAGGTATAGAGTATTCCGCATGAAATCCAGTGGAAATCCGCATGAATTCCAGCCTAGAAAATGCCGATATACTAATAACTTAAAATGGAGTTGATTTGCTAACAGTCGTATGAATAAACTGAACATAATCACATAACAGCGATTTAGCAAGAATGTATTGTTGAGCACATTGTAATTGAAATGAATAATTAAAATAAATATTTCGTCTCAAATTGCAACTGAACATAATAAAACTGATTCATGAAAAGACTCATATTAAGATAGAAATGAATAATGTCTGTTTACTGCTCCCGTATATAAAAACCTACTTAACAAATACAAACCCTCATAAGGCTCATTTTCCCATTAAATTCATAAGCAAGATTCGTTCTACAAACTTCCAAGGCCAAGGGTAACTTAAACTTGTTTACCTCGAAGCAATAATGATTGCAATATATCATCTAAGATTTTTGACAATATTTAGTTATCTAATATGTCGTTTATTAAAAGGTCAGGTAGACAACTAGTTACTGTCAAAGGTTAATCACAAAATACAAAATTAAACATACATGAGATAACATCATGGACAAATGCCAACACACAGTACAAATTAAATATTCCTAAAACTTTATGAAAAAAGATTTACTCAATAAAGCTTACTTTCTAAATACTATAATAATTAAAATTACATAGGAGGATGTCTTATGAATGACAAATTATTAATAATGTAATATAATACTTGCATACACGTGAAAGTGCATCTGTAATTATATTTTAATTTGATACCTATATCATCAATGTTGCATTCATACATCATCACATTCCAGCAACCTCACCATCAGTACCATTAAAAACATTTTAAGTAATTACATGAAATTTCAAACTGAAAGAACTGGTGTACATCTAAGTATGTAATTCAATCTATCAAACGCCACCTGCTGTTTTTAAGACAAATGAATGTCGCTCTTTACACTCAACAAAACAGCCATGGGTTTAATAATTATGGAAAAAAATGAAAATAAAATTTCTGACAATATCTAGTCATATCCAAAAATTGCATTAGTGCTCATTATTGATATGCACTGGGAATTCAGAGGTAGCCTTGACCTTAAACACTACAGGTTTAACGCGACCTGTCCCATGTATATGTCGTAGAAGTGTAACACAAGCATGGCAAATATGAAGTTTACCTAAATTGTCAAATTTGCATCAATAAGTTGACCAAATGAATTTCCTAATGGTTTCCAAGTGGTCTTTGCAGGTGTTTTTGATGACGTCATCGATGTAAGCATAAAAGTAATTAAACTAAATGTAATGTTGTTTAATTAAACATTAGAAAGTTGAGGGCAAACCTTTCATACCAAATGGCATCACTTTGTGTTGGTAAAGTCAATCTGGAATTAAAAATGCCGAACATTTGTACACTTTCTGTGAGCGGAAGTGTCCAAAATACTTCAAAAAGTCAACCTTTATGACATCATTTGCATTGCCAATTATATCTAGGTCGTTATAGATCCTTGGCATCTAAAAAGAATATGTTTTGGGTACAATATTCTCTTTTTATTGTAGATAGACATGCGGAATGTATCATCTGGTTTCGGCGCTAACATGTACGGTAAAGTCTAATTACTTTAAATTGGGTCTCTGAAATCGTTCTCTAGCAAATATGAAATATGCTGTTTTTCCCAAACATTCCTGTTTGAGAGGATTTCTTCTATAAGGATGCTGCTTCATATTTGTAGAATCCACAGTTTAAGAGTCATGGTAGATTTTTTTTGATCGTTTTTGAACATTTGGAAACAAATGCTCATATTCACAAGAAAGCTGGTTCAGTTCACTATTTTCTTATGGATGTAGATATGAAAGTTTCTGGTCCAAAGTACTGGCTATTTATGAATACCAAAAATTAGTTAAATTCGATCTCAAACCATTGATTAAATTATCAATGCGTGGAATAAGCACATTAAAACTGAATGTTCAATAGTGTTCTCTCAATCAAAGTAGTCCTTTAACATATTTGAATGCTAACGTTGTTTCTGTTCTCGCCTCATTATTTAACTTAAGCCACTAACTTTTTGTTTAGCTGTATAAGGAGATAAACTCTTAGCCTAAAGAGGACATTGATGTATGGGCCAGACAGTCAATGCTCTATTACCAGGCCGAAAACTCCTTTCCTCTATATTTTTGTCATACACTTATTTCATTTGTGACTGAGTAGAGCTAATACGAGTACTTGCTAATTCACAAATCTTTTACAATTTATATTTTGAAATTGGAAACACAGATAAGCAGAATAAATTCTACATTATTCTGTTGTAATGATTCTTGAACTGATTCCCTAACAGAAAACAAAAGTAATCAAAAACAATAGTCTCAGCTTTTTCCTGTATCAACCGAATATGACTCAATCATATGTTTAAACGTTTGCATTTTGAGTATTCATAACACTTCCCATCAAATGGAAAAAGAATCAAAGTTTGGTGAAATATTTCTGACGCCATTTGACTTTTAGTGTGAAAACGAGATGATATAAGCTGTTGGATGCCTAATTGATGCATAACTGCTTGGAAAATTCAAGACATAATATTGGACTCTTGATCAAACTGGATAGAGTTGAAAATGTCAATATGTGTAAAAAGATTATTTTCAAGGCATATATTGCAGTGTTAGCTTTAATATCCTTCAAAGGAGTTATCTCTGAAAATCTTGTAGACACACTGATCATGGTAAAAAGTATTCATTTTCTGACTTGGTCTTAGGTAATGTACCGACAGGGTCTACCATTATTCTGCTAAACGGTTAGTCAAATATAGAATAGGGTGCAGTTGAGCCGTATAATCTTCTGATTGTGTTTTTCCATCATTAGCAAGTGTGACAAGACTTAAGGTATTTTGAAGGATCACTTTAAATTCGAGGCTATTGAAATAATGAAATATTGTGTGATCGGTCGTATTGACTCCTATATGACTAGCAAAATGTTTTTCATGGGCCAGACTAAGAATTTCATTGAGATATGACTGAGAAACTATAATTTAATAGCTCACTGAGCACAAATCACCAGCGGGTACCTCAGGTGGTCTCCATTTTCTGATCAGCACCCCATTTTTCATAAAATAGCAATCGTGTTCTTATGCTGCTTTAGTTTCGCCAATAGACCTCTGAAACAAACAGAATCTTGCTCCTGTTCTACAATGAGTGATTTATTTTATCACACTGATTGGAATAAAGATAATGAATAGTTAGAAGAGGATCGCTGTGATCAATACAAAGAGCCAATGTGACATCATAAAAAGACTACCTAATAAATATTTCAGCTGAAAGAACAATTTTCTTTTCAAAATAGTTCTCAAGAACTCGTTTTTTCATAACTGTAGTAAGATCACAAGCAGGTTATAAATCAACGATTTCATTTTCAGCCGATCGACGTTTTCATCCATAAAAGTCATTCAGTTACAAAGTGGATTAACCAGGACCTTATCTAAGCTATGTTACTGCCTGATTCTCGATTGGTAAATACATCACTGTTCTGACTAAGACTGATGAAATATTTACACAGTGGAGTGGAACATTAACAAAGCCTCACTCTGCTCCTGTATAAGAACTCTTTCACTAGAAGAAAAATTATCATATGTGTGCAAAGTCCGTGATAACAAGAGACTATAAACCGCTCATGTGTCCATTAATAATTTCCTTAGAAAATAAATAAATATATTGATTAAAACATATTTCTTAAAGTTCTAATAAACTTTATGAAGTTCTCAACAGCAAGAAGCATAAAAAAACTGACTTACCTATGCAGGTTTAAAACGCTACCACGAAAAAAAGTAAAAAAAACCCGTAAATATCTGGATATACTTAATCATTGCAAAATATTATATCGCAGGAGTCATGTTTCTTATACAACTAGTTCATATGTATTGCTTTGATATTGTATTACCTTGTATAATATACATTTTGTACGAGGAAAGTATCTGCTATTCTTAATAAGTAGTGAAAAGGATATTCCACTTTTCATTCTTTTATTGAACATGTGTCCAGTATTGTGTATGAAGCCAAATGGTTAAAAAAGTAGGGAGAAAACCATAACAGAGAAAACCAGAACAATTGTCATTCATATGAAATTGTTTACGACCATCGCTAGGGAGTGATTCCGGCTACCCTCCTACCCATGCAAATGTATCACTGACGCGAATCACCGTCGTGTAACGACGATAAAGAAACTATATATAAAATTGTTACGAGTCTTAAAATACGTAACAGGTAAGAGTGATGACAAGCTTTGTAAACTTTAACAAATGATTTATTTCCCTAGAATGCAAAGGGAAAAACGAGAAAAAAGAACTTACGCTATGGCGAATTAAATCCAAATATATTTCCAGAATTAAAGACACAATTCCTAGCAATAAAATGTCCTGAATAAAATTCAGTTAAGTCCTAAAGAAATATTAAACTGAAGAGAATGAGGTCTCTGTTATAGCCTACGAAGTACTGAGGTGTCAACAGTCTCTTACTGAATCACATAAATATTAAACCAGGTTTGAGGTCAATATAAATTTCAATCAGTGTCTTTATCCCTTTATCCAAGAATTTTATCAGAGCACTTTTGTATGTCCAGAGAACTTAATAACTTGAATTCAATAATTTGAAGAAAAGTAAAATTCAGCCCAAACAGATCACAATATATTACAACTTAGAGTGTTATATTCTAAAGCATGACTGGTAAAATCTTCACAGTCACAAGATAATCTAGTTCTCTGCTTGATCTCAGGTCACAATTAGCATTTTCTAAAAACAACATTTACCTAATGAAAAAAAAACATTCTAAATGGATCAAATGAGCCTTGTTAATTTACAACAGAATAGCCTAAAATATTCACTTAGGAATTTCCAAACCCCTAACCCTGATTAACTTATATATTCCTTCTTTGGTTAGCTGAACAATAATCCTAATAATAAGCTCATGCACATAGAGAATAATGAAGCTGTTATTTTGTTACTTACCTAAATGAAATAAATAAAATAATTAAAAAGTACAATCGAGTCAGGCAGACATGAACTCAAATTTTGACAAGGTCAATTCAGCAAACAATGTTATACTACAATAACATGTAATGAAGTAAATTATTTTAAAACAAACTGACAAACAATTAAACTAAACATACATAACACAATCAATAGATGGCCCAAATGGACTAATAAATCCGACTCCTACATATAAATACAAAAATCGCCTGCAGAGGCAGAAAATTTCGACTTTTATCCCCACGCTGTTTGGGATGTTAATTATGTTCGGCAGCGAGAAAACGGGTCACCTTGGCTGCTCCGTTACGTGGATCGCTCTCAAGAATTATTTACTAATGTAAAGTCAGTAATTGCTTTATGCTTTCATTGTTAAAAATTTGACAAGGTGATTTTTAGAGGAGCGGCAAAAATACGAGGATAATCATTTATACTTTAACTAACCATTTTTATACAACCAAAGTTCAACCAATAACCTTACAGAGCCACCAAAACCACAATGGCAAAATATTAAATTATTTCTGCGTGCAAAGGACGAAGGTACTATAAGTTTAACAATAACGATTTTTATTGATTACTAGATTTGGCTATGGAATACAGTATCCATTCCTTCACAGAAATTTAAGATTTGTAACCAGATAATCCCTGTAATGTGTGTGCTCTGGAAAAGTGTATCATACTAGAACATTATATATAACCCATGTAGAGAAGTATAAGTAGGGAATGAGTTTTACAATTCCTTGTCTGTCCACAATTTTTCATGCGGCATTCGCTTCCTGGACTATCCGTTTATATTAAACCAAGTTTGTAAAGTAATCTTCACAAAACATAAATCTTACCGGTAGGAACCATGTAAACTTCGGACACAACCACCACCCCACCCCCGAAAAAAGGAAGTAAATTCTCATGCCTTTATCTGGGCAATAATTAACTGATTTTGAGTCAGTTGTACTGACATGTATGATATAATTACTCTATCTGGTGCTTGTCACAAGCCATCCGCAGTGGCGTCACTGAGGGGGTAGGTGCGGGGGAGGGGTGCGGATCACACCAGGTGACACTATGAGAGGGTGTGACACCAAAATGAAAATCTATAAAATGTTTGAATTTTTGTGTAGGAGGTAAGTTGGAGGTGGCATCATGAGTTACTGCACAGGACTAAAAGTTTTGAATTTTTGCGGAGGAACCGGGAGTCCATGGGGTGAAATCACGAGTCACCGCACATGACTCTCTATAACATTTTTCAGGTTTTGGGCAGGAAGGAGGTCTATGGGGGTGACGCTATTGCTAGTGACGCCAATGGCCATCATAAAAGGCGCCTGATGAATATTATAGAAATAACGTTATGTTCTGTTATTTTGTATATATATATATATATATATATATATATATATATATATATATATATATATATATATATATATATATATATATATATATATACAGTCAAATATTTATGTAATTTAATGCAAATGTACCATTGATGCACAACCGAATTTAAATTTTTCTTTTAAAAGTTTATTTACCAACTGGAAGACGAGATTGAAAATTTCGCTTGCATAAATTAATGATACGATGTCCAGGAGAAGTTCCTAATACAATATACAAATTTCACAAAAGTCGAGCATGAAAGTTTACTAATCATATCGTGTTATCTCGAAACAATACCAATGTTGCAAGCAGAGATTAAGCTCGGGATCTACTTGCAATAAGAAATATCTGACTATAAAATCTATGATATGGCAACCTTTGAGTTGACTTTTAGCAAGTTGTAACCATTCGATTTCGTGTTATATAACTTTCGCTGCAAGTTAAATAATAAACTACATTTTCATCTGTATGTATGTATGTATGTATGTATGTATGTATGTATGTATGTATGTATGTATGTATGTATGTATGTATGTATGTATGTATGTATGTATGTATGTATGTATGTATGTATGTATGTATGTATGTATGGATGGATGGATGGATGGATGGATGGATGGATGGATGGATGGATGGGTGCGTGCATGTATGTGTGTGTGTGTGCTTGTGTGACGAAGCTTAAAATTTTTTCAGTAATTTCGCTACGATGTCTGCAGTGTGGCAGTTTATAGTCATGTGCAGTACTGGGGCATCATACCGTAGACATAATGCATCATGTCTTACCCAATCACATTATCCTGACACAAGTCCTACCAGCCCTAAAATATTCCTCTTAATGCTGAGACAGCTGTAAGGATCATTTTTATAATTCTCTGGTATGACTCAGCCGAGGTTTCAATAGATAGATAGACAGACAGACAGACAGACAGACAGACAGATAGATAGATAGATAGATAGATAGATAGATAGATAGATAGATAGATAGATAGATAGATAGATAGATAGATAGATAGATAGATAGATAGATACATTTATTTTCTTGTTTGTTTTCATTCTATCTTATCGTTAGGATTAAAAAAACAAACAGACAATGTTGCATAAATGACCAATGCATGTGTGATAACGTCAGAAAATGTATATCACCTTTATCGTGAGATTTTCATTTCTCACAATCTCCAACACAATTACACAAACACACAGTGCAGAAACACTAGCTAACGGAGCAAATTTAAGTTCTTTTATATAAAATTCCTTGCAGCTTAAGAAAGTACTATGCACAAGAAATAAATCTTACAAATATGAACCATGTATATTCCAGTCATTCCAAGACATAAATATACAAAAGAGTAAATTCTCACTCTCTTTCTCTTTGGCCCTAATTGACTATTTTCACACCAAGTAGATCCTAATTTCCATGATATAATAATTACACTAATTCGTGTTTCCTCATATACAATTTGAGTTTAGTCTGGTACTTGAATTCAGTTCGGATTCGTTCTTTTCTGCAGACTCAGTCAAATACTTTGCAACTTTAAGCAAAATGCACTATTCAGTTTGACTTTGATTTTCTATTAGTATGGTTACCCACTGGACAATCAGGATGAAATTATCAGCTTACATAATGTACAAGTTTCAAATTGAGAATTACATTATACTTCGGTTATCACATTATCTCGCTGATCGAGAGCAAAGACAAGGTTGCAGTTGCATGCAAGGAAGTTGAACTTAAAATCTACTTATATTAAGCAGATTTATTTGCAATAAGAAGAACTGACAGTCGCCGTTTAAAGTCGATATATTCTGGCAACCATTAAATTTCTGGTCCACGTACATTCTACAAACCTGTAACGACTGGATTTTGTTTAATATAGTTTCACAGGAAACTCGATATTCTAAATTACATTTTTTTTTTTCATAAATCTGAAAGGTGTAATTTGGTTGGCGAATCAAATGTCAGCAGAATGTGATCTGGCATTGGAGTCTGTCAGATCTTCGTTTTGGTCGAGTCTGCGATATTAATTAGGAATGCAATTCCCAGTCCAGTTATTTCTAGTAACGTGTATCTATTGGATTTCGTAGTAAAGAGTTTTCTTTGGGATCTTTCAATTCCTTATTACCATTTTCATTTTCATACATGCGGAATTTTGTAATTTGATTTGAAAATCAAATGTATACACACACACACGCACACACACACACACACATAAACTTCACAACGCATAGCAAGCCGTCAGATCTAGGTCTTTAACACTTTTGCAGTTTGATACTAGTGATCGGTGGAACAAACAATACAGATCCTCATCTGCCGATGAATTATACGACTAGATTAGGGTCTATACATTATATTGTTAGACTAGAATTATAAGCGCGTGCATAGGACACCAAAGACAGTTGTGGACTAATATAGCTCACCAGCGTACCCCGTCCTGTTATAAGAAATCAATGCTCCTTCGTTTTGATAGAAAACCGTTTCAATCGAATGAAAAATAAAAATAATCAAAAGTACCAGGTTAAATTCATTCGAATGGTAAAATATGATGATAATAATCCCATCCTCATGGCTAGATCGTTCGCCTCTGCCTCGGATGCGGAAGATCGGGGGTTCGATCACCGGTCGAGTCATTCCAAAGTCTTACGAAATCGGTACTAACAGCTGCCTCGCTTGACGCTCAGCATTAAGAGGTTAGTGTTAGAACTGGTCGGACTGGTGACAGGATAATATGACTGGGTTGGACATAATGCTACATATCTGCGGCATGATGCGCCAGTGCTATATATCATTATAAACTGTCACAATGCAGATATTGTAGCGATATGACTGAAAAAATTGATAAAGCTACGTTAAAAATCATAATCACATTACCATCCTCATGGCCTACAACTCGAGGAAACGTGGCATGCTTCATCGCAACAAGTATGCATGCCAAACGAATTTTACAAAATTAAAAAAATCCGGTAATGATAGTTCAGCGTTGATAATTACATTAGATAATCAGAATGAATCATTTGCTTTCTTCCGAAGTACGATTTATTATTAGTGAATACACGAGAATGCGGTTAAAAAAATCAATTTTATTTCCTGCAACCAACTAATTTGGCCTTCTAATTAATTATTTAGGCATGTAGAGCGTAAGATAAAAAAATCTGGTATTAGAAATGCTTGAATCTGAAAGTTGCTTTGGAGAAATTCATTCTAGCCCATCAGACTAAGCAGACGTCTATAGGTATCAGATTATGCTAACAACATTAATACCCATTTGCAACAGCACCACACACACACACACACACATATATATATATATATATATATATATATATATATATATATATATATATATATATATATATATATATATATATATATATATATATATATATATATTTATATATATATACATTTATGTCTTTATGTATGTATATATATATATATATATATATATATATATATATATATATATATATATATATATATATATATATATATATATATATATATATATACACACACCTACATATTGACCCCATCTTAATGGCAACATAATCGATAACAGAAATTTTAACCTAATAATGGTTACCTGCAAGGAAAATATTAGGAGAGGAAATGTTGGTGATACTAGTAAATTTGAAAAAGCTTGTCTTGTTATTGCTACAAATATGGCATCAAGAGAACAATCAATGTTGCGATCAATATAAGACAGAAGTTATCGCTTGGTATATGCCATCAATCTATTCTTTATTGTCGTGATAAAATAATAAAAACAACTTATATGATGCTAGTTTCATTTTATTTTGTAGCTTAAATTAGATTCAACTATGCAAAAATAATTTTATTTTCTTCTTAAATGACCATAGGCTAATACGTCAATGACATCATTCAAAACATCTTTTTTCATCGAACTCAGATTGTCCAATCTTATTCATTGCCACCGTGTGCAGAGTACTGTTACTTGATCTGATTGTTTTCGCTGTGACATAATGTTTGTCTCCAACAAGCGCATTCACTGTGTGCGATAGCATTTTGCAAGACACTTTCTTTATCAAATTAGCACGATCTTTATTGCTACCGTCATCAATTTTGACATAGTACGTCTTAGCTACGTCTTAGCTCTGAGACCAGCTAATTCCATCTTTGGAAAAGAACTAAAGGCTTGTTTAGAACGATATGAGTTTTCTTTTGATATACTGCTTCTAGGCTTTCATCAAATATCTTCATTACGACAAAACCACGAAATACAACGAATCTGTTAACTATTTCTATATTGACCTAATTTTTGATATTCGCGAATATTTTATGAAAGAATTATTAATCAGCTTAAATATTTCCCTTACAAAGTCTATTGTCGCTTCTTTCTTCATGCATGTGTTCAAACTAAATTCTAAATTAGCTGCAGAGTAAAGTCAAGCTACTGTCTTATATTTATATAGTGAACGGTATGGCGAGTCTTATCCGTCGGATATGGGATCAGCTTGCTTTGTGACATTTAACTTGCCAATTTCTAGCTTTTCTTTGAGCACCAGCGTGTGAGGACTTAACAGAGCGTCGTCCTCAATAATATTTTCTGTAGTATGCGTATAGTCAGTGTGCAGCTGATGAAATCGGGATCGTCTAGATCGACTTCCAAAATTTTAACCTATGATGAAATATTCTAGCTGTATCAAAGAAAAGCCACTGACAGGCAACTTTTATAACATTGCCTATCCCAGCAGGTGGTTTTAACAAGTAGACAATATGATTGCTTGGTTTCGTTGTGTAGCTTTTGCTGTAATGGATATAATTGTTATATATGTTGTATGCGTTGTCTTGTCTATGTAAATTTAAATGTGCACAGCCTGCTAAGTGTGAATTAATATGTAATAGTAGAAAACGTATGTAGAGGTCGTTTCATGTAGCATGTAAGTAACTACTGTAGTGGATTGAGTGAAACAGTATTAATGTGTTCACCATTAGCACGTTCATCGCCCTATCCTCCTTTCTCTCAACGCAGTCTATCTAAAGTCTAGGAGTTGTAAAACTGTCTTTACTACGTAGCTATACTTATAGAACATACACACACACACACACACAAATACACACACACACACACATATATATATATATATATATATATATATATATATATATATATATATATATATATATATATATATATATATATATATATATATATATATATATATATATATATATATATATATATTATTCATACAGATAGATTCCTTAGCACGACCAATCCCAGGTTCTCGCCTCAGTATTTTGAGGTAAAAGAAATACTTTAGTATCTTGACCAGCGACACCAAAGAAAACATAAAATACATCAAGCTCGATTCCGTATTCAAGAAAATATATCTGCTCATGTGCAAACCACTATCCAGCAAAATAAAATTAGCATACAACGATATAATTATTTCTCGATAATTGACTTTGGAAACCAATAATTTAATTCATTTCAAACCAACCACGTTGTGTTGGCGTGTTGGCTGTTGATGTGTGCATCTCAATTTAATAGTTAACACAGGTTCAAGTGCTTTTGTTGGTACAATTTCCTTGATGACTGCTTTTACAGAATCTAGTCCAACAGGTTCCTGAAGCATGACAAGCAAATGTAGCGCAGACGCATGAGCCGGTTATGATGTATGTAATTTTGTCCGACCACTTTTCTTTCTTATGAAGTGGAGGCTTTTGCTGTGTCGTCTGACTATGTCAGGCGCTGCCTCAAAAAGTTTTCAATACAGAGCTGATAAAAAAATGTTCCTTTGACACCTTTTTGCTATTAATTCGTCTTGGATTTATTTATACAACCCAGCTGCAGAGTTCTGGCTAACAGATGCAGATAAAAGGTCACTCACTTATTGTTAAGCTTGGCGTCGTTTCCATATTGATTTGTTAGTGTCATGTTGATCTCTGCTATACTATAAAGATTGTTGACCAGATAATACGTGAGCGGGAAATATTTTTGTGTCATGGGAGATCCTAGTGGCATGTTTCGTATGATCTTTCAGCTATCAACAGTTTATGAGCGAGCTGTTTATATCGCCAATGTTAACAGGAAAGTTTCTATTGTGAAATCACTCTCTCTGCAGGACCCGTGATTTATAACTAAATAGGTTTGCTGTATTCGATTGAAAAACTTTTTCTGAACCCAGCTTCGAGTGTTATCTGTGTTTTATGCGACGAAATAGTTTGAGCGATTTCTATGTTATCGCTCAAATATTTTTGTTACTCCAGCTGATAGAGTTTTCCACGTGCAAACATATTTACTGTTAAGGAAGATTCTGGTCTGTATACATTTATTAATCAACTCGGAGTGACATTCTCCGTACCAGATTTGTTATCACTGATGACCGACCTAATGGATGGCGACATAAACAAGGATTGCTGACATGTTGACATGTCTATAGTAAGGCAAAAGCTTGTTTTGGACTGGATGCGACTACGTAAACCAATGTATCAATTGCAGTATGCAAGCAAAATAGTTCAATCAGAAACTGACCAGTATAAAGTAGTCAGAATGTTTTGCAACCGTATGGGCTCAAAAGTTCTTGAAAAATAAATAATGTACTAATCAACAATCTCATCGATGAATTCTTCTAATGCTGATAAAAATATTAAGGCAAAAATTATTTAAGAAAAACAACTTTTAAGACAGTCAAAAAGAAATGGCCCACAGAGCTGATTACAAATGCAAGGATAATTTTGTTGAGAATATAGAGATCATAGACAATGAGTCGCTGCGATATCAGATCAGCACACGTAAATTTTCACAGAGCAGTTGATATATATATTTTGATGACATAGATACGATATTACAAATTATGGCATTGCCTTACAAACATTACGGACGAAGCTCTACCTCAATCGCAACCGCAACCAGAGCAAACACAACCAGAGAAGGATCAAGCTAAACACCAGAGATGGTAAAAAAAAAACTCCGAGGCACACTAGCACATATTGCAATACACGGATGATAACCTATATCTTATGAACAAACTGGCAGCTGCTTTTGCACGTGTTCAAACGTTGACAAACAAAAACAGATTTTGCTCTGTTTAGCAATACGCTTTTTCAATACACATTAGCGCGTTTGATAGCGCACCAATTCCAGATGATGCTACGGCAAGTCATGCTTACAAACGCCTGTTTGCCATGACAACCTATGAATCCTTTTTGCCGAAAAATGCAAATCTAATAAAAACAAAATATTTAAGGAAACGTCTAAAGAGGCACTTTAACATATTGCAAAGCGTGTACAACATACGAAATTTCACATGAGTGTTATTTTTGTAGCAGCTGACATTTCTAAAGATAAATGGCTGTGAATGCTAAAATAGAACTTGCAACAGTTGACGTTTCAGAGATACCAATTGGATATAGTCTAGCGCACCTGAGCTTACAAAAGAACATAGGACAGAACTTTAGAAAAAAATCCATTCCATGCGATTTCAACGAGATGCTTCTGCAGACTTTCCACAACTGTAAAAGAATATAATGGATAAAACTGAAGAGCAACCGTAGTAATATCAACCAGAGCTTACAGAGGAGGAGGAAGTCATTAAATAATCTTGTTTTATACCAATAAAGATATCATAGATTTCAACAACATTAAAGAAGATCTGCAACCAAAAGAGAGCGACAAAAATTATTGCCTTTTACGAGCATTATCGCAAGCGAGGCTATGGTTTTAAACGATACTACATGCTTTATTACTGCGTACAGTATTTTTCTGGTAGGAGTTATATTTTTGCTGATAAATACATGCGTCACATCTACTAGTGTCATGTTGAATCCATTTTTGCTGACTATTTCTGGCGTTGGCATTAGCGCGAGATTTTTTAAAGAAAATAGAATCAACAATTCGAAATGAAAAGGTTTTGTGCAGGTTTACACAATTTCTTAAACAGACCAAAGCTTTTCTGCGCGGAACCATTACTGCATTTATGACTTCGTTAGTCAACTACGCATGGTAGATAATATAACTGATCTAAGCTTAATGATGGTTTTTTGATAAGAGAACATGTGTGCAGTACATATCAGAACAAAACAAGACGATAGCGATTTTTTTCATGTCGCACATCTCAAAGTTTGAGGTCAAAGAAAGAAGAAGATGGCAATGTAACTCGGAATCTGATTCTAGCAACCACTGCACAGTCACTAAATATATCATATTCTTTTAATACGAATGTTATTTTAGAGTCACACTTAAGTTGCTTCTATTTTTCTTGCTCGTTTCCAACGGATGTTGTGGGCGTATCTCACAAATCTGTACGAAGTTTACAGTCATTCGTTTTCTGAAGTAATAAAAGTTGAGTTTTAGAGAAAAATAAGCAAAAGGAGCTCATTTATGTGGCTATGGCTGGATCTACGTGTTTATATTTATTATTTAAATGAAAACTGATGTCATAAAATCTATTTTTCACAAATAAACGAATAAACTCATCATATCGATGCTGCAGCTCATCAGACTAAAAGCACCATCAAATCTGGTTTTGAAGAAATGATACATTAGAGATTTCTTCTAACTATATGTATTGCCCTCCTCTGCTAGCATGCAGTGGCTGTGTCCTAATTCTATTGCAATATGGACATAAACATCAAAGTGATATGGATTTTCTTTTGACTCATGGTAAATAATCTTGAGGTCTCTCTTGAATGCATGCTGTATTTAAAAAATTTGCAGTTGCCATCTTTCGAAGATGTCTTCCAGATACAGTTCTATAAAAACCCAACTATGGCGGCATAAGTAATCTTTAAAATTTTCCACAGTTAAACCGCTATTAGTATTTCGTCTGGACATTTGCTAGCGACAGCATCGATGGCGTCAGACATATTTTGTGGCTTGCCTGATATATTGATATAAAGTATTTATTTTCCCAGTGCGGGTTTTCTTTAGAAACTCAGTCTCATCTTCTTCGGTGATTCGCCCAAGTCAACAAAATCATTAAAATTACCAAAGAATCATACGTTTGCAAACGTGAAAGGATCTTGTACGTATCTGGGGTAATATTTGAAGAGAGATGTTCTGTCATATTCTGTGCAAAATCGCAGTTGTTTTAGCGAGGTTTTGCGAAAAACTGTGTCATTGAGCAGACAATATCATGTGACCACTGAGACTACAAGCCTTGATAATATTTGTGGTAGATACTATTCTGCCAATTTGTCCACGTCTCTGGCAGAAGGACATTTTAATTCCAAAGGAAGAATTTTATTGCGTATATTACGTAGCAATCAGCTAGGACTATATATGAAGCATGCATTAGCTTGACTGCAAATATCATTGCCTATGATGTTTTCGCCTGTTGTGATTTCTACGGATTTTCTGATGACTGGCTCAAGCAGTGTTCCTTGCAAATATGGCAGTTATTTCACCAGATTTTACTCCGAGTTTTCGTTAGTCATATCTGCAGCTGTTGCAAGTGGGCCGATTCCAAGAACTGTAGCTAACTCTGAGCCACAGCTGTGGTTGACATCATACCTCTCTGGCGATGTTTGCTTCACTCAACTTATAGTTTCCTTATCGACATATTTTCCATATACAAGATTGCAAGATGGTGATTTATTTTGGCTCACTGACCTAGATTCAAGATGAGGGGTCTAAAGTTGAATGTGCCGAAATTTCAGTTAGTAGTAAACAACACGGTTTTTCAAGTTTTCCAAAGCAGTCAAGCTTTTATGTAGGGGACGAAACAATTTAAAGCAAACCAAACTATAGCTAGAAAGACTGAATGACATGGAACATTGAAAATGAGTTAAATAAAATAAAAAAATCTGATGAAAACAGTATCAAAACGGGCAGACCAAATTCGCAATATGTATAGTGTCAGATTGTAATAACATGCATCTGAAATAGAAACATTTGGCAATGTGTATAATTTTGTATTCTTTTTCAATTTCCTAAATCATGAGCCGAGTAAATAAAGTCGAAAAATAAAAAAGTAACAAATTAATTTTCTGCTCAAATTAAGATTTCTATGGATGTCAACTACCTCCAACAAAATGATTACTACTAAAATTATTATTTGAACTTTAGAAACCTAATTTGATTAATAAATACATATACTCACTATTAAACACTGCATTTCTCTTCCTCCACAAGTGACATCGGAACGCCTCCCTGAACCCACGTCGGAAGTTTTCATTAAATCCCCCGTAGAGGATAGGATTCAGCGCACTGTTAGAATACGCAAAATACAGAGCAACGTACTTCACTGTCTTCACGTACTCTGGAGGCTAGACAAAATACATGAAACACTATACAGGGACGGTTAATTATATAGATAGAAAATGACGTCAATAATACCCCAATCATCAATAAGTTGGTGAGCTAAAATCCTATTAGTTATTATTTTATAACTGACGAAATGAATCTGCATTTAAAAGTAGTTAAGAAATATTAAGCCTGCATGAAGAACTGTTCATTACATTTAGCCAACCACTAGCCCATCTACCTACCTACATTCATGCCTAATTCTATAGTAGTTGTAGTAGTATCCATAATAAATTTTGTGTTTCGATTCATTCTTATAATTTCTGTACGGATTGAAAAGGAAGTCAAGATCTTGGATTAATGAATGTCTTTCTGACGTCAACATTCTGGTTAGGTTCGATACAGGAACATATATATGCTGCTTTAGGAAGGCAGGCGCATGCATCATTGTCTTTGCTCCAAAGAGTTCTCTTCTATTCGCAACAGGTAGTATCGAAAGTGGTTACCTCTCGCATTCCCGAAATACGTTAAAATTAGAACTATTCCGAATTCAGTCTGGGGAATGACATCCCTCAACAACAAAACCCTCCACATACAATGTTTTATTATGCACCTATCAACCTCTTACTTAAGAAATATCTAGACTTGCATTGTCATTCATCTGAAGTAGGAAAATGATGCTAACTTTTCATTATTCCGCTTTACCATACTCTCATATAAGCCTAGAACTACTTTTCTGAGATTTTAGTCTCAACTGAAGAAGCGTAAACTGTGTCATAACCTCTCTTGACATGCAAAAGGAACTTAATGACATTCTCAATGACACCTCTGTATAATCATGTTCCAACAATTTTTCCAAATCCTTCTCTGTAAATGACTGTTCAAAATAATGTTCATTCCCATGACAAACCCCCATTGTCTCGCCAAAAAAAACTAAACTTCACTCTGCCTGGCTCGGTTGGTTAAACACTTGTAATAGCAATTCAAAAACTAAAATCTAAAATCACATATATGGGCTCGCTGTCTCCATGTGCCGAATAATTCGTGTTATTAAAAGAACTTAGTTAAAACGAATCACTTGTTCCACGCGGTTACGTTCATAAAACAGCCATATTTATGCAAATATCAGCTGATTAAAATATAATTCTGTTCATGATTTAAGCAGTTCTCAATTAAAAAGTTTGACATGTTAAGCAGTCTCTTGTTTATTATCTATGTATATATTAAATAAATATTGAATTATTTGAAAATTCATAAAGTATATTAAAATCACAGGTGGCGCTCACCAGTTATTATGTACTTTTGAGAGAGTGATGTATGTAAGGTAAAGTTGTTTGCATTTTAAACATGCACAGTGGAGAGAATGTTGGCATACCTATATACTACTTTCATGTAATGTGGCTGAAATTTCTTTGGATATTGTACTTTTGGAAATTTTAAATGATCTTAGGACACTGCTAACTAAAATGACTGCTCCCTTGTGCTCCAAAAACCAACCTAAATTTGTCTAAAGTACTTTATTCTTGGCAGCTATTAAAATATGGAAAATGAATTTTGACAAACTAGATAATACCAGCTTCTAAAAGTGCAATGACTGAATTACCAAATACATAAAATGTAAAAAAAGTTATCGGATCATTTTTTTACAATTTACATCTGACGTTCGAGAAGTGAAAATGAGCAAGTAGAGCTAGCATTTTTTTGAAAGGTGCACATCTGGAGTAAGGCCAAGCTGTATACTCTCTAACCCATATTATACCCATCAATCATACATCAAAATAAAGGGAATTACAGGTTCTTTGAACAACACCTAAGCTATACAAAGTCTCTTTTAAATAACCAGTATAACTAGTGAGGAAACCCGGGAAAACTCTTTTACTTAAAATTTTAACCCTATGCTAAATACCAAACTGTAGAGCGCCACCTTAAAAACAAATATAAACATTTATGCAATTATTTTTCTTATTTTAATATTATTATGTGTGATGTTCTGAGTAAAAAGGTACATTATCAATGATTTTGTTCATGAAAATAAGCTAATTATGCTTATTTTTTGCTCTAGCATACATAATTTGCTATGAGGCATGTTTGGGTGAGTAGTGACCTTCATTATGGGAAAATTAGAAGTCTTAAAATATAGGAATAAAGTCAACTTAAATTAAAAAATGTTGCATTAAGTAAAAGAAATACATAGTGAAAATGTTTTATTTCATTTATTTACAATAAAATTAAAAAATAAATGATAACAAAGCAAATTTGTTTTCTTCCATATCAAAGAATTAGTTAATATTTACACTTTGACCTTTGACCTTTATGATCCTCACCTGTTATATCCCTTTTATAACTGTAAAATTTATTGTTGACATCTCAGGAATAAATATGGCTAGTTAAATTTTCCTGTCTATCTGCATAACACTTGTTGCTATGTTGACAAAATGCAATGCGCATTTTTAAAATAGTTCACTTTATTCATAAGGAGGGGGGGATGTACCAGTTTAAGACTCTTACTCTTATAAATGCTGTTCTGAGGGGGGAAATACAGGTCAATTATTACAAAGGACTGTTTTGATGCTTGTGACTTAAATATTTCAGTCATACAATCAAAATTAAATCATACAATAATAATACCTATATTTTCTTTATGGTGGCGCTCACCAGTTATTATGTACTTTTGAGAGAGTGATGTATGTAAGGTAAAGTTGTTTGCATTTTAAACATGCACAGTGGAGAGAATGTTGGCATACCTATATACTACTTTCATGTAATGTGGCTGAAATTTCTTTGGATATTGTACTTTTGGAAATTTTAAATGATCTTAGGACACTGCTAACTAAAATGACTGCTCCCTTGTGCTCCAAAAACCAACCTAAATTTGTCTAAAGTACTTTATTCTTGGCAGCTATTAAAATATGGAAAATGAATTTTGCCAAACTAGATAATACCAGCTTCTAAAAGTGCAATGACTGAATTACCAAATACATAAAATGTAAAAAAAGTTATCGGATCATTTTTTTACAATTTACATCTGACGTTCGAGAAGTGAAAATGAGCAAGTAGAGCTAGCACTTTTTTGAAAGGTGCACATCTGGAGTAAGGCCAAGCTGTATACTCTCTAACCCATATTACACCCATCAATCATACATCAAAATAAAGGGAATTACATGTTCTTTGAACAACACCTAAGCTATACAAAGTCTCTTTTAAATAACCAATATAACTAGTGAGGAAACCCGGGGGAACTCTTTTTCTTTAAAATTTAACCCTATGCTAAATACGAAACTGTAGAGCGCCACCACAATTATCCTAGAAAATCTATCTAAATTGCTAGATTACGTCTTCTTCTCATCATCAGAAAATCTTGATCAGGACTCGACGTGTCGCGCCGTGTTATGGTCCTAACTTTCTAGTGCTGACAATTAGTGGAGATTATTTTAAAGTCACGAGTACGATTGAAGAAAAATACATCAGTTAAACATTTTACGATTGGAGGATTATTTTTGCATAAATGAACGATGTCAACATCAAATATCAGCGTCCTCAAAAATCCACAAGACAACTGCAACAATATGCCCCATTGCAATAATGACACTATTCACAGCTTTCAAGGAACGGTGGCCTAATAGTTAGAGCATCCGCATTGGATGCTGGATGTCGCGGGTTTGAACCCCGGCCGCTTCATACCAAAGACTTTTTTAAAAAATGGTGCTAACAGCTGCTTCGCTTGGCGCTCAGCATTAAGTGGTTAGTGTGAGGACTGGTGGATCTGGTGTCAGGAAAGTGTGACTGGGTAGGACATCATACCACACGTATGCGGCATGATGCCTCAGTGCTAGACATCACTATAAACTGCGATATGACTGAAAAGTTGTTAAGCTACGTGAAAACTTTAAATCACACACACACACACATACACACACCCTTGTCATTAACACTCTATTGCTACCGATCAAACCCGAGTTACCTTTTAAACAGGAAGCGACCGCCGGAAACCAGACACAGTTATAACTGTATTCCTGAGATTTTATTCTGCTAATTACCTGCATGATCGAACCCTAATATATCACGCATCCACGCAATAATGTTACAACTTATTCCAAATACCCTCAATGGAATAAAAGCTCGCGCGTCATTGTCTTGATCAAAAGGTCTATACATCGTCATGAAACGTCACACTGTAAGTCTAAGGAGTTTCAGCCCAAATGACTTTCGTTGGGAACTTTGTGATACCAAAACTTTTATGAATAATTGGTGGACAACACTATCCTTATCATTCATATATATATATATATATATATATATATATATATATATATATATATATATATATATATATATATATATATATATATATATATATATATATGATTACAGATGTTGCTGTTTTGTCCTCATGAAATGATATGTCATGTTCGATATTTTAACATTTTAATAGCAGGTGTCACCGATGTCATTTACCTTGTCTTGCAGAGCAAAAGGTTATAAGAAAACACACCAGTCTTATAATAGGAAATACTAAATTTAACGTCAAAAGGGGTCTCTCTCAAAATAGAAATGTTACCTTAACGTTCCTCTCTCTGTAAATGTCCCACAGTAGGATGACCTGTTGTGGAGTCCAGCATACGATAAATACAATCATAACTATCACCAGCATCCTGACCACCTGCGGTCAAACCAAAATAATACAATATTACTAGTGCTGGTTTTGAACTGAAATGTAACTGAAATACGGAGATATACGAAATTTAGGTCGAAGATGAAAAAGAATAAATTTTGAAGAAAATGCACGTAGATATAGAAACACTGTATGACGGTACATTTAAATACACGCAGATATACAAACACTATTTGACTGTACAGTTAAATACATGTAGATATTGAAACACTGATGGACGGCACATTCAAATAAATGTAGATATAGAAAAACTGTTTGACGGAACATTTGAATACATATAGATATTGAAACACTTTTTGACGGTTTATTTATATTTCCCGATGACATTTATACAGAGCTTTAGGTTCTCACAAGCCCCGATGAAATGTATAACGAACATTAGTTTCTTACAAGTACCGATAACATATATACAGAGAATTGGGTTTCTCGCAAGCACCTATGACATTTATACAGAAAATTATGTCATTATGTCACGAATCTTGATCGTCGTGTGATGACAATTAGATTTCTGGAAAGGTTTTCATTGTCGTTTAAATTTGAGAAGGCGTTTTCATTTTCATGACATTCATATTTCGATAGCAATTTCTAACGAACACTGCACATGTTTGCAATTTTAAATTCCCCTTCGTACAAGCTTAAAAAAAACTTCTATCTCAGCCTTCAGATGACATTAATTGAGTCCTAAACTGACTGACTGTCTATGAATAATCTATACAGCATTTACCATATTACACATTTCCAACAATCGCTGCAACTAAAACAAACACCCCCTCCCCCCAAAAAAACCAAACAAACAAACATCGGTTTGGATGCATCCTTTCTTGGAATCTCTGAAATATGATGCTCTTAAACACTTTCGTCTTTATTGATATATAATAAATTCATAATGATACATCACACTCCACTTTAAAACCTATTATTTGAGTAAAATATCTATATCATATATCTTTGATTTATTTCCTCATGCTCACCATGGTATACTTACAACCAGACGACTCACTTCAAATCGCTCTGCTCCTTATTACACTGTTGTACATGTGATTTGAAAATTAAATATATCGTTGATTATTTTCTGTAGCACATTAAAGCACCATTTATAGTAAATATCAGATTATAAAAAGGTATTTTACCATTCACATTTATTTTCTTAATTTTATAACAATTTTGGTTTCGAAAGAGACTTTGTCCCGAGAACTAAAACCAATAAAATCTGGAATAAGCAAGATCGTATTATAAGCAAATTGTTTATTTGATTGCAAAATATATTACATTATGCTTTCTAAATATTCTTACAAGTTAATTAAAATTGTATGTATGCAGAACATCAATTCTCCTGAAGTGAAATTTTATAACTGTCTTGCATTCTTCATAACTCATTTCTTTAGAAGTCCTAAGAATCATGGACAGAAAACTAAAAAAAAAATGTTGAAGAAAAGGGTTTAATTTTCAACTTATTGTCATTCTTACCACTATATACAAAGTAATAAAACAGTAGGTCAAAAAATGCTAAACATCAATATTCAGTTAAAGGGTATGACAAAAACCCGTTAAAGTAAAACTGCTTATTTATTATTAAATAGTGAAGTCTAATACTTCGAGATGACTAAATATCGAGGTAGAAGATACTTATCTATAAAATATATCGTAAAGGTTTATTATTTTTCTTGTAAACATGCATCACTGAATATAATAACAAACATACACCCCTAAGTATCAGTGACGACAGCTCCACTAGAAACTTTTCAACATTTCCGTACATTGCTCTAAACAGTACGATTGATACAGTTAGGGTTGTCCATTAAGAATGTCCTCAGATACCTGTTTTCCTAACCCACTCTCCCCTTTTCCCTTGTTTGCATTTTTCCGCATGTGGCCTATTCGCCTCCCCCAAGGGGTTGTGGACGTTCCCATTATGCACTGCTGTATTGTTTACTGTCTGATATATAAATATATATATATATATATATATATATATATATATATATATATATATATATATATATATATATATATATATATATATATATATATATAGATAGATAGATAGATAGATAGATAGATACATGCATGCATGCATGCATGCATGCATACATACATACATACATACATACATACATACATACATACATACATACATACATACATACATACATACATACATACATACATACATACATACATACATACATACATACATACATACATACATACATACATACATACATACATACCAGTTGAAAGCTGCGTTACTGCTTTAGGCCTACTGATATATATATATATATATATATATATATATATATATATATATATATATATATATATATATATATATATATATATATATATATATATATATATATATATCAGTAGGCCTAAAGCAGCCTTCAACTCAGAATATCATAACAAAACATACTATCTTTTGGACGTTTGTAAGGTCCTTTAAACCCACTCCCCCATGTCTTCAGGTGTCCGCATTTGAACTAACCTCCTACCCCCATCTTTGCGAACGTCATTTATGGATGATCCCTTATGCACGGTGCTATTACGTGTTGTGTAACTGACTGTCGGAAAGTTGGTTTGCCTCATCAAAGTAGTAACTGAGTCTTTTTATGAGGACTTACTGACTGGATGAAAAAACATACTGAAATAACCGTTGTCTCTACTTGTATTATTTATGTTTCAATTCACAACTAATAATGACAGGCTTTTTAAAAAAAATATTTCTGCACATAGGAATATTTATAAATACATTTTGTGAACGTGACGCTATCCAGAGGTGTGTCCTCTCGAGAAGTGAATGTATGACACTGAGTCAAAACAAAGTAACGTCAAGCATAAGTGATAGAGAAAGACCTATGGTGTTAATACTGGCTATTTTGAATACTCTTCGTGATTGTGAACATGTCGTGATACTTTCATAGATGTCACAACTATTCTATGACGTGTACCAACAACTCCACGACGTATCAAACGACTCTATGACGTGTCATCAATAATAACAGCATAAGCAATAAACTGATTCATAGAAAGAATCGTTAAAATCACACTCAAGAATTCATCACGTCATATGAAGTTCAGCTGAGTTTTTTTTATAACACAATCATCAACATATATATGTTTGATGCTCGTAAAAGGACGGTTAAATTGTGTCAGTAACATATTAGCATTACAAAGATTTCATTGGGTTATTTTACCCATTAAGTTTTACACCCACCTTTCTCCACCGTTTATGTATATAAAAATAAATTCATATTTTCAACTCAAATCAAAAGAAAAGTGGACCACAAAACGAAATGATTTTCCGAAAAATTATTTACATTGAAAATTGCAGAACATATGCTCACTCAGAGTTGGTTTTCGCCACCCACAATTTATCCATACGTGTGATATGAAAAACAAAACATGAAACTGTTTAGTGCTAAATGGGGCAGTTGAAAATGATTTCTGCAATTTGTGTCGCTGAAAATCTGAGACATCCATTTAACAATAGAAATTCATGTGTAATTCAACGTTCATGGTTGCAACGTTGTCAATTTTATTTTTAGAGCTCGTCTCTCATCAGTGAGGATCTAACCTTCGCATTCTGCCGGATATTGCCAGATATTCGCAATATCCGCATTCTGCCGGATATTCGCAATCATTGCGTTCTGCCAGATATTTGCAATCTCCGCATTCTGCCGGATATTCACAATCATTCCATTCTGTCAGATATTCAAAATCTCCGCATTCTGCCGGATATTCGCCCGCCAAAACTTAACAGTTTGGGAAAGATGACTAACATGGAATAAAAACCATATGTATCACTAAACAATTTCGTATCATTTGCCATGTGGTAAATTTTGAATGAAGGGACATCCATCATTTATTTGCATCATTCACCCTCATTATTTACAGTGGTGTCAAGAATACACGATTCTATTTTGCATGCACATAAGTATAATTCTAGTACAGAAACATGTTTGTATTACTTGGGTTTTGGATCTGGTTTAAGCCGATAATGTGTTTAAGCGATTCACCATTTTCTTCTAGTTCTGCTTTTACGAGTTCTTCAAGATATTTAAAGTGACACATTTTGTTGGAGATTTGTCTTTCCATGGCCTACTTTATTTTACAACGCAATAATCGCGCACAAACATTAATGGGCTTCAAATTATTCTTAGACCTATTCAAACGGCGTACAAATTAATGCGAGTGATAAGAGAAATAACTGCCACTGTGTATCTTTGATCAGTACCAATTCCTCCTTTCATGGCAGCCACTTTTCGCTCTCAAAAGTCTTTTCACTAAAATTTTACTTTCATTGTCGAACAGTGCAGGCCAGCCAAATCCATACAGATCTTATTTTATATTCGCCTATCTCCAAACTGGTTCCCAATCCTCCATATAAAATAGTACCGTTAAGTTCTCTTCCAGCGTTCATAGCCGAAATGTGATACAAAGTTCTCTTCCGTTGTCAACCAATAGCAATCATTGATTATTGCCACATCGCTGTACAAAACATAGTTAGCCTAGTACCATGACCTCCTATGATGCTCTGCACACGAGGACACTGTTGAATGGACACGGGTCTCACCTATTACATTAGGTTCAGTTCTGTATGATTAAAATCAGATGTCCTCTTTCCTAGGTGAGGAACTAACAGAGGCCGCTTAAAGTGCATGTTCTGCTGGCTCTCGAATTAGATTATAGAAATGCAGCTTTCAAAAATCTGAAAGTTAACCAAATCGTTCGAAAAACATTGAAGCTAATCATCCTCACTACCCAGCCTCCCATATTCAAGGGTATACGATTTCATCCGATTGGCTGATAAAATTATCGATTATGGTGCTAACATAGGTCACCAGGACATTACCCCTAAGCTGTCGCTGTCAGATCTTCACACCGGAGATATGAGATTAATCAGACTGGGTTCAGTACACAAGGATGTAGTATTGCTTTATTTCTAGAGCTTTTGTTTTGCTGTCTTATTTTGATGCTGATACAATCGTTAAATTTGTGCATTGCTGGTTATAAATTATTTGTTTAGTTTTAAAATATGAACATTATGGTGTAGTTTTCTGTGCATTTTGGCGATAGTTCACAGTGACTAATGAGGCATTGATGCTGATTTGGACGTGAAATCAGTGACCCATTGCACGTTTGTATTGTTTACAGTCAATCCTCTAAACGATGTCAAAAACAAACCCTATTTTCACCTTTCAAAGTACTTAAGATTGATACATGATTGATTAGGAAATTGGACACGGTGGAGAGTTCAGTACTGAGTAATAAATGTTGATACTACATAGGCAAATTTGTGTAGTGGTCTGAGTCAGAATGGCAGATGCCTGTCGGGAAATCAAAGATGGCGGAAAAAATAAAAAGTGCGTTGACAAACAAGAAATATCATTAAATCTGATATCTAAGGTTTGTCGCTAAAGGCGTTTTTGTTGTATTAGTCACAACTATGTCAATTAAATATGTCCTGAGTGTTTGTTTCTAGTGTCATTATGCAGTAATATCATTTTCAACCATTGAGTGTAGGCTGGATGTAATTGATTGCGAGATTGTATAGTTTTGCATTTAGCGTGTTTGCGTCGTTGACGACTTATTTGAGTGAAAGTGTTTTAATAGGAAAATTATCGCACCTACAGAACTTGTTTAACTTATTTATGTAATTTGATTTTTATAACTTTAAAAATGAGAATTCAACATCACGATTATGATAAAATACTGTTACAAGCCATGGGTCTTTTGCTTGACCGAGCGGTGTCAAAACCCTAGGCTCGAATCCCGCTAGAAGTCATAAGTTTACCCCATACTTCCAAAGACTTCTATACAACTTCAGTTGTAAGTTGGAAAGCCAGACATGTTCATTCTATACATATATTTTACAACAATCAATACAAGACCACATTATTTAAAACTTGCAATTTAGCCATCAAACGCACATCCCCAGTTCTCTATATTAACTTTTCGTTCCGCTTGTAATTCACACCGTAGAAACTGTACAACTATCCCTAACACGGGGGACTATTTTACTGCCTACATAAGCCCAGTCGAACTACCGTTTCAAGGCACATTATACTAGTAAACCTACATCACATTTGCCACTATGACAACATAAACGGTATCTACAGAGTCCTTTCTCATTTATCCCACTGTGTAATTTACCGGTTTACTACCATAAAATACTGCCGCTGCAGTTACAACACCGATGTACACCACTACTTTTTATAAGTGCTATATCACGACAGGGACAGTCATGCGGATTGGATCCGAGTTCGCTACTCATTGGCTATGGCATCTCACTAACACTTTCTCTCCGTAAACGTTTGCTCCTAATAATTGGCTAATTATTTCATGCTAGGGAATATCTCCCACTGCAACGAATTCCAATAATCAAACATGTAATCACACAAGCCTACAAATTGCTTAAACTAAATGCACATCACCTTAATTTTATTACAATACATTATCTGCAGAAATGATGCATTCTTGTTGGCAGATATATTTAACAGTAATTCCATAAAAAGCTACACAACTTAACAACAATCAATGTTTAAGACACTGAACTGATCATTAGACACTAGGTGGACGGCTTTGAAAATTCTCAGAGCTGCATGAGTAGTATGTTGATATACTCTTGTATTGTTATACTAATGCAGTAGTTTTAATAGGTCATACACAAACCAAGTGTTCCTGCTTATTTCACCAGTTATGCATTTCTAAAGAAACAGTAAGCAAGATGTTAAACAGTTTTATTTCGCTAAACGTCAGGTAATATATGTCCCTAAGTCAAAAAATCATCAACCGTTGACTAAATTATTAAGTAAAATATTACTCACTTCCAAAAAAGTTATATTTTGTTAACCTAGCATCTGCCTTTAGCAGAATTTTTTTTCATGTTAACACTGGCCAGTTAATAGCTACAACAATCTAATAATTCCTTTTGTCACAACGGATCCGTAGTTAAAGATACAGATCTTTCCCCTGCGTATGAATATAGTACTAATGTGAATATTTCACCTTTCCAGATTTCTAGTCGGAGCTATCCCAGCGTAACTAGAAAAAAAAAATTCTAAGCACAATAGGTATTTGTTGTATGGCAGGAAAGTCTCGATATTCAAAAATGTTGAAGCGTTATGTAAATTAAATGTAAAACAGAGATTATAAAGCTTACAAGTAAATAAAACAAATCCGACACAATGAAATCAAAACTATACAGTTTGGCAACCTGCCACAACAACCGATCCAACATTCAAGGCAGTTATAAATGCTAAATAATGACAGTATTATATTGTGATACTTTTAAAACACAGTCGTGACTTCGTTAATTGATAGAGTTGTGACTAATACAGCGAAATAGCCATTGGCGACAAAGCTGGAAATAACTGATGTAATGCTATTTCTTTATTGTCAACGCATTTTTGAAATATTTCTATTATTTATACTTTCTCGGCTAGGCTCGTCTTAGTCACAATTCGCAAAGCTTTACAGACATGGGAGACCAGAGAACCTGGCTTCAACACATTATGATTTGGGTTATCCCCCTTGCTCACATAGTGTTTCACACAGCTATCTCAATCGTGTTTTTTTTTTTTTTTTAAAGGTAAATGTGTAACATTTCACTGGTTTCATTAAAAACGTTATCATTGAGAAATATTTATCGACACGTTCAGGCGACTCGAAGGTCATATATTCGAAGGCTTCCGTCTTGATCCTTGCCTGCCATGGCTTTCTCAATTCATTCATACAATGGCAAGTTATTTTTTTCGCTACATACAAGTTAAGTCAAGGAAATTCAAAAGGGCAGACCTGCTGAAAATAGCAATGAAAACCTCTCTCTCTCTCTCTCTCTCTCTCTCTCTCTCTCTCTCTCTCTCTCTATCTCTCACACACACACACACACACACATACCATTATATATATATATATATATATATATATATATATATATATATATATATATATATATATATATATATATATATATATATATATATATATATATATATATTCCATTTGATAATAATTTTTGTTTATTAATATTTAGAAAATTCCCCATGTTAAGAAATTAGGGAGGGTCCATTTCACAAAACGAATCCATGCAACCATAACGCCCCGTGCCGTGAATACTTTATATTTCAACGTCTGCTCCTATCAACTGACTATTTACATTATTTGAGAAATATAAATCCACAAAACCGACTGCTATAACTAAATTGACAATCACTAAAAGGGAAAGAAGATATAAACGTAAATACACATAGCACATACCCAAGATTTGTTATGGTATTTCGATGTATAACCGAGCTCATAAAATCCAAATGCCGTTTTACTTTATACACAAAGTCAAGAAAATCTCTAGGAACGTAACCCGCAAGTTTTATAGTTTGATTTTAGCCCCCAAAAGCAACATTTATATTTGCAAAAATCATGTAATTATGCCCAACTGTTATCCAGTTCCTAATTTTTTTTAAAGATAATACGATGTAAAAGAAAATTTGAGACCTATTGACCACATGCATGTCAATATTATGTTAAAAAAGGCCGTTCCACGCCCTCTTCAGTTACTCTTAAATCGGTTTCTGTATCGCCACCAGTAAAGTTTGCGAGTTTTATTTCTCAATTTTTATTTTTATGGCAGGTAATAGGATTGCCGATTGCTTCACGTCATAATCTAATTTCTTTTGTGGACCGTATTTTACCTCATTCATTGCCTATACTATGCCGTGAGAAGGTATCCGAAAATCATGTTCTTTTGACTGCACGTTCGAGTGCAAAATAATGTAAAGAAAATGGGTCTAAAGTAGCTTTGTCCTGCTGGAATGAATCCACTTGACAGAAAATCTGCCTAAAAATTGTTATTTCCCTTAGAGAAAGATTCTCCGTGATGGTATCACGGTACCAATTGTACAACAATTCAATAAATTAAAAACTTACATTTTCAGTGATTGGTTATAAAAATAAAGAGAAGATTTGTGAAATACTATATTAGCCCCCAGTCTTGATAAAACTATAAGTAGAAGCAATTTAATAATTTCTCACAGTAACTTTTACACATTTACAACCAGATAAGTGATGTTTTGTTTGGTTTAGGTATTTTTCTGCAAAAGTTTATCCAGTTTCTGTTAAATTCTTATATAAAAGAAATGTAAATTATATGCATCTATATCTTCAAAATTATTCACCCATATGTATTAGATGGAAAAGAACACAACTTCACTTGAAATTTCATTGCATGTGATAGATATTGTATCACATGTGCCTTCGGACTGTCCTTAAACCAATGGGGTACTGCCTCCATATATTTGTCCAAGGTAAGGTCATGAAACTTTTGCTTCTCATTTTCCTCATTGCTGCTTTTGTCTCCTTTAATTCCTTTATCATAAGTTACAGCTCTCTTTTAGATACACACTTTCCTCCTGTTTTAACTCTATTTGACTCACTTTACTTATTGTTTATCTTTGGCATTTTTCTATATTGTATTCCCCAAATTTCACCCCTAATGCATAATAACCATTTACAAGTTGTCAATATACTATATTTGGTGATAGATTGGCTTATTTCATTAATTTTATTCACTACACTAAGGCGGGAAGGTTTCTATTTGTATTACCAAGAGGATGGGTAGGTTGACCTTTGTATGAGGACTGGAGGTTAGTGACCTCATGTATCTGCAGACAGTGTAAAATGTTGATTGCTTATGCTTTATAATAAGATTGGTTCATGTCCACATGTCTCTGGTGTTAAGTTCTGCATCTACCAAACAAAGACAAAGTCCTTTAGTTTAGGTAAATGTACTTAATGAAGTAGAAGATGTATGTACTGTTCAGTACACTGACCTTTGACCCGATTATTAGATAATATGATATGATGTGATTTATACCATATCACCCATCTGAAGTTCAGTAAGTGTTGATGTGAATAAAACACAACTCATACTTAAAACAAATTATTTTATTCCAAATATATGGTTTGTTAGTAAAGCACACATATGAAAACAGCAGCTGAAAAAGTTCAAAGACAACTACATACACATTAATATAAAACACAGCTAAGGTACCTCATAAAATTGTTTCTGACAAGCGAGACTAAGTAGATTTGTTACTTGTACAGTCCCAAGCTATATCAAAGGTTATTGAAAAAATAAGGTTGGCTATAGGTATCACGGTACCAATTGTACAACCCCAGGTGGGCGGAGCTTAAGGTGTAGGGAACATTGCATTCAGAAATCAACGACAAAACTAGCTGTGATTTGTGCATTATGTAAGAGCTGTACTTTCTGTTAGGCTTTAAAAAAAGTTGAGCCACTTGGCAACATGGGAAATTATGTTAATTCATATCTGGATCACATTTTGTATTTTTAAAGATTTTTTAAAAATGTGGTACATATGACTGAAAATGTGTCCGGTGTAACTAGATAACTCTTACCCCTGTCTAGTTCCAGCAGAGTTATCTCTCTTAAATGCAATGAAGTATCTATTTTCGATGTTATCAAATTAACAATCTAACATTGTTCTCTGTAACAGTGTGACATGCATGCTGAGGTAGGATAGAAAGTATATTTATTTCGCAAAACATTAGCATTGCGGTCTATGGAAAAGCAATTGGTACCGTGATACCTGATGAAAATGACCCTGTGATAAAATGTCTCTTTAACACCGGTACACGTTTATAAACAAAGTGTAGGCCTGTACAAAATCACTATTCTAACATGTCAACCAGTCTCTGTTTGAAAGAACCCATATAGATTGAGGCTTCGATAGTGTGGAAAAAGCCTTGTGAGCTGCGCAGATAAAATTTGTCTATAGAAGGTTTATGACACTAAGTCAAGATAACCTTAGATACACGAGACGACATACATCAGACCACATTGTTTTAAGTAGTGTATGTATACATATATAGCAGACCAGATTGGAAGTACAGAGTATATATATATATATATATATATATATATATATATATATATATATATATATATATATATATATATATATATATATATATATATATATATATATGATTCCCTTAACGGATAATACGTTAAGTAATATTTTGAAAGTTACTGAGTAAGTTTCAATTTCATTCTTTTGCCTATTGATTCATTTGATAGAGTTCTGAAACTGTGATTGATATCTTTATATTTCAATTCAGTTTGACATGTTTCTGTATAGGAAGTTTACGTCAACACCTGTCAAAACCCATATCCTTGAGTTAAGGAAGTGACTCTAATTGCCTCAGCACTAAGTAATCTAAGTTATACTGCTGTACCGTAAAGCAAACAATTAAACTAAACGAAACCAATCATAGACGCATCCCTTGTGTCAAACTACGCTGCACACAGAAAAAGAAACTTTGTTACCTTTCTCTTAGACCTGTCTTGAACGAATGCTGTGGAGCCCATTCTCATGCCGGGTACCTTCCGAATGACCATTTTGATGACAATCAAACTGTAAGCAGTCAACATAATAGCGATAGGAATGAAATACATTATTACCCCCTCTACCGTGTAGTAGATGGTTTTTCCCGGGGTATGTGAATTGCACTGAGTGTCCACGTAAACCATAGGCCACACTTCGTCGCACTGAATCTCATGGCTATTCGCCCAAAAATATTCGTACTGATTCCGTACAACAAGATGCGGCGATGCAACACCAGCCGACAGAATCCACGTTGTTGCCATAGCGATTCCTGCCGCTAATTTTGACATCTTTGCCTTGAGAGGGAAGACGATGGCAAGAAAACGCTCTATTGAAATAACAGTCAATGTCAAGACGCTGGCCGTAACAGACATTACTGAAAAAACAAATTGATTCTGATAAGAGAGTCGGTGACCATTTGAAGCAATACTTGCGTGAAACTTAAGAAAGCTCATATATTTTAATGACCATGGTAAATTTTATAATGGAGAGATGTTACAATACGTTTTACTCCCTATTCTGCTACTGCTACTACTACTACTACTACTACTACTACTACTACTACTACTACTACTACTACTACTACTGACACTACTACTACTGTAACGGTTTTAGTTACCCTTATTAAAAATATTACTACCATTGATTACAGTGACGCTGCCCATTTTATCTTTTTTTATGGACAATTGCTTTAAAGTTTTATAACTATAATGCACACTGCAACGTGAATATACTTTCAATTAGTTTCAAAGTAATGCCAATACAAATGAGTTAATAATAATAATAATAATAATAATAATAATAATAATAATAATAATAATAATAATAATAATAATAATAATAATAATAGGAAGAAGATGATGATGATAATGATAATGATGATTTCAGCGACGATAATGATGAAATAACTCCAACACGTATTACGTGTTGGAAGAAAAAGTGTATATGTAATAAATACCTCTAAAAACATAATTATTTCTATGGTCGATTGTCGACTAGGCCAAAAATATGTAGGCTTTCTCTTTATATCCATATTACATCTAGAATAACACTTTCGCGGACAAAATATGAAAATATATCATGTATTATGTGATGTAAATGAAACAAGAACAAAGCATCGTAACCATGCTCACCTTGTATGAAAGTATTGACTTTGCATACGAATTGTCCGAAGGGCCATTCGCTTGTTATCTGGTTCCCTAGATGAACCCACATGCAGAACATGCCAACCATCAAATCGCTGATGGCCAGATTGAGAAGAAGACAGTTAGTTGTTGTTCTCATCTTTTTGTTCAGCACAATAATTAGGACTACTATGCTATTTCCCACAATATCCACCAAAAACGAGAAGACATAAAACAACACCTTCAAGGACACCTCCCATGTTGGTAATGGAGGAGGTATAAGAGCCCGCTCAAATGCCTGGAACTGGTGTGGGTCTAATGTCCCCTTTACCTCTTCTCCAGGGATGCATATTTCAGCCATGTTTTAACAGAATTTATGTTATTATTATTATTATTATTATTATTATTATTATTATTATTATTATTATTATTATTATTATTATTATTATTATTATTATTCCAGGCGTTGATCCAAAATAAATATTTTGTAAATGTTCAAAACGGGTTCTACTAAAACGAGCAGATCTGTCAAGTTCAGCAAACGATATATGATCTTCTTACTTTGGATACTTTTGAAGAAACTTTTTTTCCAAGAACCATTGTCATTCTTGTGATGAGCTCCCTGAAGAAGAAGTAAACATACTTATATATGTAGTTATACAACAATCTCTTCGTTCCTTAAAGATAGTTCATAAAAATGATCTATTCCATGTGTTGTAGTTGTGAAAATGGGTAGCGGTAAAAATTTACTGAAGCCTCATGTCCTTTATGTCAGATGACGTGAAATATTGTTTGCCAACGTAATGAGCAAACTGCGATAGAATTAATAGTATGTCATCGATATAGCAATTGGAGGATGAAATCCGTCATTGTCAGCTTGGTTAATCCCACTGTAATTGACGAAATTAATTTGCCCCGCAGAGATGCAGTTTGCACGCTATTTATGAGAAATACATCAACGCCAGGTATTTACCATGTTACTATTGCTGATATTTTAAATTTCACTATATTGATTTCGTTCAGATCAAAATGTTTTCGGATTTCATCTTTGTTCTTTTCTGGTCTACATTCAGAATGTCATGAGAGGTTTTATAAAAGAGCAAAAGAGTATCATACAAGCATATGAGTAGATCTATATAATATAGTAGAGTAACATACGAGTGTGTGAGTGTTTGTGTGTGTGTGTGTGTGTGTGTGTGTGTGTGTAAAACAACTCTCACAACCAATAAAAGAATAATGAGCCGTATAACTACCAGCAGCAGATTTCTAAACTCACTTAATATGTCAATGACTAACCGTATCCAGAGAAGTTTACAATCACGTAGGACAAGCGATTTCTGTGAATGGTGGAAAAGATATGCAGCAAATTTGTTTTGCTTTTGTTTTCCTCTCAATTTGGCGGAAAGCAGCATTCTTTCTGCAAATTCATTGTACTCTTAAAATGTACAGCTGCAATTGACCGTTATAAGAAACGATATCGCAATGTCACAAACTACACATCAAGTACCGTGTCACCGCGTACGGATACATTATAATGATGGTCTTATGAAAATAATGCGAATTTATTCTTATTCAATTAAAGCATGTAAACACAGATCTATTATAAAATTTAAAACAAAAATATCAGAACTTATACAAAGTGCTATTAAGTCCCCAGTAACTTGATGCTGCTGAAAAAAAAATGGTTGGTTTTGTCTACAAATATGGACAAATGGAAGGAAGAGACAACTGACATCATCACCGAGATCAAAATTCATTTCTTGCCAGATGAAAAAAAAAAATCAACAAAGTTTTTATCTCAAAGTTTCGGATAAAGATTCCGAATCCTATATGCCTTTAATAAGCAAAGTTTAATTATGTATTTTTGCAAATAATTGGAACAGTAGCTCATTCTGTACACCGTATTTGAAAAAAAAAAGATTTCACATTTTCGTCAATTATTTATTTAACTAGAGCTTAGTGACTTCTTCTGTGCGTTATCGAGCTATTTTGGACATTTGGATAATTCCTTGGTGCAAGTGTGACGTCATCACCTCATTTTTCTGACAGTTTCAATTAGACCGAGTGCAAATGACGTTTGTGAAATAGTTTCAGCGATGTAACGCATCTATACTAATGTACTATTTACGACAAAATCTGTGCGTGTGTGTGTGTGCGTGTGTTTGTGTGTGTGACATTTGGATTTTTAAAGTTGGAATAAGAAATTTTAGTTATATCGATACGATGTCTGCAGTGTTACAGTTTATAGTGATGTCTAGCACTGGGGCATCATGTCGGAGACATGTAGCATGATGTCCCACCCAGTCACATTATACTGACACCAGGAAGACCAGTCCTAACACTAACCTCTTATGCTGAACACAACGCGAGGCAGCTATAAATACCTTTTTAGAAAAAATTCTTTGTTATGACTTGATCAGGGTTCGAACTCGTAACCTCTCCTCTCAGTTGGAAGCTCTAACCACTAGGCCACCCTAGCTGTCCTATTGAGACAGAAAGATTCACTGTGCTTCCAAAATATACTTGTTAGGATACATATATTTCGCAAATTCTGTTTGATTCATTGAAAATGTCAAATGTTAGACATTTGCTCTCTTATTGCGAATGGTCTTGCTTGAGATGTTGGACACTTGAAGTTGAAACATTTTATCAGAATTATTTCACTGCCTTATTGTTAAACATTTTATCAGAATTATTTCACTGTCTTATTGCTGGTCTAAACGCTGCATGAAGTTCGGGTCACACTTGTATCTCAGTCTATCAGAGAACTAGTTTCTGCAATTTGCTTCAAAATATTAACGACATGAATTTAAACTTATATCAACAAAAAAAAGAATGAAAACGGAAAATATCAGTTTGATGGATTTACCTTGAGATCGAAACTGAAATCCAAAGTTACACTTCTCCACTGATACTAGCTCGAAATGGCAAGTGAAAATCTGAGATAACTAATTCAGAAAATCACGATGTCTTTCATGTATATAATAGTCACGCTTTCAAAGGAGTTCTTATCTTACCAGAAAGACCGAAATTAAAATCTAGCCATGTTATATATATATATATATATATATATATATATATATATATATATATATATATATATATATATATATATATATATATATATAGAAAACAAATCATATGGCGAATAAAAACCCTTTCAAGCTCACTGGATCCACCAAGGGATCACGTGTGCCAGGGATTGATTAAAATAGATGCAATAAACTGACGACGAACAGTGCGAAACTAGTAACTAACTAGCCTGAGCGCTTTCGACTCTTAATGAGTCTTTTTGAAAGGCAAATACAAAACATATATAAGACAAACAAATAAACACAATTCGGACAATTCGTATGCAAAGTCAATACTTTCATACAAGGTGAGCATGGTTTACAAGCACAATGTTTTTGTGTTTATTTGTTTGTCTTATATATGTTTTGTATTTTATTTTGAAAAAGACTCATTAAGAATCAAAAGCGCTCAGGCAGTTAGTTACTAGTTTCGCACTGTTCGTCGTCAAGCAAATAAAAAAGAGAAGCCGTCAAAATAGATTTGTAAAATTTAAAAAATATTTAATTATCAAAGTTATAAATGAGAATGTGAGAGGAACCTATAGGATTATGAAACGAATCCACAATTATCCTAATATAAAGTCTTCTGAAAGTCGAAAGAATGAAAAGTTACGTATAAATTTCAAAACCAGAAATGTGCTGGTCCGCCAAGAATCGTGACATTGTCAAGATTGTATTCTCCGGAAATCGGTATAGTCCAATTGATAATCACTATATATTTTCATTGAATAGTCTACACATTTTCCCTCGAATAAAATCAAAGTACAACATAAAAAACGTCTACAGAGTTACAACAGGAATGCAAGTAAGGAAAATGACTCCAAATATCGGAACAAATCGGATTGCTCAGTTCTCTCTTATATACTGCATCTATTACGCCCATATTTTACAATGTACCCCACGTGATGGATCTTCCCCTTCAATTTACCTCGAAACTGCCTACTCATGTGACCTAGACAAGCTAATGGGAAGTTACTAAATTCGTTTAGAAGAGTCCAAACCCCATTACCCAATGAGAAATTATCCAAAGCATTATTAAGTTTTATTATTAAGATTATTATTAGTAATTATCAGCAAGTAAGTCTTCATCTCCTTATAGATCCTATGTAATTTTCTCTCTTCAGTGACAAAGGTAAAGTTCGCAGAATCTAAGTAACGATATTCTATACAATTTACAACCATGAATAAAATTCACAAATTAAATAATATCATGTCCGAGGAGTAACAAAAATATAGATATACATAACTCTCACTCTCTCTCTCTTTCTCTCTCTCTCTCTATCTATTATATATATATATATATATATATATATATATATATATATATATATATATATATATATATATATATATATATATATATATATATATATATATATATATATATATATACAAATATATATATATATACATATATATATACATATATATATATATATATATATATATATATATATATATATATATATATATATTAATGTATCATTTTGTCAATCGATCATAGCGCAATAATACAAATATATAAATTTTCTCGCAATTATGCTGTTGCTTGTAAGTCTGTAGATCAATGATGAATTTCCACTCATTAAAACAACGTATCAAAATAACGACAAAAATTATTAATTATCCCTGTTTTCTAAATGAATTCAATATGTACAAAATTTCATCGCAGTCCTTTCTGCTTTCCATTACCCTATCCCATCTTATGTATAAAGGAAAAATTATGCAGAAATCTGGAGTGAGAGAAACAAATATTGGGCTGGATGAGAAGCTTGAAACTGAAATTACACCAATTAACCTACGAGAATATGATTCATCGTAACAATATGCAAGCACCTTCCTTGAGATTTATCTATAGTGTTTATATAATCAATAAAAAATATTGCATTAGCTTGTAGACAATTTACGGTAAATGTATAGTTACAAGGCACACGTGCTGTATTATATTTAATACTCTTTTGTTGTTTGTTAAACCTATAATATTATATTTTTAAAAATCGATTACGATTAATCAAATATGAAAATGTGCAAAGGCTCCATTTCTCTCTCTCTCTCTCTCTCTCTCTCTCTCTGTCTCTCTCTGTCTCTCTCTGTCTCTCTCTCTCTCTCTCTCTCTCTCTCTCTCTCTCATACGACGATATATCTGAACTAGTGAATGATGGAAGGAGTTAAGTTAAACCGACCAAAAGGAAGAGAGAGAGAGAGAGAGAGAGAGAGAGAGAGAGAGAGAGAGAGAGAGAGAGAGAGAGAGAGAGAGAGAGAGAGAGAGAGAGAGAGAGAGAGAGAGAGAGAGAGAGAGAGAGAGAGAGAGAGAGAGAGAGACAGACAGACAGACAGACAGACATACAGACAGACATACAGACAGACAGAGAGTTGTATGGTCAGTATTAATGTTAATTAAATCAATATAATGACCTAGATCAACTATAAATAAATTAAATATTTTAATTATCTCTTGTTGGTTCGTCCTTTCGCTTTCCCTTTACGCCACACTCATTTCCATGCATCGGCATGTGATTGGCAGAGCAATCTGTGTTTGTAGTGCTTTACATTCTTCATGAAAACCATCTTTCGTGTTTAAATCACTAGTGTGTCTTAAATTGATCGAATATGAATAAAATATAAACTCAGGAAAGAAAAACAACCAACTTATCAATATGCAAAGGTGATTGTGCTTCATAAGGCATAGAACATAAAACTACTTTTTGTAACGGCCATACTTGGGAGGGATGTGAGAAGTTCATTGACTAGGTCAATACACACTTACCTATAGTCAACTGTAACTCCTTTCAAGCGGCAGATATGTACATCGTTGGAAATAACTTAAGAGAGACGCGAACTACGTCTGGTCAAATTTCTTTATCACGAATAATTTTCTTGTCTGAAAATAAAACTATACAATTTCAGAGGTAGGCATAATTAACTTGTAACGATGCTTGTTAGTGTTGAACAGTTTTTATATGAGAACTTGCAAAATGAAGTATATCTATCATTTACCATCTGAAGTGTCGTTGCACCTTACTATAGATAGACGTATATATTATGAACAGCATGGAACAGGTGGGGGAGTAGAGTGAATTTTTTTTAAATTCGTGATATGCATTTGATGAATGTATAATTATTCTGAAAATAGTTAAATGATCAAATAAATTACCTTATATACAAAAGGATTACTTTCAGCAAGATAGTTCGTGATCTTGACAAGGGTTTTCGTCAAAACCCGGAAACGCGTTGGCTTGAAATATTGCTTTAGTACAGTAACTGCGACAATGTTGAAATGGAAAGCCAAAGCCTTTGCTCTTCACTCAGGCTTAAGCTGCATATTACGTTAGGTTTAGGTTTATTTATGGAGTGCAATATGTCAGGCAGTGTCATAAATTGACTGTCAAGTAAATAGTTCTTAATGGAAAGTTTCAAGATCCAAAAGGTTCTTAAATGGAAGTGTTCAGATGAAAGAATTTAATGATCTTTGGTTTTGCTCCATGGTAGCAACAGATTTATGTGATTTAAATGCTGCATCATGGTGTCGTAAAATGCATTGACGTGAACATTGGCTGCTGGACTAGAGATTCTAAAGAATACTAATGGGCCATATTTCATTGTCAACATAAAAATGTCAATGGGAGTATATATATATATATATATATATATATATATATATATACATATATATATATATATATATATATATATATATATACATATATATATATATATATATATATATATATATATATATATATATATATATATATATATATATATATATATATATATTTCAAATCGCTAAAATGTTACATATTGTCAAAGAAGGAAGGAAGGATATTGAGATACATGGCTTGGAGCCTCTTCTTTTATGAAAGCTAGCCTGGTAATCTAGACATTTATATAGCAATTTTGTTTATCGGACCCTTTTGACGAATATACAAATGGTCAGATTATCATGCTACCAAGGTTGGCACGACAGTAGGTTATCGTCCGATGAAAATCAAGCTAGCACTTTTCAAAATGTTTAAGCTTGTTAAAGATTGTCTTCGTTCAACAATGATATTCATAGATAACGGTTTTCAACTAGTAACCACGTCTAGCGTTGAGGAAATTACCATATACCTGCATTTATGATAGCCAAAATAGTTATAGGAGGTATATATATATATATATATATATATATATATATATATATATATATATATATATATATATATATATATATATATATATATATATATATATATATATATATATATATATATATATATAGTTAAATGCAAACATTAAAGATCCTGCCGTTTGTTGTAATTATTACTCCTAAACAAATCTGCACATACTCAGATCTGCCAGCTCATGATGCAATGGTAGATCTTGGTCTGTGCAATTTTGTGGGTGGGTATAAATATTAAACATCCCCCTACTGTACTTGCTTTGATTTGAATGTTAGACCAGATTTTTCTTCTGTTTTCATGGTAAATGTTAAAATATGATATAATTACACTCATTCTTAACCTTTATTTTGTTTTACAAACGCGTTTTGGACAATACATATATATGGATGAGGATAGATGTGTCCGTTTTCTGGTAAGCCCATGCATTGTTTAAAGTATTATCGATTGATCTACTTGTGATACTTTTTATTGCTTTCCACAAAATAACAAGACCAATAGCATATTATACTTTTCATACTGTTTTTAAAACCACTTCTCTATATCAAAATGTCAGTCCTTTTGGACAAGTCGACAAACAGATGGAAGAACATACAGTCCAATATGCTATGCCAAAAATGGTGTAATAAAGAAAGAATGATTGCATTTAGCAGGGAGGTTATCGTCTTTGTTTTGAAAAACGCGTTACGGTTTTAAAAGGTCCTAATGTGTACATGTGTAAAACAAATACCTCAAAATCCCCAAAATATTACCAGCACAAGCTTCATTTGAAATGAAGGAACCATTACTATTGCCAAGAAATTAGTATCAGTAAATTATTTTTAAATATGGATTTTTTAAATCATGATTAAGCCTTGACATGGCAATCTAATTACTTAAAGGTTCAGACAATTAATTGAAGATATTTTCAGGGATAAATACATGTGAAATAAATAATATGGATAGATTACGTCTTCCATCGTACAAAAAATGAGTTGACATGTATAAACTAATTAGATGATAATAAATTTGTAGTAAAGATATCATATCGTAAAGGGTAGTAGATTTGCCAGTAAAACAATAAAACAAAAATAACAAAACAAAAACAAAACAAAATGTATCATAGGAAGACACAGGCATATTTGCTATAAAATGAAATATATCCTTTATGCAACACTAAAAAATGAAACATTTTCTAAAATCTTGTCATTTCTTTGTTAAAAGCAGATGCATACCTTTAAGTTGTGAATAAAAATGGCCAAACGTAGAACCATTCTACTTACGTATTAATGGAAAAAGTCTGGTTATTTTGAATTTCGCAATTTGTTTTTCAGAAACGTTTTCATGTCCAAAAAATGTAATGATAAATATTGTTATGATGCTGTATTATAAATATTACTATTATTGAACGCAATGAACTAATATTATGCTGTCAGTATGCTGTTTGTTATCCTCTGTTTTAATCTAGTACATGATAATTTTGGATATCTCCTGGACCGATAGCCCAAATTAACAAAGATTATTATTATTATTATTATTATTATTATTATTATTATTATTATTATTATTATTATTATTATTATTATTATTATTATTATTATTATTATTATTATTATTATTATTATTATTATTAATATATTTATTATTATTATTATTATTATTATTATTAGTAGTAGTAGTAGTAGTAGTAGTAGTAGTAGTAGAAGTAGTAGTATTGTTGTTGTTGTTAGTAGTAGAAGAAGTAGTAGTAGTAGTAGCAGCAGTGGAAGCATATATATATATATATATATATATATATATATATATATATATATATATATATATATATACAAACAGACAAACAGACTGGGTTTAGACTCCGTATGAAAATGTGGACAGAAAGTTTAAGTAATTAGGGGATAGATAAGGTGCACGTGTCTTTCATTCGAATGTATCGTCCTTTTTCTATCAGTAGGCGATAAGTGATGACCTTTGGAGTAGTAACCGACTTTTGGTATACTCTTTTGTACTGACAGTGTTTAATTACTGACACTAATATTTAATATAGACTTATGTACATAATGAATTAAATTACTGTGAAAACTTCCACGCTGCCAAACGTTTGACTATGTAAAACTTTTGTTTGGTTTTGCGCATGAAAAACACATGAACAAACAGACTTTGTTACACATATGATTTTTTTTAAGAAACAAATATATTAAAACACTTTTTTCCAAGTATTCATTGACATTTAAGAGATTATATATATATATATATATATATATATATATACATACATATATATATATATATATATATATATATATATATATATATATATATATATATATATATATATACATACATATATACATATATATATATACATATATACATATATATATATACATATATACATACATATATATATACATATATATATATATATATATATATATATATATATATATATATATATATATATATATATATATATATATATATATATATATATATATATATATATATATATATATATATATATATATATATATACACACACACACACACACAGAGAGAGAGAGAGAGAGAGAGAGAGAGAGAGAGAGAGAGAGAGAGAGAGAGAGAGAGAGAGACGCTCAAAATAATACTTAGGTTGACACCACAGTAAACGTCATCATATTCACTTCTTGTTTGACTCAGGAAACATTATGTCTTTTTATTATTTCTTTCCGGTATTTCCCAAGGTCATTGTCTGTCACGAGTTTAACTTCCATTTAATACCAAACTGTATATATTATGAAGTAGGCAATTTTGTATCCAATTTGAAAATTTCTGCACTTTACAGGTACGTAGGAAATCAGACAATGGACATACATTATCAAATAGAGAGGATTCTAAATAATGTGTAAGGTCCATAGACAATGAATATACTACTTTGATAATATTTTGCAGAAGTAGTGTGATACCCGCAGACAAAATCTTTGATAATATGTCAACTACCTCCAAAAATAGCTTCTCTTTGATAGAAATGGAAACTAAGATAAGAGCTGAAAGGACACACATTATTCCGGTCGATCCCTATGCTCGTCAATTCCTTGCTGGTTATGTAGCAGACGACATAGTAATATTTAACATTTCAGGATTTTTCTGTGCTCGACAAGCCGTAGTCATAAAAACAAAAGTACCGTTCGTGAAGATGACGGCAATTTTTGCGGATTACAATTTGACACATTATTCGATGGATTATCCGGACATAAATTTAACGTTGGAGTTGTCAAAGTTTCTGGAACAAATCGAGGAGAAGCCGACCATCTCTGAAATTACATTAAAGATATTATTCTATGTGGTTTCAATGTGTGGGGCTTTCTTTGGCAATTTGACTATAATTCTGGTGATCGCCTGCCATCGAGTACTACGAACAAAGTTTAATTTCTATATCATCAATTTAGTAACAGCAGATCTTCTCGTGCCAGTATTTTGCATGTGGGTTCATCTAGTGTCCAGTCTGAACAAACAATGGCCTCTGGGAGAAACATTCTGCCGCATTCATACTTTTGTGCAAGGTAGGGGGATTCACTTCGACCTCAGACCTGTAGATCAGGCCCGATGCGCCCTTCTGCGTGTCGTAAAACGCGAACAATGGATTCCGGTTCCACGGTAACTCAGTAGTCAGCATGCCGTAAGGGTGTTGGTTCAAATCCTGTCAAAAGATCAACCCAAGTCGGCCGTGAGCTAGCCATTTTACTCCAATTGTTTCGGTTCTAAATTACCTACGTATTTCGCTGTGCCACAAAACACGAAACAGAAGAAGTCAGTTTCTTTTTGTGCAACACAAAAGTTGTGTAAACTCTGTTTAGAATATATATTTCTTTAAAACGGACTTCATAGTATAGTTACGACACACTTTAAGTATTAAAGTTGAACAGTGACTAAAAATTCAATTATATTTTGTTGATTGTACCTCAACGATGAATATTTTCATGTTTATATAAATTTGGTTATATTGCGTGGTCTATTAATCCAAATTTGCATAGTCGTCAGAATAATTTAGTTTTAGTTTCTAACGTTGTCATATTGAGTCTAATTTTAGTTGATTTATGCTCAGAAAGTTTAGCGACTACAGATCCTGGTCGTGCGAATAATGTAAACTCCAAATAAGGAACTAGAACGAAAGTTCCTTAACATATTTTAAATTTTGTTAAAAAGTAATTCAAACAACATTTGACAATAATCGAGTGACAATTTTATTTATTCTGGTCAGAGGCACAAACCCTGTCGGATAATTAATGATTAAACCTTCCATTATAACAAGGGTTACATTACAACATTTAGAACTCCATATTTTACCCCACATAGAAAATAATTCAGGCCATAACAGATTATTAAGAAAAGCAAACTATAATAAAAAGTATCGTATCAATTCTTAACCAATGTCTTTACAAACGAAGAAACATACTTGGATATTTAAATGTATTAGCTACATTATACTAATATTATTCTTTTCCAGTTTTGTTAGTTTGTGTGAACATTTTCACGCTGGCCATAGTAACAGCTGACCGATTCCTTGCCGCCTTTGCGCCAGGAAGACTCTATATAACACAGACTTACCAATGGGTTTTAGTCACATTCATATGGATTATAGCTTCGTGCATCTCTTTGCCTTGGATTTTGTACCAAAAATACACCGAATTTGATTGGCTTGGAGAACATCAAATTTTATGTGACGCAAAGTTTCCATCTGAATCATCTCGTACAGCATATACTTTGATGTTTTTCATTATCATGTACATCATCCCGATATTAGTGATGTTCGTATTCATAATCATTACACTATATATACAAGGACGAACTCCGAGACCCACATCCGTTCCGGAAGTGACGCAAGCAGAAGAAATGCAGAAAAGGGTGAGTATAAGAAAGATGTGCAAAATGGACAATGTAAGTACATAGTTTGCATGTGTATGTGTGTGTGTGTGTGAGAGTGAGAGAGAGAGAGTGAGAGAGAGAGAGAGAGAGAGAGAGAGAGAGAGAGAGAGAGAGAGAGAGACCAAAATTTTTAAAGACTTACAAGTATGTTTTCCTAAACTACGTATAGGAAATTTTTAATTTAGAAAAATCATTTCATGAATTTGAGTCGTTATGCATCATGGGGGAGAACAAATCGTCCAGTTTTCGTTCTTTGCAGAATTTATCAGTACATTTTCTGCGATTCTACTGTACATATTTGCTTAATTTTTGTACTGGAGTTACACACACACACACACACACACACGCGCGTGCGCACACACACACAATTAAAATTCCTGGTTTATCTTATTTGCGCGTACTTTAAAGACTATTTTCACAAACAATTGCATGAAATATCTATCTTATCTTCGATTCTGATACGATATGAAATTCGTCCATTTCTTATGTTATTCAATGTGACGGGTTGTTTCAGATTTTCTGCTATTAATCTGTTACATTGTTTTCTACATAACGTTTCTACAGGCGGTGTACCTCATTTTGACAGTCCTTGTTGTATTTTGTGTGTGCTGGACACCACAACAAAGCCTCCTGCTATGGGACGTATATAGGGATAGGGACAAGGTAAGATGGACCGTGTGCGCACCTTCGATCGATGGAGAGAGAGAGAGAGAGAGAGAGAGAGAGAGAGAGAGAGAGAGAGAGAGAGAGAGAGAGAGAGAGAGAGAGAGAGAGAGAGAGAGAGAGAGAGAGAGAGAGAGAGAGAGAGAGAGAGAGATGCCATTTGTATGAAAACAAAATTGTTACAGAGTGTCTTTGTGTTATTTGTTTCGAAGACTCCAGTCCTCCCTACACATTCAAAAACGGAGTCGAAAATGTAAAGATTGTGCGTATTAAAAATATTCTCCTAAAGCAAACACAAAATTCTCAAAAGATGCCTTTTCTTAAAAAGGATTAAAAAGATGTATTCCTGAAAATAAAATAAAATATGAAAATACACTTACCTTATGACAAAGTACATTTTATGTATCTTTAATAAGACTACAAAGTATAGGAAGATGGATGTACTGCCGTACCTTTCCCTGGGTGCTAGTAATAGCTGATCTAAGTAGCATACGGTATACTCATGAAATTAAAACAATAAAATTAATTTCATCTTGAAAACGTAAATTTGTAACATACTAACATAGATTTTTTGTAGTTTAATAACCCCTCAATTTACAATAATACACACTAACGCACTATACAGATTTCTGTTCATTAAAAACCTCTGACTTTACAATAATATACATTAATGCACCACAAAATTTTGTGCGTTCTAATAACCTATCATTTTACAATAATGCACACTAACGCATCACACAATTTTCAGCTTTGTATTTTGAAACTTGAATCTGATCCATTATGTTTTCTAATACATGTATTACGACTAGATTCTTGCCATGGTTTGTACCTACTATTCTGAATAGATATACATACAAAAGAGCCATATTTCATTAGCTGTTTGCGTTTCATCGTCATTTAGTCTATAGATGCCTATTCGAAATAATTACCAAAACTACAAAATTATCCATAATTTAATAAAACAACAGGAGAAAGCAATACTAAATATTTTCTATTCTGGTACAGAATTAATGTTCTGTCAGGAGAATATAAAATAAAATTAATCTTTTCGACAGTGGAAGGTTCATCGGGATTGTTTGTTTGACGTAATTAAACTATGCCCACGGTGTAACGAGTACCAGTTTATATTCAGTTGTCTATTTCATTAAGATACTTTTCTCTATGGAGAATAAATGGTTGCGTTTATTCAGATAGAAAACGGTGCACAAAAACAAAGGTTTACTGTAATATGGCACTGATTTCGATGGTTTTACAAACCATTGTGTATGTTTATATCTACACCATAATGGTTTGAAAGACGTTTATGAATGCATGGATAACCCTTACTATGTTTTTCTCTTTCTTTTTGTTTCCCCCATATTATTAACATTTGCATCAAGTTGTTTTTTTTTTTCATTATAGCATTTGTGATATAATAATAATGAATAATAATGTGTATAATTCATTTCTATTACGATACATTCAATCTTTGTGATACCGTCGTTCGATGCAGGATTCATTTGTGACTAACAGTGTCAATATTGTAGTAGTGTCAAATTGGGAATTTTACCTTTCTCCTATTGGAGCCGGTGATACAAGCCGCAGCCTGTATCCTTAATAGTTAGACAAGCAAACAAAATACAGAAATGCACAAACCGTAGACGATTAATCCAAGAACTCAATCAGAACGTCTACACTATACGGCAACTAGAAAGATAATCGTGCTGCATCGATCCATACTGAGTAGTCTGTTAGATGTGTAATTACAACATCCTCAGATTATTAGAGGGTATTTATTTTGGCGAAGCTTCCCTGACTTGAGGCTACCATTGCCTTTGTACTGACTTACAGCATATTTTCCAGAAGCTAGTATTTTAACACCGAAAACCAAATACAAACACCGAATTAAATGACCTATCACATACACTGAAAATTAAATCAAACTCAGATACATCGAAGCAAATTGCAAAATCCAAAACTCGCAATTCCATATAACAAATAAGAGCTGGAGAAATAAAGTAGCATGTATATAGAAACTGGAAAACAACATAGCTCCAATCTGTTTGGCAACCATACAAACCACAAATGTTCTGCAAAATGTCACCATATATTCTACGTTCCACAAATATGCACCGTTGATTAACTAAAAGGGCATGAGGGTCGCACAAATTTGCACACACTCTCCAGTCTTCCAACATTTGTCGATGACGTATACGTGTTTGGATACATTCGATGCAAATATATTGTGTGCACGAAAGGCAGCGTGCTATCGACAACCGGAGATGTTCTGCCAGCGCAATTATTGCAGATATCCTGGGAGCAGTGTCGAACACCAAGTGCCAACCGTAATGTCCAACCAAACGTTTGTATTTTGTACATAGTTGGTCTTCGTAGAAACTAATGCATAGTACGATAGACTGTAGAACCGATATAATCCGACACAAACAAACGAGTTTTACCCATATGTTAATCGCAAAATAATCCCAATTTTGAGTGTACCTGCAGTTGCTGCATTTGAAACAAAAGTGGATGTGCCCGAAATCCCTATGAAACAATTTCAAACGCGTTTCGCATCTTTCGATCGATGACTACTCTACCATGAAAAAGGACTCTTCTACATTGACAACACATCAGATTTCTCTGGTTTTCTCGAATGAACATGTCTCTTACATTGCGTACTCAACTAAGAGTTTCGAATGCAAAACGACGATACACGTCGAACAAAATACTTGTCGAGGAGGTAGCGAACAAGCAGAAACGGGAAAATATTTGCAGAATGTTCGAAGCACTCGACACAGAAATAAAGCGTGTGGGCTTGCTGAACCATATTGCAGAAGTGTTGGGCGACCAAATGCAAAGCGTGAAAGCGCCATCAAACACAAATTCATACAAGATTGTTGATGTCGAAGAAGACGAATACATCTGTCACAAATATACACAAAATTATTTCGAAGCTGAACCCGCACCATTTTGTTTCTGCAATTGCGCACCAGAGATCTTCGTTTGTGTCTAGCACTTATCCGAATCCAATTGGGTGCAGCACATACAACATCTAGAAAAAAAGCGGATCGAACTATTGTGCTGGTATCGCAGACTAAGACAAAGTAAAAGCATGTCCAAAACCCTTGCAAAAATATGGCCATTCCGAACAACTCGCGTATACAAGATATACTGGATCAGAGGCTCTGACAAATAAAAATACGAAACGGCAAGTGCTGAGAAAACACGTCCTGCAATTGTAGTACAAGCGGTCTGTGTTTTCGATCCTCTCGGAATTTTTCGAGACGAAATACGCGAACATTTCTTTTGGAGGTTTTGCAAGAACTTCTACAACAGCCACAGACTGTAATGCTTTACTCTACACCAACCCACCATAGGAATAGGTGATGGTTGGTAGGCAGGGTATTTCTGCAATTTTCTAATCGAGTTTGGCACAATGTCGACACGCATACTGTAATACTTCTATAAGTGCGCAACCTCGTGTTTGTACATCAGAAATGTTTGGAAAGTCGCGCAGAACATTTTTCTGGTCTTTAAACTGAAGACGATTTTGTTCTAGCGTTTACATAGTACTGTATTCAGGCTTATCGTTGTTACGAAAGTGTGTTCTCCAACGCTTTTTGTATTTGTACAGAACTGATCCTGTTACATCGTCACGTATGTGTCGTAGTTTTGCATTCGAAACCCTTATCCAAGCACGCATTGTTCGATCGATAACACCAGAGAAATCGCTTGAGTGTCCAAATAGTAATGTCCATGTTTATAGGCGAGTAGTCGTCGATCGAAATCTGTCAGATGTTTTATAGTGATTTTCCACACAGCCACTTTTGCTACAAATACCGGTTGTACAGAGCAAGCTGCCTTTCGTGCACACAATATCTTTGCATCGAATATATCGAAACACGTATTCACCATCTGCAAATGTTGAAGGACCAGACAGTGGCTGAAAATGTATGCAACCAAAGTGTCCATGTAGATATTGAACGGCGGAGATGACTGCTACCAGATTCATTTCGTGTGCGTTTTGTTGAAACATATTATCGTAGTGCTTCTGATGTTCGGGCACGAAGACCCACACTTTGGAACGCAGCAAATATTGTGGTATATTGTAGTACATTAGTGGGTTGTATGGTTGCCGCACATTTTGGAGCATCCTTTTTCCATGTTCTGCATACAGGCTATCATTTTTCTCCAAATGTTTATTTGTTGTATAGTGGGGCAAGGTTTGGACCTTTTCAGATTTTTTCGATGTCTTTATGTTTGGTTTATTGTTTCTAGTATTTGAGATTGATTTTGGATTTAGCATTTGTGTTCGAGGTTTTATTTTGGATTTGTTCTTTGGTTTTGAGGGTGGGTGGGTTTGGTGTTTATATTTGCTTTCGGTGTCGAAATAATAGTTTATTAAAGTCATGCTGTAAATTGCTAAAATATAATGCCCAAGACCGAGTAGCTTCTGCAAAAATGGGTTCTAATAAATAATGTGTATACATTTTGACTATGTTCGTGGATTTTTCATCCACAGATTGTGCACTTCTGTATTTCGTTTACTTGCCAACTCATGTAGGATGGAGCTTCTGGCTTTTATCAAAGTCCCGAAATAAAATGCAAAACACCTAATCTGATATTTATATCGTATATGATGTCCCTTCACTGAGAGAATATTAAAATCACTTTAGCACATTTTACTATCAAACTTAAACTTTATGATGGAAATTTTGGGGATTCTTGATTTTATTATTGTATAAGGAGAGAAATTTAGGTATTTATGCAATGTCATTAATGGTTTTAGAAGGATAACAACAGGAAGAGGGGTAACCGATACAAAAATGGCGGCCAACAAGTTAGATATTCAGAGGGCTATTTTGGCTGAATTTTAGTTTTGTAAATTTATGACTAAGCACCATCACTCCACCACCAAGTGAATCCCGGGCGCATTAAAATGAATGACCTTTGGCGATCAGGGATGGTCAGGCGAGTTACACTTGTTATTTTTATTTTTGATATAGAATTATCCATTTAATTATATCTCGTCTTTTCTCCATGCGTCACGGGTTCCACCAATTAAAATAGTATTTGTCGTCAAAAGGAACTAAAAAAACCCCTCAAAGATTCCCCTAGAACTCAGCTGACCAAACATAATTAAGGGTATAAATAAAACAAGCAATAGATGGTATCGATCGAGCCCGTGATGAGATTGGTAATATAAGGAATATTGTTAAACCAGAACCGGAACCTTGTAAAGAAAACCCACTTGCCCAATTTACCTGAAAAAGTTATGAAATACTTCAAGTAAACCTTTTAAGGTTGCTGGAGTAGGATACAAAATTCGCAGTAAATTATTAGATCCAGAGACCACCGATGTCACCAAAAATCTGGACTCGCTTTGTGTTTCGAAATTAGCATCGTATACATCAAATTAGTGGTGAATATAAGGTTTTATTTGAAACATATGAGAAACAGTTCCAAGAAACTAAAGAATTCTCAGCTCTTGGAGATATATTATCATTCAAAAGATCACAATTAGGGCCGACTCGAGTAGAAGAAGAAGAACCACCTGAAGGAACAACATGAAATAGCCTTACCAAACGCGATCGACGTCGAAGGAAAGAAATTGGAAATGTGATCTCTGAATCGCCGGTGATTCAGATAAATTTAGTCAAAACAACATCCTCGCTGATGTTGATCGACTTGAAATTCTGATTGGTGGAAGACGAGCAGGCAAAAATTCCCACGAAATTATCAATTAGGCAGCTATTTGTCAGCGTATATTTATCGGTGGCGTCATGGACAATGACGCTTATATGGCTCTGATAGATGCACTTACCGACGATCACCACCACAGGGAATGATTGATTAGATCGGCAATAACAAAATGACATGAATATACAGTGCCCAACGTAGAACTGGAAGCGTCAGGGTGATAAATATTCACGATTACCGGTTTATGAAATAGTCTAAGGATATGGACTTGGCAATGCTGTTCAAGTCTTTTTTAGTAGGATGGCCCCAAAAGCTATTCCGATTGTAAAACAATTAGGAACGAAAGCCATCGAAGTTGTTTGTAATAAGGCTATTGGAAATGTTGGCAATCTTATTGGTAAAGTATTGTCTGATGTCAATAACAGACTCTCACTATTAGTAAGACGAAACCAAAATCAGTAAAACTGCCCAAAACCGAAGTGTTGCCACCAAATGTCATGAAAATAATAAATTCAGCTGCAAATGAGTTTTGAAAGAATTAGCTGGAATGACTTCACCGACCAAGCACTCCTCAGCTAAGGTAGAAAAAAACATAACTGCAAACATGATAGCTAGCAGTGGTCTGGCCAGTTTTCGTTGGCGATATTGATCGGTGTTAGAACATCTTTTTAGACAAAAACGACTTATAATAAAATGTTCAAATGTGTATCTGATCTAGCATTTGATACGAGCGAACCAGTCCTTAAAGATGAATCAGTGCGTCATTATCAGTATTATTCTTATGATGTACGTGTGCATGACGCACATGGATGAATCGAGTTAAATGTGCAATATACAAGCAGATATTTCCTGCCCGTCGAGACATTCATTGAAATGGAAGGGAATCTTTTGAAGGTAGATACAACATATGGACCTCTAGATCGGGTTGTTTTTTTCAATAATGGTGTTATCGCGTTGTTTGACAGAGCAACATACATGATAGAAGAAAAAATATTGAATCATGTCTCGACAAAGTTTACATTACCACGACAATATTCGGCCTCACAAGATATTCCGATGATTAGCCAAGGTCCGCTGATCTCTCAGTTATGTTTGCCAAAAATACCACTGATTAACCTTGAGAAGTAACGAAACATGAATGCCGCTGAACTGAAAATGGATCGATGAATAAAAATTTCAACCTCGATTTACAGTTTGTCTATTAATATTAATCGCAGATGGAGAGAGAGTGCTTTTGTAATCTCGCTGTCAAATATTTCGGTTATGCAGACATGTCAGAAAAGTTATTTTCGGTACTAAACACAGTTGTACTAATTCGAAAAGACACCAACAATGATGCAGTCTGGCGAGTAAATTTAGCCACTTCTAGTAAAGTGAGACTGACAAAATTTTCATTGTGGATGCCAACCATGGCGCCATCACTCGTTGAAGAACAATGGATGATCTAATTCATGGACAATAGCGGCAAGTCAACACTGTCATGATTGACTATGACCACATATAGTGTCAGGAGTATCATTGCTGGGTTATTTACGCGGCAGATAGTACATGGGAGAGAGTGTCGGCGAAACCTCAAGAGTAGATTCACAAGAGCGACTACAATGGTGCTTGACACTCTCGGAGTTAGTTAAGTTTCTCAAAAGATTAAGATACACCAAGAACCATGCAAAAAGTGTTACTGAATTTTTAGAACAGTCAAGTTGCATGTGAGTATCATAGGTTGATAACATTCATTTGGGCCTGATCAGAAAGTTTGATTCTGGTTTGCATATATCTCAAAGTGATTTCTTTACGCTGTAACCAATCTATTATTTCTAACTGGAACACTTTCATTTGTTTAGACAATCTTTTATTGATATACACTTCCGAGCACGTGTAATACGATTACCAGTTTATGGTTACAGAGCAATCGTTGTTATACTATCAGATACAATAATGTTGCTTGATAGTGATGGTGGACGAATGAGAGTCATTGATGCACCCATTGAAAACATGTAAATATTTTTTGAACATGTAAATGTTTTCCTAACATGTGTTTTCAAAATACGTAATTGGTTCTTAACTGGTCTGTAATTAGATTTTTCATGATGCTATAATGTCATACCTTCAGGTCAATGTTACTCAGACACCTGGTCAGATTAAAAGGCTGCAGTCGGCATCAAAGAGGCATTCTGGGGTAAAATGACTCCGAAATGAGCAGCGTTGCGGAACCCAAATAAATTATCATCGACTGAACGTCAACTCAAACATGGACGGCACTTCATTGATGTCTGTGATAAATTCAAAAACACTGTTATCGGCCGTTGCTGATTCATTAAATTCTTTAATTTCATTATAGCATAGTTGGTTATCTATGGATGGCGCTAGTAAATAATGTTTGTCACATTTGAGTACATTATCAAGTTGGGTTTTACCCGACCTAGATGCACTAACTATAATAGCTCGAATGGAACTTAGTAACACTGGATGTTGCTTGACCGATGCTTGCTCAAGTGTTCTAGAAAAGTCAATAACGTTCATATTGTACAGATACACTTTTATTTATAATCATGAATTTATATTGTGTTTGATGTCAGACAGTCACTAGTACAAAATTTCAGAGAGTATTCACGTAGAATGCGGCACAAAAAAATATAAATTAATCAGTATTCCTGTTGCAAAAGCGGGTGACGTTATTGTTAAGGCACTCTGGAAAGAACATGGAATGCCATGGGCTAAGTATGATTTGTGAACAACATCTCCCAGGATGTAATTATTCTGGTCCTGGAACTCGCCTAGACATTACACTTGACGAAACAAATCTATCAGAACCTTGTGAATTTCCGGTAAATTCGATTGATCAAGCCTGCCCTATTCATGATGTCGTTTATAAAAAACGACATATATCGGATGTCAAGTTAATTCATACGCTCAATTCGTTAAAGAATGAAAACATACGTGAATCACTCGCGAATTGGTTGATAAGATCAGTGATGAAAGCTGAAACAAATATTGGGAGCGGGCTATTAAACACCAACAATTACATAGTTGATTCGGTTTATTATGATTTAATTGGATGCAGGAGAGGTACATTGCATTAAAAAACACGCCGATTTAGCAGGTGTCATACGAATTGTAGTCGCAGATTGATTGTCACGACAGGTCATATGGCAAATTTATCTTCCACGTCATTAAACGAATCTGCATGGACGGTTTGATGTCAGCACTCCCAACAAAGTTCATCAGACATATATCTTGTTTATACCACATGACGTACACAAACTGCGTCCATACATATACTCCTTAACTGTTGTAGAAGTTGCAAATATATACAAACAGCTGTACCGTTATGTTCTAAAACAGCAACTGTAGTCTCAGCAGCGTTTAAGCAAATTTATCCGCGAGGACCCTTGCGTTTGCCACAGTTACTACAGGTTGATCCTGGCAAAGCATTTCTTGGAGCAGTAGCGACGATAATGCAACAACACATTACGATCAGACGTGAGCACACCGAGATACATTGCGATCGGGCAATCATTGAGCGATTTAATCAAACACTTGCACAGCGACTCTTAGGATATAAATATGCCCAAGATTTAGTGCACGTTCAGACAGATTTTGTGCATGGTAGTGAGACTTCTTCGCGTGGTAGCTGCGTTAAACAACGAGGTCACGAGCGGAATTAACATGCAACCTGCCGATGAAATTACAAACAAACACCATGACAACAATCGTCCGATCAATTACAACTATCAGTGTTGGGTAGTAAAGACACAGTGAGGTATTTATTTGAACCTGGTGAACTTGAGTGAGGATGGTACAGCAAAAGCAACCGATTCCAATTTTCATCTGGGGCCTCGAGTGGCCGAGTGGTCTAAAGCGCTGTCCGTTACGGATCACTGCCATCTCACCTCTGTCTGCGTGGGTTCGAGTCTAGGATTCGGCAAATGTGGATATGTGAGAAAGCTTGCCAGTAGCTTCTCGTGGGTCGGTGGTTCTTTCCGGTGATTTCCCGGTTTCTTCCTCCACCATTAATACTGGCCGCCATGTATAGCCTATCTTGTGCTGAAAAATGGCGTTAAACCCCACAACAACCAACCAACCAATTTTCATCGTGCTATGGATAGATTTAACAGCTTCTCAACGTGGATTTGTACGTGAACAATTATAGGTAATAATTCATGAAAACACCCACTTATCACCAAATTGGATACAGTGTTGCAGACGCTATTGGAGGCTCCCACATGCGCTAAAATAAAACGCTAATAAGAGTCACACGCGTTGAGGAACGAAGGTCGTCTATATCTGTTACTTTCAAGACATGTCAGAGATACAATTTCACGTGTGTGACCGAGACTACTATTGATTCTGTCCGCGGTAAAATTGTCAAACATCATTACGAAACTATTGTCACAACATTATTGTGTTACAGCAGGAGCAGTGATTATTTTTCTCGTTGTTTTAGCGTCGTAATCAATTCCACATCCAGATTAAACTGGTGTAATTTTTTGTCAACCTGCGCATAATTTGTCAAGTGTTTCTTCACTGCTTTGGTAATGCCTGATGATGCGGTTTTTGTTTATGACGCTGCTGGCAGATTCAGTATGTAAATAACCCTGTGTAACAGATATTTTTGTTACTCTAGACACAGCCAGATAAACTAAATTTGACCATTCGATGCGATCATCGACAATTCAGACGATGGTGCCTGATATTAATTCCTGAGACTAATGGATTATTAACATATATCCCAGAGTCCAGCACAATGGTTTTAACGACAGCTCCTGTTGCTCATCCTCAACTGTAACCTCGACGATATAATTAAGAAAGAGATTTTGTCTCTTGAAGGTTCCAGGAATGTCACTGAGTATTTTCTATTAGTGCATCTATTGGTCAATAACACAGAGAAACTTGCAGAGCTTCAATTTTGTTTTCCTTCTGAACCTCAATTAAAAACGATTTTTATCTCATCTCGTAATTTTTCTAATGCAATTTTCAATCTTGCGAAAGCTGGTTTTATCCCGGTTAGAACTAAAATACTGTTCCTACAGTCATTTTGCAACAGTAGAATTAAACATTACTATAATTAAGAAAGTATTATCTTCAATTGGACTTTTGCCAAAAATAAATTATCCGTCAGGAAAAAAAAAACTGATATCATTGGCTCATGATCGGATCAGTCACACAGTTGCTGAAAAATATTTTGATATCAAACCAGACTCAGTACATCTTGTTGCAAATTGTGCAACTAACTCAGCTATATTAAAAATGTTTAATCAAAAAATAAAATTTCAATATATCCAGTAAAGTAATGTATTTTTCCAAATTCCATAAACCACCTGGATCTTAACTTGATTCAACAGTTTAACTATGTCAGCTATCATGACACTGCGCTAAAATATATATGCCCGTAGTAATAACTCGCTGGGATACCCAGCCATTTATACAAGGCCCGGTCAAGTGGTTCAACGATCTAAGTCTCTAGAATTTACAGGTAAATTCGATTATTGTATATTAGCTTAAGAAATACATATATTAACGCTAAATAAATGTAACTGAGCAATAAATTACACGAATTAAATACGTGGTGTATGTTTAATGTCTCTCTGTTTGTTCAGTAAGCGTATGCTCATATAAATTATTTCATCGTAGTTTTTAAAGCGAGAAAGTGGCCAAATTAATAAGAGCGTTCCGACAAACGTTTGATCAACAGAGGAAAACGATTTCATGACTTCGAATCCGAAAAACTTGTGATTGACAAATTGTCAGAGTTGGCTACAAATGCTATTATAATTGATGGAACATTGGACGCATTGAAAGAAAAAGACGAGATATACCTAAATAAGTTCTTTTAAAACAAAAAAATAATACCTTGTGCAACTCATCTGAATACCAAAGGTCGTCTATTTTAAAGCGCTCGGAATTCACGAGGGTGGGTGGGACCACCACTCAGCCTGCACAGACCTGAGTCCCTAATATTTCGTTTCGTTCCTAGAGATTCAGATGGGGGCGTATTCAGGCACAATGGAAAAAGAAACATTCTCTGAGTAAAAATTCGTACTCAGCCATCCAACAATTAAAAAATATAAATTGCCCAATATTTAAGAGATATCAAACATCTTCATCTTGGATATGATTGGGTCTTCCAGATATTCAGCCTGGTCGTGGGTGCCTCCTTTTACTATTTTGTTTCGGTCAGATTTACTGTATTGGTAGCTCTGTGAGTCTCGTATAAATTCAGGTCATTCGCGAGAATTTGTTTTTGTTTCTTCTTCATCGAATCGTCTGACTCCATAATGTAGGGTTTATTGATGGGTAACAAAATGTTTGTCGGCCGCAATTCTGTTGTGTCCCTTCCTGCTGCTAATGGCTTGTTATTCTTGAAAACTTCTGCTTTTGTTTCGTCAGTGCAAATATACTCATTTTTCCTTCTTGCAGAGACCTCGAGGGATTAAAGAATTCAAATATATTGCACTATATCTCGCCTACAGTAGCAGTGCTCTAAATCCAGTTGTCTATATTGTCTACAACAAATGCTTCCGTAACGCAGTAGTTCAAATGTGGAAGAGGAAATGCAGGCGACATCGCTCCAATATGTCTGTTCATCCGGGTAAATGATACATTATACCAGCGAAATGTATTTGCATGACTTGTTTAGCTCTATCTTCTCTTTCAGTTTTGACTGTTGCGGTATCCTAAATTGTTAGAGCGTTAGCCTTGGATGAGGGAGGTTGAGGGTTTTAACCCAGGCCGAGTCATACCAAAGGCAAATTTAAAAAAAAATTACTAACGGTTGTCTCGCTTGGCTCTCAGCATTACGAGGTTATTGTTAGGACTTCTCGGCCTGGTTCCAGGATAATGTGTATGGGTGAGATATGATGCTACATGTCTACGGTATAGTGCTAAATAAACTCGCAAAGCAATTTTTCCTCCGTCATCATATTGACCAAAATCCTTGACTTCTACCAGAACATGTGCAAGGTCATATCTGGCACCTATCACAACGTGTCGTTGCCCCGCTAGAAACAGCAACAATGACGCTACTTTGGTAGCTGGTTTTCAGTTGACTTAAGAAGGAGTTAGACCTCATCTTTCTTACTCACCAACACTAGAGGAAACTTCATTTATGGCAACTCCCAATGGTCCTTTACGTTTCCTTTCGCGAGAAGTTTTTGATGGCCAAGTCACCAAAAAACTGTTTTACGCTAGTGGGGTTGACAGTTTCCTTTCTGCAGTCTCATGTGAGCAATAATCCAAAGGTTATCCACATTACGACCAATATATATTCCGTCAGTTTGAAGTAAAATCGTTAACATCTTTTTATATAACTGATATTATATCCTCTGTCCTTAGTTATGAATTTTGTATCAAACTGGTTCAGACTCCAATAAGATATTTGTTTCTCATGAAGGCTGTATTACTTATTGAATTTGTGAATTTGACAAGTCCACCCAATCGTAAGTCATACTGTAGCCAACGAATTGAGCAATGACTCCTTATCTATGAATTTTGTATCAAATTGGCTCAGACTCCAATAAGATATTTGTTTCTCATGAAGGTTGTATTACTTATTGAATTTGTGAATTTGACACGTCCACCCAATCTTAAGTCATACTAGTGACTCTCTCTCTCTCTCTCTCTCTCTCTCTCTCTCTCTCTCTCTCTCTCTCTCTCTCTCTCTCTCTCTCTCTCTCTCTCTCTCTCTCTCTCTCTCTCTCTCTCTCTCTCTCTCTCTCTTATTACATTCGAACTCTTAGCATTATGACGTTCTCCCATTGACCCCATGCTATCATGTCTTCCAGAGGTCTTCCTAGACCCACCTTTCTCCCATTTCACCTACCCTTCCACGTGGTCTAGTTCAAACGTTGCTACTATGTGACTTGTCTTAAAGTCATGTATGGTGGCCTCAAAGCCCACTTTACTGCTACATAATGATTTGTCTTCCCTAAGCTCATTAACCAAGAGAAATAGTACGATAATCTTTATAATATAACACAGTCATTTAGTGCATTACTTGACAGTCCTATCATTTCAAATTCAATAGTAGTGTTATGCATCATCCATATCAAACTGTTACGACGACCATTCGATCTAAGGGAAACAAACTAGATCCGTTTTATGGTACTTATCCAGTAGGCGTTTTCCATTACCACTCTTTAATATCTTATTTCCACGGTCATGACCACATTTTACATTCTCGTTTTCATATATCAGTCTTATATATGATTTAGCTGTAAGTCCTGTTTAAATTTTGCGCTAGTGACGTTTATAATGGTTTTTCTTAATCTCACCGGTCTTTTTTTAATAAATGCGCGTTTGTATATAATAAACTTCAATGAGGTGAAAACCAGGATGAGATGCTTTTGGTCCTATTTGCTTACCTTAATTTTTATTCGCAACTCATAAAGGGCATTGTGGTGGTAGTGAAACCAGATCTAAATTTGACCTTTATTTGAGTGGAATATTCATCAGAAACCCTGTCCACACCAGAAATCTTATTGCAGTGCACATATTACGAGTGAATTGTATTGTTTTGTATATTTAATTTATAGTTTGCAATTGACTTTTGTCTATAATTCCATAACTGAAGGTAGAAGAATGAGCCTACCTGGCTAAAATCAATATGTTAAATAATATATTTACATGGGGTTTGAGTTTTAGACACACCCTTGATTCAAACTTTAGAAGATTATAGAAACTTAATTTACAATATGGAGTAGTTTTGCATTGAGATGATGAAAATTTTCAGGAGAGGTTATTGTAACTTTTGTCAAGTAGGAGTGTATAAAAAGTTGTTTGCATTAGAATTATATATTCTTGTCTTAACGTAAGATTTTATTGAATAAATTTTGTTTGTGTTTAGTTATGTTTTGAGATGATTTATTTATTTAAAGCATTTATCCGATTAACTTTTAGATTAAATCGCTATTTTCGGATTATTCTGAATTCGTTCAGTGACATTATGGATTATATCATTGTGATACATCAAGATTGCTAACAGATCAGCCCATTCAGGGTTGATGACACATCAGCACAGTTATTACTGAGATTTATTCGGAACACTATAATTTTATATTTGTGATATAACTTTTAGGATAATTTTCGGTTAATTAACAATACCGTTTAGTTCATTTTAAATTTTCACGTTGTATTCTTATGAGACTCTTTCAAAATTTTTTATTAAATATGTTGGTTTTGTTTTTTTTGTTACAAAATTTATGTCCATGGTGTTGTAGCAGGCAGGATAGGCCTTACGTCGATTGGACCGATTTGTCCAGCGCTCACAGGGAACTCGCTATTTAGCAATTTTTTAAAAATAGCAATATTTTTAAAAAAAATATACCCCCTGGATTTACACGCAGGATACCTATGAACATGGCATTTGGAAGTTAAATACTTGCAACATAGCCGAATAATACGTTTGCAAATGTTTGTGGTACCAGATTTTGAGCAAGTTCATCTCTAATGTACACTTAATAAAAATCTATATAAGTCTGTGCGGTTTTCAAGCATGGGAACAGAAACATAGAAAAATACAAACAGGCTAATCATGCTTCACAGAAAGCTTCTGTTGAATGTTTAGATTTATCCAATATTGCCTTTCTATGTATTCAGCTCTTTCGCAGTCTAACGTACGTTAATGATATATTGCATTGTAGACTGACCCTATTGTTTCTTTTTACTCTTCTTAGGAAGCCAGACGATGGAGTTGTACGATCGAGAATTAGAAAATCTGGAAAGTAACAGTGTTACCACTATCGATGAATTGTAACTGGGATATGCACCTCGGAGAGAAATTCCTTTAGGAAAGGCAGCTTTAATTAACTTACTGCATGACTTAAAATCCAATGAACATGTCCTTACGTTAAGCAAAATATTAAGCGTAGTATTGTAATCATCGTTATCATCAACATATTTTAAGATTTTCACATGTAAAATCTTTGTATATGGGATAAAGCAGAAAATGTGTCAAGAATATCGTCGAGACACGGGAAGACATTTTTGAATTGGTATTCAGATGACACTGTCTGTTTCAAAAACAACCGAAGGAAAATTAATTAAAAAGGTCATCGACATTTTAAAAGATCAAGGCTTGTACAGAAAAAGTGTAACACTGTATTTGAAGGAGTTTATATATTTTTGTCTTAATCTGTATTTTATATTCCTTGCTTTTAATTTTTGTAACATCTTTACATTTTATGCTATGTATCGTAAATATTTACTTCGGATATTTTGTTGTTGGGGTGCAGGCTAGGTATATTGGCATAGTGTTTAACTTCATCAGTATTGAGATGTTAGTGACTAACGTTGTTTTGCTTGGTTCCATTAAGGGCTCAGACTAATTCCATACATAAAGCCGACAGATTCCACATAAGACGCTAATAGATTCCATATAAGGCGCCGACAGATTCCATATAGGGCGACTATAGGTTTAATGAGCATTTTTGTGTCATTTAACATTTATCACTCATTACATACTAAATATGATTTTTTAGAGGTAATGTCCTTTTCAAATTATATTAATTCATCAGCCAATTTTATGTTTCTTCCTATGTATTTTTGAACGATATTTTTAATTCGGGTTGCATGGGTTATTATTTAATTTATCCCAATACTGATAAACTCTAGTTGCAGTCCTGAGTCCAATTTTGCTGAACACGTTAGCTGTATTAATTTTGAATAGTCTTTCACTGGATAATATATCTGTATATAATAATCTTGATAATACATAAAACTAATGACTTTTTTTAATATGATGGTTCTAACGGATTTGCGCATTGTTTCTAATGTATTTAAGTTATCTGATTCTGTTAGAAACCAAGATTATATGACAAGAACAAATAAGTAGGCTGAGAGGAACATGCTATACACTAACTGTTCTGATATGGTTATTAGAAATATTATGTGAAACTTCGCTTTACGGTACATGCTACCTTTTCATAAATATTTAATGCCGTTTAACTGTCTCTAGCATGTATTTGGCATTCACAAAGCAACCTTACTATGGTTCAAGTCCTACTTGAAGAACGGGACACAAATTGTGTTCGCAAATGGTATGCACTCCAGCTCAGTTGATATATGATGTGGTGTTCCACAGGGGTCTGTTCTTGGACCTGTTCTCTTCGTTCTATACATTCACACACCCTCGAGTGTCATAGATCATAATTCATTGTCTCACCAATTGTATGCTGATGACACCCAAATATACAAATCTAGCCATCCAGCTGAAATTGAAGCTACCATCCAAGGCGAAGAAAGATGCATTTCCGATTTGAAATCATGGATGACATGTAACAAGCTGCAGATGAATGACGACAAAACTAAATCCATCCTGATTACAAAACAAAGAATTTCTCATTCACATCCTTTACCTCTGACAATAAATATCAGCAACACCAATATTAAATTCACACAATAGACACGAAACCTCGGTGTCACTCTCTTGAGCGTACTTTCTCATTGCATCAACATGTCATGATCATGTGAGGGCTGCATACCTTGAGCTGAGACGCATCGACTCCATTCGCAAGTATATGTCATTTGATGCCACTAAAACACTTGTGTGTTCCTTAGTGCTTTCAAGACTGGACTATTGTAATTCAATTCTGTTTGGTTCGTCTCGATATGTACTTCATAAACTTTAAGAAGTTCAAAACACATCTGCTCGGATCATCCTTAAAAAGTATACGATCAGAGCACACCTCTTCCCTGCACTGAACCTTTCACTGGCTATCCATACAATCCTGAAGTAAACACAAAATTTGTTCTGCGCTACATTTCCAGTCCAATATACCTATCTGACCTCATCCATTTGCACACACACACGCACACACACACACACACACACACACACACACACACCTGCAAGATACTTAATATTCTCTTCTGATACTCGTATTCTCATTGTTCCCACTATAAAGATACATAATATGGAAAACATTCTTTTGCACGCCATGGCTCAGCAACTGTGGCACGATTTGCACAGTAAACTTAGACACAAAGACATAGTGATTTCAGTCAAGAGCGCTCTTAAAACTCACCTATTTCCGCTGCAAGAACAGACATAAAGACCTAACAATGTATTCTTAGATTAAATACTTACATCATATTTACTGTTTCTAATTTTTGGGTGTTTGTTTTTATTTTTGTAATCATATCATTATATATGTTTTTAAGTGTTGTCAAATGTTGTAAAGCGCTTAGAGCTTCTTAAGATTCGGCGCTAAACAAAGTTCCCATTATTATTATTATTATTATTATTATTATTATTATTATTATTATTATTATTATTATTATTATTATTATTATTATTATTATTATTATTATTATTATTATTATTATTATTATTATTATTATTATTATTATTATTATTATGCTACTCGTGTGACGGCTCCTTGAGCGATACTCCTTTGTCTTATAATGGTTGGAAATATCTTTAGTGCTTTAACATCTAGAATATTATATGTTAATGAATAAATTATTGACCACATGGTAAATTACATATATACATTTCTATGCTCAGTGCCGTCTAAACATTGCAGGCTCTAGGCAAAGCAATGCACTGGAGCCCCATACCAGCCCTACTATTCATTAACAATATGGGCAAGATGATGCCCATAGAAGCATGAGGCCCTGGGCAAATGTCCAGTGTGTCCGCTCCTTACGACGGCACTGTCTATGCAATATCTATTGTTTCTTACGTGAGAGAAACATATCTGTACATAAAGCCAATTGTAATATTTTATTTAATATTTTTCAGAAACTTGATTGGAACGACTTCTTTTCTGTTTGAGATATGGACCAAAAGATGAACTATTGTTTTCCTCGAAAGAAATAAATATATTCTTTTAAATTTTGTTAAATGACAAACTTTGTTAGGACACCCTTATTCAAAAATTCAGCAGATCAAGGGACCGACTCACTTAAATGTATAAAAAGATAATAAATCGTTTTGTTGACCATTTAAGTATCTTAAAAGAAAATTTGTTTCAAAACATTGTTAATCTTGGATAGTTAACCGAATAATGGAAATAAATAAGATATTTTGTCAAAATTAAGGCACCTATGATTCTCGTTTCGGTATCTAAAATCTATTGATTGATATCAAACTATATATTTTTCAGGTTTTGAAAATGTAACCTTTTCAAATACTTCTTCACGTCATTATCTAATGTAGTAAATACTTATAATAATTACCAACCGCTTAGAGCAGAACGGATATAACAGTATATTAATATTGTAAAAAGTATCTTAAATGTTGTAAATAGTATTGCAGCTCATACGGCAAGTGATTAAGACAAATGTAGGCAAAAAAGTCATTGAAGGCACAACTGTGATTTGCAAAATCTGGTAGCATAGTTTGCAACAATTGTCTGAGGGAACAATGGTCTCTTTAGTTGTAAACACTTCTGATGTCATTACCATTTTAAAACCTACAACTTATAGATCAATTTCTCTTATTTCTTATATTTCAACAAAACAAAAATTAGAATATTTACTGTTATATGCTTTAATCTTACTAAAGATTAGTTACTTTGTACATAATAATCAGGATTTTATTTGTATTCCCCACACATCGGTAGCCGTGGGTCGGGAAGCCATCCCACGGACTACCTTACAATTCTTTTCTCTACATAAGTCTTGTCTTAAAGGCATCAAACGGCTATATATTAGCTATTGAAATGGGTTATAGGTACGTGATGGAAGCAGGTTAGCCTCAAGAACGAAAAAACACTATAATATGTAAGAAAGGAAAAGAAAGAAGTGTGGAGCACAAGAAATTAAGAGACAGGATTATTGTAAGTTTAGTATATGTATATAATAGGTATACATATGAATCTTATAATAGGTATAGGTCTTTATCTTATAATAGGTATATATAGAAATTTTATAATAGGCACACACACGACTCTTATAAGTATACACATGAATCGTGTAATAGCTATACAAGTTAATTTTATAATAGGTATGCATAGGCATATTATAATAGGCATACAGTGATATGATGTGATGTGATTATGAGTTTTAACGTAGCTTTAAATTCTTTCAGTCATATCCCAACGATGTCTGTAGTGTGGCAGTTTATAGTGATGTCTAGCACTGGGGCATAATGCCGCAGACATGTAGTATGATGCCCTACCCAGTCACATTATCCTGACACCAGGCTGACTAGTCCTAACACTAACCTCTAAATGCTGAGCGCCAAGCTAAGATGCTCTTAGTACCATTTTTGTAAGTCTTTGGTAGACTCTACCGGGGACCAAACCGACGACCTCAATCATATGAGGTAGAGGCTTTAACCACTAAGCCACCGGAGCGGTTAATAGGCATATACATTAATCGTATAATAAGTATACACATTAATCTAATAATAGGTATACATAAATTCGTATAAAACTTTGTCCTAATGACATGTACAAAATATAACCAAGAGATAATTCAAGATTGTAGATGCATCAGATATTTACAAAGATATCTAAAACATTTAAAACAATAGACAGAAAATACTATAAAACTAAATTAATAAATGTCTTTCATTCAGTTTTAAAACGTTCCATTTTATTATTTCTTTTGTGAAATTCCATCACACAAGAGTGGTTTCTTTAAGAAAAGTAATAAATGTAGGGATGGAGGTTTTCTTTCATGGCGCAAATTGTAAACTTTTCCTTCAGATATCAGCAATATAAAATTAATTATATTGTCTTCTTCTAATATATCGACAATTATTCCTGTAAGTGAAAATGTATGTATAAATTATTGTTGTTTCTCATCCACTGGCTTAAATAATTCCAAAACTGTTTTATACTTGCACAATTTCCCAGAAGGTGACATATTGTTTCAGATGAATCCATACAAAATGAACATTTATTAGCATATTAATATTTGCTATTCCAGTTGTTTCCAGAAAGGTGTTTGTTGCAAGAACTCTATGCAGTAATTTATACTTAAAGCAAATTAAATTATAAATTTTTTTGTAATTTTATATTTTAAAGAAACATACTTTGTCCAATCGATTTCGTCTGGTAGTTTTAGTTGCGTTTTATATTTAATTAATGCTTATTTATGCGTCTTTTACTAAAATATTTCTGCAACCTTTCTTAGTTTTAAGGATAGGTCTTTTTGCACTTCAAGGTTTTTCCAAAATTTCTGGCTGGGATTCTATAGATAACATATTCTTATGATTTCACAGAATTAAGCACCCCTAAATTTGTAGGCAGATTGTTCCGACATTATACATTTAATTCACTTTTTGCCACAAAATAAATTGTCCATCACTCAGGTCAATATCTTTTATAAGTAGTATACCTTTCCCATACCATTGTGTCCTAAAAAGAAAGACCCTCCTTCCTTAATATTTTCTTTTTACATTAGGGCTTCAGTAAGGAAATATGAAAAGTCTTTGGAATAAATCTTTTAGAGTATATGATATAAGAAATGGAAGCATCTTTCCATCATATATTATCAGCATCTTCTATCTTCCTTTCTATATAATTTATATTTAACTTGAAATCCTTCAAAACATTAAAACAAGGAAACATGAGTTTACTCAATTTTGTACTTTTGGTAAGTATTCTTATGTCCCAATATATTTTGATAGAACAAATGAAATTTGTTAAGGCAGTCATTGCAACGTTCTTTTTCATAACTTTTATCTATTACTTTTCTTTCTATCTTTTCAACTGATCCTTTCCACGATTACTTCTTGATTGGACTATTTAATTTTTAGTGAATGATTTTGGACAATTTGGTAAACTTCTTAATATGCAATTAATTTTAATAAAGAAGGTGATTATATCACAATAATTTTCCCATTGGAGGTAATAACTATTTTCGACCACAGTCAGTAGTGTTTTGATGTCATTTAATCTACTATCGTAATTAATATTTATCATGAGACTTAATGCTGTAGAGAAGATAAAGCCTACTATTGTGAAACTATTGTCTATTAAGCATTAATGATACTCTACACACAAAAGGCTGTTGCTGTTTTAATGGTTGCTATCCAGATTATTCTTGCTTTCTCTGTTTACATTAAGGCCAGAGGTCTTTGCATAGAATGTTAATGTATGCAGTGTAATTTAATAGATTTTTGAGACATTAGACATTCATTTTCATTTATATTAATACAAGTTATATCTTTGTTTCTTTTAATCGTTAATGGTTGTTATCTGCACCAAGTAAAATTGAATAAAGTGAAAGGAGATCGCCTTGTCTGCATCCTTTATATATGTGAAACCAAGATGAGATATTCCCTTAATAGTTACACATGACTTTATACTCTGTTGAAAAGTTTGAATCCATTTTATAATTGAATTACCGAAGTAGAAAACATTTAGTACGTTTTAAAAATCCCAATTCCACAGAATCAAAAGCTTTTTGGAAGTCAGTCTGTAGTAGTATACCTGGCATGTTATGCTTTTCCACTGTAAAATAGTACATCTTATATTTTCACAAATCAATCTAAGTTATTTTAAAAAGAGATATTGGTCTCCAATTTTCGATTTTGAAAAATCTTTATCATTTAAACGCATTCCTTCTGAGTTGTCGACATATTATTTATTTCATAGGCAAAATTAAATGACCTAACTAACCTAAATAATTCCATAAAAACTTTAAAAGAAATTCAAAAGAAAACTCATCAATATCTGCACTCTATAATTTTTCATATTTTAAAAGCAGTTAATGCTTCAGAAAAAATAAATCTTACAATCTAATTCTTGGCTCTGTTTTGTATTAAGTTTTGGAATATCAGTCATTCAATTGTTACTTCAGATGTTCGTTTTCTACATCTCAAATAAGGTCGTTTTTTTTAATAAAGCAAATAATTGATAGTTTTGACCAAATTAGATGAGCTTTTGAAACACGTTGCATATTTGGGTTTTGGGGTATTTTTCCATAATAGACTGGATTTTGGAGTCTTTGACTTGTATAATGGAAGTAAGTAATTAAATATCTTTTGTATGTATTGTTTAAACGTTACCTTTCTGAGATTTTCTTCAGCCAGAAATAAAATGTTCTGTACCTCACTTTTATTGTGTTACTTTTATAACTGGTTTAGAAGATGTATTTATCAGAGCCGCCTTTTTTCTGTAGCATTTGCATCACGTATATATGTAATTTGTAAACTTTATTGTCCAGACCAACAACTTCATTTGGCAATTGAATATGCTTAAAGTAAGTAACTACACATACATACATACATACATACATACATACATACATACATACATACATACATACATACATACATACATACATACATACATACATACATACATACATACATACATACATACATACATACATACATACATACATACATACATACATACATACATACATACTGTCTCAGAATAAGTTAAATAAGGTGGATAATTGTTTTTCTAGTTAAGTTATTGAGCGAACATGCACCTCGTGGTAGATCGCTTGAGGTGAGAGACATAAAAAGCAAGTATTTTACCCTTGCTCATTTTCCTGTAGATTATAGGCAAGTTTCTGTTCTAATATACACATTGTTTTTTTTATCTTGTTAAGGAGTGTATGCTTTTTCATTCTACTGTCATATGGGTAAGTGTTATATTTTGTTTTCTAACATGGGAAACATTTTCAGTTTTAATGACAGCGTGAAATGTTGCCCTTATCACTACGAGGATGTGAACTAACTTTTTACTGTTACAAGTTGCTATTAAGAGTCGAATTTAGTAGCATGTGTGTATAGATTTTAATTCATTACCCATTAATACAACCAGTTTGGGGTTCTTTTTTAGCTGTGTGGGCGGGTGCATTCAGCTGTTGATCTGGCTGTTTGTATGTCAATCTGTGTGGGGATGAAAGCATGTGCAACCAATAATGCCATACAACGACGGAAGTGCTGATCCATAAACTTGTGCGCGTGGTGGATCCAAGGAAGGGGCGTGTGGCCAATACACATGTGGGCTAATCCAAGAATTGAAGATAACCAGGTCACAATTTCTTGTTCGCAAGGTTTACAAATATTTAAATGAGTCATACGTTATGAATTGTACGTGCTATACGAATGATTGTGTCATGAGTTTGATACAATTGCTATATTTATTGCAATTGATCCTGTTTGTTTAATTGGATTATGTTGTTTCAATTGAGTACATGGAATATACGCTGTGTTTCAGCTGAGTGCATTTTAGTACAATTTGAGTTACACCTATTTGCATGAGATAATATGAATCACATCTTGGTTGTGCTATATCATGTGTCTACATTTTTTTAAAAATATATGAATCACATATTTGTTTCCCCATTTTTGGATGACTGTATGAATGATATTATTCTTTTATGTCGTATGGTTTCACAAAGTCACAAATTCATTCGCATATAGCAAATGTTTGTGAAGTAATTGAATGAGTCGTATGTTTAGAGCTTGAAATAATCGCACTGTACATGTTGAAGAGAATGCATATATATTTATTAATTCATTTCATAAACTTCCATCTCTCATCACATTGTGTTTGTGTTGTCATTTATTCCAGGGATCTATTCAAGTCATATGATTTTACACATACATACATATAGGAGACAAATAAACCGATAAAGATAAGAATGTATTTGTGTTTTATCTTAATGCAAATTGGAAGCAAAATGGTTTTCCTTCTATGGACACCAATTTGAAACGGACAATATCATTTGTATGCAATGTGAATGAATACAAATATCATTTCGTATTTTTTTCGCGGCATTATAACATTAGCTCTATTAAAAATGTAATTGGAGATAAATACTGACTTAGATTAAACGATTTATTTTGTTAGGCGAATAATCAGATTTCGTCTGGAATTCGATTTATTGGGAGTATCTAACAACAACAAAATTTAGATGAAAATATTTAGAACATCTAGACTAGCATTTTCTACAAATGAATACTAAAATATCTTTAAAGATAAAAAAGACATTTTGCATCGAGTTGCCTTTGTTTTTATTTGGTGTCGTTCATATAAAAGTAAATAAAAATGTCCTAATGTTTACATGCAGCTGAATTATTATACATTACATGAAAAAATGAGGCCAAACTTGCACTGATGGACGCTTTTGATGTCAATGTCATTTCATGGTCATCATAGTCACAAATTCTGAAAATGAAAGTATATGGAGGAAGATGCACTAACCATCATACACGCAAGGTACGCTAACAAAGATATGGCATCGTACCGCAATACGTGTAGTTATTAAAAAACACTGATATTTTGACAAGTATAATTACTTATGGTATTTAAGGTGAATGAACTATTATTGCCTGGAAATACTTACGCTCTCTGAACATGCTGAGACTTAGATGGTTGACTGAACATTTTGGGCTATAGGGGTTACTATAATATCACACATGCGCTGTGATTGATCAAGGTAGGTTATCCAAAATAATAAAATGTGCTATTGTTATCTGCAATAATTTATCATATGGTCACATAGTCACGGGCTATATAACCAAGTATATAGTTAAAGAACCTTTTGTCTTTGGGTATATAAGGTGCATATATATATATATATATATATATATATATATATATATATATATATATATATATATATATATATATATATATATATATATATATATGTGTGTGTGTGTGTGTGTGTATGTGTGTGTGAGTGTGTGTGGCAAGAAATAAATTAATTGTATTGGTTTCATGGAATGCTGATAACGTTAAAAAACAGGTGCATAAGAAGCTTAAGTTACACATTACACACACACATACACAAAAACAAAATGCGCCAAATTGTTTGTTCTACTAAAGTCAGTCTTGCTAGAAAACTGCCACATTCTTGTTCTGATTGCAGAATACAACATCAATGCTACAATGACATTAAAATTTACAGCATGCTTTTATTAAGATAGTGATATATACTGCAAACAATTTTACAAAACATTTCACAAAGTCTTACCTTGAAAAACTTATGGCAATAAGGTAATATTTCCCTAACCTATATACAATTTATATTACATTGGAATGAGATACATTTGTTATTTGTTTCCATACCAAAATATTCAAATTTTTGTGCAATAAATATCTCAACGAAACAAGTGTGAAAAATGAAATATTTCTTGCATCGATTCAAAATACATGTTAGTTGTTTGTTCTTCTAAAAAGTTTAATGATCTACACCGAAGATCTGGTAATGTTTAACCTTTCTAAGCATGATTTAGTTGGTTGACTTATTAACATCGCTTTCAATGCATTTATTGCCAACATCAGGCCGAAGAAATTAGAGATACGTGCCTTTCCCAAGTACACACAGAGCAGCTGACTAGAGTCAGGTGGTCTCCCGACTCGACAACTACGTCTCTTTTGTTGAGCAATGTACCTGAAACCAACCCTGAGCGCGTGCCACCTAGAGTAAGACCAAGGTGGGAAACTTTGAAGACATGATGATCAGAGTAAATGCTAACTCAATGACATTTTGCAATCTAGTGGAAGAATCAAACTTAAGAAGATTCAGATAATTTTATGATCTTAAATATATTCTAATTGAATTAGCGAAATGTTAGAAATTATTTTGAGCCTATTTTTGAGATTTGTCCTCCAACAGTTTCCAAAATACGGGGCATAATATCATTGATCTGTAGCAAAGAGAAGAAAGTTTCCATATTACGGGATTTATCTCACTGATCTGTATGAAAAAGAAGACAGTTTCCATAATACAAAGCCTTATTTTATTCATCTGTAAGAAAGTGAAAAGAGTTTCCATATTACGAGATTTATCTCACTCATCTGTATGAAAAAGAAGACAGTTTCCATAATACAAAGCCTTATTTTATTCATCTGTAGGAAAGTGAAAAGAGTTTCCATAATATGAGGCCTTATTCAATTGATCTGTAGGAAACAGAAGACAGTTTCCATAATCCTAGACCTTACCTTATTGATCTGTAGGAGATATGAGAGAGCTGTAGAATACAGAGCCTTATTTCACTGACCTCTGAAAACGATTAGACAGATTCCAAAAACACGGGAGTCTTATTTCATTGATGAATGGAAAGAAAAGGCAGTTTCTTGAATAAGGGGCATTAACTCATTGATCTGTAAGAACGATAAGTTTCCTAAATAAGGGACATGATCCCATTGATCTGTAGGAATGAAAAGACCGTTTCCCTAATGCAAGGCCTGATATCATTAATCTGCAGGAGAGGTACGAGAGAAAACTTGGATAAACTTACCAAAGTCTGAAAATATGAGATAATGATCTTTTTGGTTTTCTTCAGCAATGATGCAGTAGGTAATCTTAGACCTGAATGACGAAAGAAATTTTGTCCTCTTGCAAAATGTATCCAAAATATAATATAAGCGTAAAAGTAAATTTTAAAAGAAAATATCATAAGTAATCCTGCAGTCCTGGGTAATTTGCATTCAAAAATATTTAGATATACAACAATACTTAATTATCCATATTATTTCAGATACATAAATGTTTGTTTCTGAAATGAAGTAATTAAGAGAAAACCAAATGAAGTAAGAGAAAACCAAACGTTCAATAGTGATTCATAGGTACATTTTGATACAAACGAATAAAAACAACGATTCAACTATCAGTTAGGTATGCAGCATGTGTGCTATACGTACATCTACATAATCGTTACGCATTTCTGTCTAGAAAGCAAATATATATTTTGATAAAATAAACATTAGATAACAAGGAAAATGACTTCAAAATACCCTCTTTTCGCAAATTAATCAGTTTTTTTTATCACTGAATATATCAGTCAACAGTACTTGTAAGAAAACATACTCGCACAGGCCATACCATATTTACAGTAACTTTATGATATTCAAGTATTTTAAAGGTGGCAGTTACAAAACAAATGTTAGTTGCTTAAAGCGATAGTTGATACTATTTCAAAGAAATCTGTTATTTAATGTACTTTTTAAAAGCTTGGATAATAGGACTATTAATACTCCGTTGTACTCTCTTGTATGCCGAGTCCATTTGCAAACTGCACAGATCCAGATCTGCTATCCCATAATGCACCGACAGATCAGGGTCTGCGCATTTTATTAGGAGTGATCATTAGCAATCAGCAGAAGAAACAAAAAAGACACTAATCTGCAGACGATTCATGTTTGCAGTTTGACTCGATTTATAAGCCTGTTCGGGGTATTAGGTGAGAAAACTAGCAGTTTCAGTGATTTATACCAACAAGATGTAAATTATATGCAGAATTCCTCGTATGGCATTGTGCCGTCCCGTGTGCACTTGTTAGGTCAATAATACTTATTACGTCAATTTGATTCGATTTTTCTCCATTCATCAGATCCACGTCGTCACGCTATATGTAGTCAAAACACATGTTTTGAAACCTACTGTACAATGATGTGAAGAGAAAGAAACTTTTCGAGTCTGTTCTGTCAAAACGAATTAAACGAAGCTTTCAGACTCAATTTGCCAAAAAAAGGAAAACAAAACACATCCTAAATAAATCTAAATCGCTTTCGCAACTCTCGAATTCACGAATACTACTTATGATGTTTAATATGTTTGTGTTATGTTGTTACATAATAACCCTTAATTTTAAATTAATCTTGTAAAAACTATCCTTAAGCTGCATTGTAAGATATAAACCAATATGACAAGCAATGTGGCTTCGAATACTCAGAAACACATATATGAGTAGTAACTGTTTGAACAAAAAGGAAAATAAGTCATAATAATATTGTGACATTCAACCATACTGTCTGCTTATATTATAAAAATAATTCCTGGAATTATAGTGTGAATTATTTGATATCTATATATATATAAATTTAGGATTATATATATATATATATATATATATATATATATATATATATATATATATATATATATATATATATATATATGGCTTTACTTACAAAATGCACTCATTATGCTAGGACAATTGTATTACAGACAACCTAGGGCTTTCGTGGTCTAGTAAGTCAAATATTTTCGCAGATATTTATTATTAAAAAAAGAACACCATCTCCGTCTATCTTGCTGCCAATACACTAATGCTAATTACTGACGGCAGAATCAAGCTCTGTAGCTAAACTGTCGCTCTAATTGATTTTAGTATTTTGCTTATTACGTAGAGCAGGTTCAGACTTCCATGCATCGATGCAAATATACGTTCCTTTCCGTAAATATATATTGACGAAGGCTCGTATGCAGTCACAATTATCCACATGCTGTGTTAAGGAATGTTCACAAGCCGCATTGTACTTGAATGACGAATTACACATGTTCTGGTGACGTCATGCAGCAGAGATCATAAGTAGATGAACAGTGGCAGCATGGCGGCATTTGGGGAAGGTGTGTACATTGAGGATGGAGGAAGTGTCATCTATTAGAATTTCGTGTAAGTAGAGCAGATGCAAAGCCCATGAAATCTGAAAATAGACGGAAACAGTTTACAGACTGGTATACAGACAGACGTGTTAGTTGGCAGTTTGGGTCGGAATCAATATAAGTGGTAGGATGATTGAACCCATGTGGAACTTCGGATGATTGCAAACATCTGCTGATTATGAACAATCACGTTGTTCATCCTTTGCTTATGTCAAAAATCAGGTCATTTTATTTCCGAAGTTTAGTGATCAGACCACTAATTCTTTTTTTCTGTCATAAGTGTTAATATTTTAGAAAAAAAATTATTATCTGCACAATATGACGCAGTACAATATTTATTTTATTTGCTTTCAGCATAAAAAGCTCAAATGTTCTCATAAGACAAACTTATGCGCTTCGAGATGTTTTCCCTAAACGCCTCTGAAGCTAAATATTGATAACAGTTACCATAACCATTTGTTTCGCAGCAGGTGTACATGAGATAATTGTTCCTGCCATAAATAGTTAAATAGTGAACAGAAAAAAGATTACATATAAACTGAAAACCCTAATCATATCTGGAAAATTAAAATAAAGAAAATGTCAAGACCCTGACCCACCAATCAAATGATACAGCTCAATTATTAGTCATTGGTTTGATTTGTTCAAGACTTGAAATCGAGGCTGGAATAATATGTTTGTTTTGTAATGAGGCATATTATGGACAGAAAGTGAAAGGTGGACTGAAACAATATAGACAGATACGAATGATAAAACAAACATATAAAACAGTGAACATGCGCACATCTGCCAATATACAACAAAGTGTATGAGGCTACATGCTGATATACAAATAACAGAAGAAAACATGCACTGGTAGTATGAATAAAACAGTGAGGACAAAATGAGTATGAGAATGCCATTATTTTTCATTTTCAACTTCTACTCTTAAAAAGCCCAGAAAAAGAGCTTCACTTACTATCAGTTAATTATCTGGTTAGACGTCAAGTCTAAAAATTACTGAAGGAAGATTCAGCGAGTTATAAAAGGACATCATGAAGAATCAGAATATCTTAATTATTGCCAAAGGTTGTAAACATTTTAAAATCGAGGAATTCATTTAGAAATAGTAACGTTACAAAATAACACTTTTACTCTGAGAGGTATTCAATTCAAAATGAAGTTTCATGTTTTTTAAAATTTATAAATGGTATTCATTTGACGCCGAAATATAAAAAAAAAACTTGATTCCGTTTTTTTGTAAAAGTCGACAAAGATTAGTGTATACAAGTTGGTATATAAGGGATGAAAAACTATTCAAGATCAGTAATATTTGCAAAACATATACAATAAAAGGAAATGAGAACTGTTTTATTAATCTTCATTCACAACCATATTAGATGACATTAATTATTAACAAAACCAGCGTAATGAAACCCACAAATCCTTGAAATCCATTGAAAAATTTCAAAGATATTCTATCTTACGTACCATTGATTTAAGATGATTACTCGACATTAAATATTCTAAAGTGATAAGCTCTTTGGAAGGTTAGCGATCTGCTGAAAATCACTGGCCTTAAATCGATTATCTTATATCTAAATTGTTTTAAACAATGCATGCGACTTTGTGTAGGATCTGATATATGCCTATCAACTATTTAATCAAAAAGCAATTTTCGACAACAATGGTCAGAAAATGGTTAACAGCAATTAGCTTTCATCATACGGCGAGTGTCCAGCTTAAATATTAGTTTCTAAACGCACACACACATACATACATACATACATACATACATACATACATACATACATACATACATACATACATACATACATACATACATACATACATATATTCATACATACATACATACATACATACATACATACATACATACATACATACATACATACATACATACATACATACATATATACATACATACGTACGTACGTGCGTGCGTTCGTACGTACGTACGTACACACACATGCATGCATTCATGTATGCATGCATGTATGCATGCATGCATGCATGCGTGCGTGCGTACGTACGTACGTACGTACGTACCCACATACATACATACATACATACATACATACATACATACATACATACATGCATGCATACATACATACATACATACATACATACATACATACATACATACATACATACATACATACATACATACATACATACATACATACATACATACATACATACATACATACATACATACATACATACATACATACATACATGCTTTCATGTTCATTTTAGAGCTGGGCAGAGCAAACATGCGGTTTAGTAGATGTGCCAGAAATATCGTCTGACCTTCATAATTGACCATTCCATCACCATCCAAATCTGCCTCTTTAATCATTTCATCGACCTCTTCGTCTGTCAGTTTTTCTCCTAAGTTCGTCATCACGTGACGCAACTCAGCAGCGCTGATGTAACCATTTCCATCCTTGTCAAACACGCGGAATGCTTCGCGCAGCTCTTCCTCGGAATCCGTATCCTTCATCTTTCGTGCCATCATCTGTAGGAACTCCTCGAAATCGATTGTACCATTTCCTAAAGAAGAAAATAAATTATTATTCATTTTTGCTCTTTTTCTTTTATTTTATTTTCTTTGTTTTACATTTCTGTTTATTTACGTGTGATATAAAAATACGGTGCATTGTAAGAACAAATTGGCTGAATCGTGGGTGGGTGCTTTCTTGCGACAAGATTTGAAATCTTGAGTGGTGGGGTTGTATCGTTTAGAGCGTGTAGATTTGACTACGCAAGATGGAGTGTTTTACACATCGGTGACTATATATGAAATAACATATATAACTTTAAACAATTTAACATTTATAGAGACACCATGGCCGCCATTGTGATATTTCACTGTTATGTTTTGATACATTTTGCTTCAGATATGATCACTGTTGTCACTACCGTCATACTTAATGCTGAAGACCTCTTATGATTTTTATTTGCCCAGCCAATTTCATTCAGCAAATGTTTTAGAACTTCAAACTTGCTACTGTAACTAACTTAAGCCCAATATACTTTACTTTACTTTTAAATTGTATGCTTTCTCCAGAAATTGTATGTAATTTCTATCATTTAAATAAGCTTTTTTTTTCTGAACTTCCACATGTACATATAGATGGTTACATGGACCTTTAACTCCTTTTTGCATATTTTTTTTTACAAAAATGATAATATATTTATATTGTTAATTAAAGAAAGATAAAGGGTAATAATAATCACGGCAAAACTTGATTAGATGCATTTATTTTCATACTTCTTTTTCAGATATTTCGAAAATAAATCTCAAGTACTTAAATGTCCAATGAAACGTACCATTGTTATTTGTTAATATGCATGAACTTGCAATAAAATGTTATGAAATATTAAGAAACCAGTCTAGAAATGGGCAAACAAAAAGAGGTTAAATATGATTTTCACTGTCCAGGGATTGGTTGATAATGGAAGTAAAATATTAGTGAGAATAATCTTTTGAGAGATTATACAAATTGTAACGGAAAAAAATAGATGCCATGTTTCCTTTATGGATTTTCAGTCCGTATTCCTTATTATGAAATAAGAACCTGTCTCTTTGGTGAGTTTGTGTGTGTATGTGTGTGTGTGTGTGTGTGTAATCTGGATTTTTAACGTTGCTTTAATATTTTTCAGTCACATCGTTATGATGTCTGCATTGTGGTAGTTTATAGAAATGTCTAGCACTGAGACATCATGTCGAAGACATTTATCATGATGACCCATCCAGTCACATATTCCTAACTCCAGATTGACCCGTCCCAACACTAACCTATTAATTCTGAGCGCCAAGCGAGGTGGTTGTTTATTGCCATTTTATAAGTCTTAGGTTTGCCTCGGCTGGGGATCAAATCCACGACCTCCTTCATCCGAGGCAGACGCTCTAACCACTAGATCACCTGAGCGACACTGGGTAGGCGAGCTTTCCGGGGAATACGCATCATTTAAACATAGTAATACACCAATTCTCATTTTCCTTTTCGCTCGCGGAACAGTTTGAAATGTTTCGACAGCACACAGGCAGAGAATATTGCATCTATAGTATATAATATCTTACGACTCGAATCAAACTGTAAAGTGCACCGACGCAGATTTTCTGTCGCGTAAGACGCCGGTAGATATGTGTCTGTGCAATTTGCTAGGAACAATCAATAGAACAAACAAAGTAGACTCTGATCTACGAGAACATTATGCTACGGCAGAGAGTAATCACTGTTGTTTGCAGTTTGGCTTGACTTACAGGCGAATATAGACGGTACGTAAGCATACTTACAGTTGTCATTAGAATATTTTATTTACTGAGTCTAAACAAACGTCTTGTACACAGTATTCTACTTTCTCGTGCATAAATACGTTTGCATTAAGAAGGCAGGTCTAAATAATTTGCAAAAGTGGAGTTCCATTTACATGAGCATCTTTCAAGTCCTTATTATTAAAGATAGGAAAATACTCCGAGCCAAAGGAAAATATCCAATAGTAGACAGACTTAGATTTATTTATCAAATACCCTAATTTATTATATCCGTAATTTTAATTAAAATGGACTTCCGTTCAAATTAAAGTTGGAAGAGAAATCATGTTCCACTAATCTGAATTTCACAGAAATGTACATATCTGCGAGACATTTTCAAACTTTCTTTTTTAATTGGAATTTTATATTACAATACTTTGCTTTGGATATTATCAATATTTTTGTTAGACATAAGAATACAATCAACGATGCAAAATACATTCTAATTTGAATTTCCCAATGTGCCGTTTATCGTACATTTCACCATTCTTCACATCTAACTGAAGTTTGGAAGGATGGAAATGATTTATTTAAAAAAAAACAATATATGACAAATCGTTCATTAAAAAAGCAGGATGTTAGGTTTAAACGACGATCAAATATTCTGTTTAGAATTAAACGATTCCACCCGTTTAGTCAATGAAATTGCTCGTAATTCCAGTCTTTATCAGGAGGACTCCAAACGTAGCTATGTGATGCATTCGACAAATTCAGTTAGTGGTTTACCTAATAACAACATTAGAACGTGGCACTCAAATTGATTCGAGAATGTATAAAGATAGCCATGCCAAGCTTTTTTTTTTTAAAGCGGATTCGATAAAAAGGCGTGCATCGATGAAAATAATACTCGTGTGATTATTGGTGATCATCTGGGGCGATGGAATACTTTGAAGCGCAAACTTGGGCTGAAGACACGGAGTGATGTTGACCACTTATGTTTACGTTAGTGACGTCATCATAAATTTTACGTTCTAGCTTTTTACTGAAATCGAGTGACCAACGGATGTCTCAGACCGACGTCGAATTAAATTCGTACACATGTGATAAATGTCAGGGTTTCTAAGTTCGAAGGAGGAATTACATAGCATATAAGGTGATGAAACATTGAATTTAATGGAACCCAACGATGCTTATGACCAATATCTTTCAAGATTAACAAAAAATTCAGATGATTGGTTTTATAACGTTCCACGCAGTAACTTGTTAATTTTGAAAAAAAAATTGATAAGGTTCTCCAATTATTTAGAGAAAATCTTAAAATTTTCTCCTGATTGGGATTGACTTCTATTTGGAAAATGCAAAACTTTATTACTGTATTTTAATCTATGGTGCATACTGAATATTCTGTTACCAAAATATTATTTTACCAACCAGTCTATAAGAAAAATGTTTAAAAATCTTAATTTGAGGAACAAAAGTTGAGATATTTAGTGGAACCGGGGAATGCTGTGATGTAATGGTACGTAGCAATAAATTTATTGGGTTTTACATATACTTCTTGACAACCTCCAGGAAGTAAAGCATTTGCTGAATAATCCCAAACAATACATTTTTATAGGATGTCTTGTTACTAAAGAGACCATCAGGATTATTGAACTTGCTCCGTAACACTATGTTCTATACCATCAGCATCAACCTCGTTGATCATATCCTGTAGTTCAGCTTCTGTCGGGTTTTGACCCAGGGAACGCATGACCGTTCCCAACTCGCTTGTTGTTATTGTTCCGTCGCCATCTTTGTCAAATAAGGAAAATGCCTCTTTGAATTCTGAAACGTATATTATATTATATTACAGTATCAAAGTGTATACAAAAGTACATCATTTTATTTTTTATTATCAAAGAGTAAACAATCAGTAAATATGAATGAACAAAAATGTATCTGTGCGTTTAATCCAAAATTAAGCGCTTTCTAAATAAAGAATAGAGACGAGACATACTATAGAAATCCGCTGGGTAACTACTCCGGTTTTAATGTTGATGTAATTTGTTTTCTAATCAAATCGGAATAAGCTTATTTTAATATAAATCCATAAGAACGACGTGGGCTTCATAGACTCTACGATACGTTCTTAATATGGTAACTGAATCGTACCCTTTTCCTTGTGAACGCAATAAGGCCACTTCAAAATGTTGAAGTTACAACTGATTCAATTTAAATAGAACAAGAAGCTTTTGTAATTTATTTTTGTCACAGTTTTAAGGGTTTTCAAAGCTTCTACATGTTCAGACAAAAGTACTCAACGGGCAAAGTCAATAATATCTTTCTTTGAGATGGATAACCAAAGGAAAATTTAATGAATAATGCGGAGTATGATTCTCAAAAGGTATGGGGTGACATAATATAATATAATATAATATAATATAATATAATATAATATAATATAATATAATATAATATAATATAATATAATATAATATAATATAATATAATATAATATAATATAATATAATATAATATACGCCTAATTTAATAATCAACAATTATTAAACATTAACAAATAATTAACAAGCAAAATGCAGGAAATGGATACCGGTACGCAGTCATATTTATTTTTATTTGGGGTTTTCATGCCATACCAGATATCCCTTTGAAGGAATCAATGGCATAAATATTTATGTGAGAAGAAAAGTAAACACGACAAGAAAAACATGATGGTTATATTGTCATTCAATAGCTACAAACAACTTGGGCCGACATCGTAACGTTCGCGTTAAATGCACCTAGTGAATGTAATTTACGTAAGAATTCACATCCAAGACTCATTGAGCCATCAACTGACGAATTCCCAGAACTAGACAAAAATGATTTGTTATGTAAAACGGATTTTGTTTTCTTTTCCTTTTACAGGATGTTGCTACCATAATAAATAGATGTTTTATTAGAAATGTGATTGTATACGTTATATAGTATACGTTCTCCAGCACATCACCTTTTGAACGGCGCACGTTTCTCACTTACATAAACAAAGTCAAGAGTATCTTGAATTGGAAGAATTTGGTACAGATCGACGTAAACCAAACAAAGTTTAAGCAAAAGTTAAGATAGACATATGTTCATTTTTAATTGTATATTTAAGTGTGAAATATAGATACTTGTTAGTGAAATAATTTTCATATTTTTTATCCACACGAAAATATAAGGTTTTCCATCTTGTCTGCGAACGCATGATTGTGTGTGCTTACAGAAGTTGTAGTTGAAAGTTGCATCAACAAAAATTAGTACTTTGTAAGCTTGAACAAATAAATAAAAACTGCCTATCAGTTCAGAGCTAAAAATTAATCTTTGATAAAGAATATTACCAGACCCCGTCCTTGTATCACTGAAGCAACTTCCTTCAATTCCTTGACAACAACGGCAAATCCGCTGTGACGCATTGCTGAATCAGACTTTCATTGTTTTGAGACAGGTTCAAAAATTTACAAAATGAAAAACAAATTATAAAAATATAACTAACTGCAACAGATTGGGCCAACCTAATGATACCGCTTTCCTAAGTCACATATATATGAATAGGCTTTGAAAGTGAGGTGAATTTACGAAAAGGGACTGGGGATGAGCTTTCATGCCGAGGAGTGAGCTTAATCTTCTAAATGTCGAATCTGAAGCAAGTTTTGTATCTATAAAAATAACATTTTCTTCTCCTACGTCAATTCCGAATATATTTCATTCTGTGGTACCAAAAACTATACATGTTCAAATATCATGATTTTGGTACCACACAATCAAACATATCCAGTATTAATGTAGATAAACAAAATGTCATCCATGCAATAATTGAAACACTCGATCTGGTCCAAGCCGTCTAACAAAATATTTAAAGTACTTTATGAGGACATGGACACATTCAAGGTGATAAATGTTTAAAAGAACTAAAGATGCTTTATTCTTGCGAAATAAAAAGCTTTCTTGATTGCATAGGGCATTGAATGGTCTCTGCGCGATTGACTGAAGAGTTCTTATCTGAAGTTAATCCGGGTTCGACGTCTGGTGCAAGCCTTCCGTTAATGAAACAGAGTGATTTATTGTACGAGATAAACGAGCGAGCAGACACCGTTATCTTGCTGTTCATTTCAACGTTTCCACCACATCGATAATGAACTCCACTGTGATTAATAAGCCTAAAGCATTAATACAGCCTTCAAGAAAGAGAGTGGAGTGTTAGTTCAAAAGTCTGGGGACCATTGTTTAGAAGAAGTACTTAATCCAGCCGATCAAGATGAATATCCAACATTCGATCTCATAAAGTATTTATGCGATATAAATGATAAAGAACGACAAATGTTCTTATTTGCTTTCTATGCCATCTTAAGCAGCTTTGATGGCTTTTCAAGGCAAACAATTCAACGTTGAAATGAGTGTCTCGAATATAAGGAAATTCCAACATTTCTGCAGAATTAGGTGTTTAGTATCTCAGTGATATTTTACATCATAAGACGTGAAAAATGTACAATGTCCAAGCTTTTTCTATGTAATTCTTGTAGGCATGAGACGTGAAAGTGAAGAAAGATAAAATGACTTTTGTTCCCTTCTAATGTCATTATGAAGTATCATAGTATGTGCTTTTTCGTATTAACCTGCTATCTGTTCGTCTGTTAGAGGGACGGTCTCCAGGTTCTGAAATAATAATAATAATAATAATAATAATAATAATAATAATAATAATAATAATAATAATAATAATAATAATAATAATAATAATAATAATAATAATAATAATAATAATAATAATGATAATGATAATAATCGTCATCATCATCATCATTATCCGTTTTTTGAGGGCAACCGAATTTTCTTACAGCAATCCTCTATAAAATCCTCGGTACGTGTTTAGTCTATGTATATTAAACTGCCAATTTCATGCTTCTCTAATGCCTGCAAATAAGGATTCTTAAGTATTGCACACAAAATATTGCCATCCGTACCTGTTGGCCTTTTGTTTCAATTCTGTTCTAAACTTTCAGAGAATCAAAGTCGGTGGTAAAGTTGTCTAATTTTGTTCAAGTATATTATCAATAAAGGAGCACTCTAATAGATTTTTGTTTGTACATGTTTTCTTATGCTTACGTGTGTTGAAATACTTTATATAACTGGTCACCATAAATACTAGTTTGTCAAGTTTTACATCATAACCTTAGAGAAAAAAACTTCAGTTTATTGTTCTCAGTTTCCATTTGGCTTTTTAAATGTACGATGATACAACCAACACACTTTCATTCAATATCTAATTAAATGAGCATTCTGAGAAAGGATAAACAAAGGAAAAAAATAAACTTTAATTAGCATTTTAAAAGGATGAAAAGATCAGAACGACACTAACACCTCAAACAAGTAATAGGATAAGCTATCGACATCAAAACAATTAAACAACTTTTAAGAAAGATACAAAAAGAAGTTACATAGTTGAATTTCACTGGAAATAAAGGAGCAATATTGGTAAGCATTGACGATGCGAAAGTTTACGGCGCCCGGGGCAAAGAGAGATAAGTCTTTATATCAATTGCGACCCCCACCCAACGTGTTCTTAAGTATAAAATTTGTTTCGAATTATCCCCCTTACAATAAGATGAAGTATTATGCATATTTCAGCGGGATAAAGCTTCCCAAGGCGTTCCCTTCTCTAAGGGTTCTGCCTGAATCTATCGTTGTCCATTTTTTTTTCAGTAACCAGATAAAATAATAATAACGACCCGTAAAGCCTTGTCTTGAAATTATCCCACAATCTAACAATTAATAGAGAACTGATATGACTAGTATTTGATTCTTACATAATCAAGGCCTCTAATATAAATTAATTTCGTGCAATTGTTTTTTCTTTCACTCACACAAGACCCACAAAATGCACTCTGTTTCCTCTTTCTCGTCTTCATATGATATGTTTCATAATTCATAGAGAGACCATACATGCAAATAATGTACATAATCACATAACCCCGTTTTCTTCTTTCAGTCAGGGTGGACTTGACCCTTAACGTTTAGACTCCGAAACTGACAAGATCCTTTCTTACCACATCTGCAAGCCATCCACACAGATTGGTAATATTAGCAGATGAACAACTCTGTGTATTGTGCGTAAATCAAATTGGTGACAGGTAGACGAGCAGCATAACATACTTGTTATGTCAAGTCACTAAAACTAGCCAGATTTGAGAATTGATTTTTATATGTCTGGAAATGCATATGAGTGAATCGTTAATTAGCATGAAACGTAGTTAGAACAAGGAGTGAATTCCATTAATTCGTTTGTGTAACTTGTAAATTCTTTCAAACTAAGAATCGATGGTGTTAGCATTAGGAACGTATGCCGACTAATATAGTTTAGGTAGCAATTTACAGCACACAGTGAGATGTGATGGTTTATCTAAGAGTTCTAATTATGTCACGGTTCCTGTATAAATGTGCGAGGAGCTAGAAAGACATTCATTTTTCATATATGGGTTATGAGTGTGTATTTTATTGCGAACTGACAATATTAACTTAGTTCTGATGAGTTATAATAAGACGATCTGACGAAACAAAGAGCTGGAGTATTGTTAGATCACAGATGCGTAAACCTGACACGTATTTAGGTTGTGTATTATATTTTATTTGAAGGAAGATAGCTCCATACGTCTACTGCACAACGGAAAAGAGCGCAATCTATAACCCAGACAGTTCATGACCCGAAGAGGCTAGAGGACGAGAGAGAGAGAGAGAGAGAGAGAGAGAGAGAGAGAGAGAGAGAGAGAGAGAGAGAGAGAGAGAGAGAGAGAGAGTTATTTGGAAAAGACCGGAAGCAAGCAGGTGATGCTGACATCAAGGCAATTTCCATTCGATCGTTTACTCAATTATGTGATGAAATCTGTTTAATTTGTATAACAGAATGACTAATTGAATTTCACATAAATCTAGGAGGAAATGAATCATTCAATGTCATGTTAAATTTAATTTTTTTTGGTAATTGATTAAATTTTATATTTTACATAGGGAATATTATTCTTCTATTCTATATCTCTGCTCATACCTTTGTTATTTCATCCGTTATTTTATATTTTATTTTTTGTTTACTCGGTCAGGGCAATAACACAGTGGCTGATCATCTCCTACATAACAATAACCAGAACAACATAAGGCTCTCACATCATTCCATCACTAACAATCTCCATACCATGGAAACGTAAAAGTCTTAACATTATTTTTCCTCATCGAGCCTCCGCATGTATCATGTTTGTTTCAGTCGGGCTTCAAAGCTACGTCGATTGAATGTTTTACATATAAGTCAATTTATTTTCCAATCCAGCTCCCTAATACAGATGTACGCATTGCCAGTCAAATATAAATCAATATACTAACCACATATATTTACTGATTTCTTCATTTTTAAACTTCAAATTTCGCTAGACCTATCATTCTTTCAATATGTACTCTTTTGTTAATTTTTTTCTGTTTGTCTTTTATTTTATCCCCGCACAAATAACACGTATTCTGCATAATTAAATACATTGTAATGTCTCAATTCAATATATGATGTGTTCGGACGAATATGCAAATCATTGAACTTAGCAGATGGCACCATGTTAGCCAAAGCACGTTTCAAATCGGAGCTTCTTGAAAAGTAATTTTTAGCCATATTTAAAGCGAATATCATTATTGCAAAAACTGAAGAATAAATGTTTCAATTCTGTTTATTTCCAGAAATCTATTTGAAGACTACGATTGCAATCCAATAATATATTATATACATGTATTGCATAAATAGCATATATATGTGTTTCGAAACAAAACTAGATCTAAAATTAAACAATATTAAGCAAATGAAAGTTATTTCCGATGGCAATTTCGATGTCATACAAGTTAAGGGATTTTTTTAAAATTTGTAATGTTTTGGCTAGACCTTTCATTCTTTCAATGTGTATTCTTTTTCTACTTATTATTCTATCAGTTAATACTAAACGGACACACAGCAACAGGTACTTGACATAATGAAATTTTTTAACCTCACAGTTCACTTTAGGAAATGGGTTGTTTTTCTATAGATCGAAGTTAACTACAGAGAAAATCCGATTGTTGTACTGGTAGTAGTGATGCTACCTAGGTAGTAACAATAACTCGCAACTATGTCCCATTGAGACGATCTTACACAAAACTAGGAATGTTCTAGAGTATTTTTAAAAAATTGTCACAACACATCAGTCTGTCACTATTTGAAACTTCACCATGGTACAGATATATTATGTATCATTTACTCAAACACAAGGATAGGTTTACTGTATCAAATATTAAATCACTAAATTATTTAATATCTCCTGCAATGAGAGAAAAATATTGTCAGACTGCTTCTATTTACGTACTATGTGCGTTGCTGAAAGAACTCTATACCGATAAATTAAATACACCAACCTTATGTTCGAAGATTGGGGGCAGGTGGGGTGGGTTTTACATTAATTACAACTGATCGTCAAAACGGTATAACCGGAAAACGTTTGACATCAGGAAATTCATTTGTCTAGAAAAAATTTGGTTGAAGAATACAAGAATGAGATACGCTCTGGCTTGACTGCTGCACTGACTCTGTTTCACTGTAATAGCATTTCTACCTATCTCTAAACCATTCTACTAATGAATGCCATCTGAAGGCATGTCAGTGATTCAACGTTTTGGTTATCGACAACACAATTTATTGCTAATAAATTATCACACTTCTTAAGAGATTTCAAGCGAAGTCCATGAAAACAAAAATACTCTAATTACTTATCTTACGGATAAAAAGTAAATGATTGATATAAACCTTATCTATAAAGATTATTTAACCATCATTATCCTGGACGAGACTACATCATCCAGACTACGGAATACAAAGCACGTTGCACTGCATGATTCAAAGAGCCTCTCAGTAAATAGCAATGCCAATTATCCTACGTCAGATAATATAATTTAAGGCAATGTCAGTTCATGGTTTTTCCATACGAAATGTGTGTGTGGGGGGGTCAAAGTAAATATGCATATAACATGAATTATCAAGGTGAAAAGGGGTAAAAGTTGTCATGTCCAGTTGCTTCATCATTATTGTAAAGAGATTAAACTTAAAATAATTTTTATAAAATATTTAGGCAATCAAATAAATATAAATTTTAATTGAAAACGACTTGATAAAATGCATATAAAGGGGCATAAATACCTAGGTAAATCTTTATAATGAAGGTCAAGGTTGATATGTAAACAAGATGTATTACATAAATATGTAAACTTTAGATGACTAATCTGGCGTTGATATAAGTACTGCCTGAGATTCGTATTGCACACGTACAATTTCCGTATCGCTCACCCAGCTTGGAAATACTTTTACAACTTTAAATGTTCAGTTAATAATAGTCCACTTATCAAACATCGCGAATGATTTATAGCCAATTGTTTTAAATTATTAAAGAAATGTCATGTTTTGTAATTTTAAGAAATGCGGCCATATTGGGTGACAATAGCACTGGGGTTAATTAGCAAGTACCTAAGAAGCGACGATCAGTTTTTCACATTATATAAGCCGAGAAATTGAAGGTAGTTGACATGGGACTTAGAATTTTGGCCATATTGTTTTTCAATCAGTTCCCAGATGAAACTGGTGTGAAAAGCGCCATCAAATATGAGAGAGAGAGAGAGAGAGAGAGAGAGAGAGAGAGAGAGAGAGAGAGAGAGAGAGAGAGAGAGAGAGAGAGAGAGAGAGAGAGAGAGAGAGAGAGAGAGCAGGTATCTTCCTGCTGAAATCTTTGTACTGAAACTTTTAAAATCCAGACAAAGGGTTAGAAAGAATCTTGGAGTAATGTCTAGGCATGATAATTTATCCCTCACATCTGGAGAAAACGGTTACCAATGTTAATTCCTAAGAAACATTCAACGACGAAAATCATCGAAAACACAAACACTTAGATCAGATCCATTTCAGCTACAGATTTTACAAATAACTGCGGTTTGCGGAATTATATATATATATATATATATATATATATATATATATATATATATATATATATATATATATATATATATATATATATATATATATTAAGGAGCACGTTTAAAAGGAGGGTCTTACAATTTACCTACTAAAATTAACTAGTAAATCTGAGAATAAAACTGACAAATATTTGCAACATTAATATCGGCAAATCACAGAGAGCAGCAGCTGAATTGATTTTGGTGCAAATTTAAAAGAATTCCATCTTGCTGCAATGTTGTGGAGACTTAACAATATTGGGGCATATGCAAAAAATGTATGTGCAGAGTTTAAATTATTGCGACTGTTCTAGTAAATATTAAAGAGAATAAAACATAACAATATTGTATTTGTGTTTATAATTTTTTGTCAAAATATATCATAATTAATATTAAAAATCCAGTCAGCATGTCAGAAAAAGACCGAATCTTCGATTTCTTACAGAAATGTATATTTCGTTTAGAACTTAAGTTCATGATTGAATAAGTTTCTGCATTAAAAAAAAAAAACAAAAATAAAGACCTTAAATGTACTATAAATTAATGAACTTTTTCTATCAAAACTAAACTATTTCCTTAATGTTCGTGTGCTACGTTTGCCCTGAAATTTGATTGGAAAATGAGTGTCTATTCAGTAAGTAGTGTTTTAGGAAAAAGGCCACTTGCTGATTCAAAGCATGTGTTCTATTTGAGAAGTAATAAAATCATAGATACAACAATATAAATGATTTTTGCTTCAGATGTAATCGCAAGAATGAGTATTTTCGCAAATAAATAAGGTTATAAACCCTCTCTACCAGATGTGGCGCAAAATCAACATTTTCAGAAATACTATGACTGTTAAGTTGAATTTTCCATATTAAACATTATGCCTTATTTACAATTCCAATATGTTACTAAAATTATAATAAATAATATGGTAAATATCAGGTACAACGAGTTATTATATGGGGGAATTCCAATGTTATGGACTCAAACTTAGAAAAATATTTTAACATTATCAGTAATCTGAATACTTGATCCACAATCGTAGGAAAATGTTAGCTATATATTATTTCTTTGCCAAATTCATAACAATACAAGTGTTCCTGGTCAGGTACAACATGAACTTAATTTTAAAAACTAACAACAACAGAAATTATATATACATAACAGTACCTGGTATGTGTTTGCGATGATATAAGTACTGGCTGAAGGTCATACGAATGCTACCAATTCGATACCTACAGCAATGCTATCTAATGTTGAAAGACAGATGAAATCAACAATGTCTACTGGATTACCAAAGTAAAAACATTAATTCCCTACGGTTTTGAGCATGTCTCGTTAAATCAAGATGTTGGCAAGGATAAACATGATTGCTCTCTTTTTTGCGTAAAGAATTAATGTCTCAGCTTTCGAAAACTGACAAAGCAATAGTAGTAATTCATATAATTATGTGTGTTATGGTATTAGCGAAACTGGATTACAACCTTAAAAAGATCTATCATATGGATAATTGTGTTTACTGAGGACGTTATTCGCTAAATTTGTGTGCTCAAAGCACATACTAAAAATAGATACCAGTCAGCACAGTAGAGCAGAGAAACAATATATACTGTGAGGGACTTATGCCTGAAAAATAATGTTTATTTGTTACAAGATGAATTCCACTTTTTTGTATTTGTCTAGCTGTTAACCATTTAAGAAACAAATGCTACAATAAAATTTACTCTCTCTCTCTCTCTCTCTCTCTCTCTCTCTCTCTCTCTCTCTCTCTCTCTCTCTCTCTCTCTCTCTCTCTCTCTCTCTCTCTCTCTCCATATATAAAAATTTGTATTTCTCTTAATCATAGCAATATATTAATTATTATAAATCTTTCTTACAGTGTATACATACGGATATAGTCAGATCGGGACAATTATAAATCAGTGTTAATGGATACATGTTGATTTTAAAACTTTACGGTATTAGGTAAATTGCTTGCTTTCTGAGCTAGAATTAACCATCCTGACAAGGTGCAAGATTTTAAAGCGCAACAGTATGGACCCGATATCATTTATTTATGTTAAAACACCCATTTGTGTAAATGTAATCATGCCCCTTCTATCTGATGACACAGTGAAAGAAATATAAATGGAAGAAAAGCACAAAGTAATTCCTGTCGCGGAAGCAGTCAAGACGTTGAACAAATATTACTGATTAAAGAAAAGAAAAGCAATCGGTTATGTTTTACTAACTATGAGTGATAAAGTAATAATACACAATAAGGTATGAAAGTATATCTGCATGTTGTTGAGACAAGATCCTTTGCAACAATATTTATCCGTGCCTGATGCGCATTAAGCTGGGAAAAAACAGTGTATTCTTGGTTGGTTCCTACTTCGCATTACGTTCTGGCAGATCTGGTCTTATCTCTTATGCTTGAATTTATGAATATGAAAAAACACCGTCTCTGCCAACGCCTCTAGATTATTCAAGGTTGGGGGCGCATTGTACAAGCACTAATACATTATTCGAGAAAGAAGAGATGTAAATTTATCCATACACGTTTTTATCTCTTGTGTTCGCTATTCACTTACTGATTTAATGGTACTGCAGCATGAATCCCCTCCCCCGACCAAATTCATGTATAGAAGTTAATGATTCGTTTTTGTCATCTGCATACAAAATCCCTAAAACTCAGTGATTAACAGCATCGCTTACCCACACTTCTGTGGTGTAATGGAACAGCCATTAGGTAGCGTATATGTTAATATACCTAAATTTGCTAATCTTTGTTTAAAAAACGATATAATCTTCTTTACAGTTTTATTGCAAAGCCAATTCAACCTGATTAAAACCAAATCTGCATTGTCATACGTTATAATTTGACAGCGACGCTTATGGGTCGTGTTCTGGAAACCATTGAATTCGCCAATGAAAATGCAGCTTTCAGAAATTCAATAGTGAATCAAATCGTTCGGCTTACATTGGCGATCTTCAGCTATACTGTTGAATCTTCAAGATTTCATCTGATTAGCGATGATATTTATAACATTGGTCACCAGAACATGACCCCTACGCGGTCTGCGTCAGATCATCACAAAGGACAGTGTAGATCTGATTTTAATCTGATTCGAGTCGATTCTGTTGGTTGGACGTTGTCGTGAAGAAACAATGTAATATATCCAACTGATAACCAGTCTACACCTTATGTAGCTAATATACTTTCATTTGTCTTAGCGTCCCTTAAAAACAGTATTGTCTATATTATGATTTTCCCAGAGTTACAACGAGGAAGCCGACTCAGTTTAGCCTGGGCGGTTATCGAACTCTCAACCTTTTGTTTACGAGTCTGACGCATTATCAACCCATCTACGTGACTTCTATGTAACGAACATGATCTGTCTACAGTTATTGTGAGACAGCATCAATCATTCCTGGTCGCTTCTCTAATTACTGTATATCAGGATAGTACAGAACCACGTGGTGTCTACAGTAAAGCATTCAAATAATATTTCGTTTATATCAACTTTTAGGAGCCAAAACTTGCCTGAGAGGTGGATTAGATCAATCTAGCACATGTTGAGATACTCAACTTTCCTCACAATTACAAAAAGAAAGAAAATCAAACACACACCCTCCAAATAACCTCAAAACAAAACCAAAACAAAATGTTTGAAAAATAAGACAGTGGCAAACGACCTTTAGGGTACACATTAGCATCACAAATTAAGTAAAAGCCTCATGATCAAACATCTAAGACAAACACGAGTATTTAGAAACACTTTTGCCAAATAAATTATGAGCCAACCAGTTTTTCCATTTCCGGATTCCGACGTCAGGTTCTGATTCAGTTATTTTCGAGTTAAGTTTCATTAAGCAAACGCAGGTCTGGCAAAAAGTCTATTGGTATTCTCCTAATGGCAGTTCGTGTCGAAAGCAATCAGCAATTTAAGCCATTGAAAGACGGCTGGGACCTTATATAAAGGTAACCTGAGGCAAGTTTGTCGTTTGTCTGTCTGTCTGTATCAAAAGTGAGCATTGTAATCTTTTGGGTATATAGACTAATACTAATCTTCATTTTGAGAAAAGAATAAACAAATATATGCAAAAACGGTTAATTATATATCTTTATAAGCTTTAAAGTAACGTTAAGAACTTAGTTAAAATTAAGAGTAAGTACATAAGTCCAAGATTTCTCAAACAATTAAGTTAAGAAAAAAATCACCTTTTGCCTGATACATCTAGTATTTAGTGAATTTCAGACAAGGACAAATATAATGACAATTTTTTAAGCAGTCTGCTGCATATGCAATACGTATTGTTTGTCAACAGCATACATATCTAATACGTATTGTTTGTCAACTGCATACATATGTAATACGTATTGTTTGTCAACTGCATACATATGTGATATGTATTGTTTGCTAGTTTCGTTGAAGGCGCTGACAATTGAAAGTCTCAAATGAATGTTTGATTGTCCAGGGCTAACAAGGTTGATAGCACTCAAAAAAAGAGAGAAAGACAAAGAAGAATATTTTGAATGTACGCACGAGTCTGATTTATCTCAAACAATGCTACTAAGTATTGATCTGAAGAAAATTTGAAAGAACTTATCATATTAGCTTGGTCCTTTTTTATTTTCATTTTCTGATGTCAAGGCTTTAGTTGCAGTCACTTTTACTCACTTAGAGTAGACTTGATGAACGCATTTTCAGTTTAAATCAATATAAACAATTGTACTTTGCGCACGTAACACTTTTTCCAACTTAATACAAAACAGTGTACGGGTTTTACAGTCATCATACTCATCATTGTACACTTTCTTCGTGCTCAGCGCTGTAGGGAATATTTTTTAAATATATAAGTTAATTAAAGTAAAGGATTAGGATTAAAGGTCACATGTGTATACATGGGGATTAAAAGTTACTAAAAGCTTTGAATTAAAGGTCACGGGGGCATTTATGTAGATTAACAAGTCACAAAAATACTGACATTTTCAAGATGGAACGATCGCAGTACAAATATAGACCTATCGTACGTAAGTAAATCTTTAAACTATATCCTAATCAATTTCATATTCTTCTCCTCGGAAATTAATCTCTCACATGTATCAGTACGGTGTCCATTTTTTGTTGCAAACAAGAATGTGCACTGTTATCAAGGGGTACCATAGCAACAGCTTGTTTACGGTATGTAATAAAAAAGAGACAAACTGCTTCTAACACATTATAATGATCCGAATCGATAAGGTGCTTACTATTATTTACAATACCTATTCTCAGTGGAAAATTGTTGTGTTGTTAGCTTTTTTAGAATTAAATTGATGCTGAGGGGAAATAAAACATTTAGGAGAATGAACTGAAGGCATGCTGTTTACCATTATCGACTGTATATTAAATTATACTTCACAAACACGTATTTTGCAATGACAAATGGAAATGGATTTTTAGTTATCGTGAGTTATAGAGATTTATTGACCGCCTCTTTTCTGAACCATCTTAAGTAGAAATGACGTAAACAAAATCAGTTTAATATGTTATATGTCATGACGTTCATATGTTGTTTTCTGTTAACGTGATTGGTCTAAATAACTTCTTGAGTAGTATTCTCGTTATTGATCGGCTGCGTCCGTGGGTATTTTTTTTATGAATACTTTCGAAACTATTTTGTGCAAATTCATTTTCTGTAATTAGCACAATTGTCATTTAAACATAACATAAGCAGTTACATTATAAGATGAAAACAAACTCTCGAAAAACTACCTCTTTTGTATGTTTTTGCATCATTTATCAATTTGTTTTCATATTGTCCTTCTATCGGTCATGAGTGGTGCTGTACTAATTTAGAAAGAATATCGGTTACATATTGATTATTTGGTAGCCTACCACTACGTACTCTGATACACCACGCAGTTTCAGAAAATTGCTCTTGTAAAAAGGAATAGAGTGAATTGCTTGCAATCCGTGTTACTTTGCAAAAAAATTATTGGGGAAGCAAAAGAAAACGCGTTTCTTAATAAAATACAAGCATTTGACATAGCGATTAATGGTTAACGTGCCGGATTCGCGTTTGAAAGTGTGTTGTTTCAAATCCTTGCATCGAATCAGCCAGGGTTGGATAAAAAAATGTATTTCATCGTGCAAGGCACATTACTCAAATTGCTAAATCACATACTTGTTTTGATATGCTTTAATAACCAAACCAAATTGAACTAATTTATTTCTAGAGACAGATATAAACTAGTAAATAAATTTCAATATTTTGCAGGCCAAGACTACCAACAGATAAAAATTATTCTACCTGTGTCATAAATTTAATTGCAAATGGAAAATGTAGTAAAGCATCTGCATTTTTAATATCTACTACTGGAAATATAAATTGCAAAAGAAATTGTGTTTAATGAGAGATTTGTTTGACGTGGCAGAAAAAAAAATAGTTATAGGAGTGAGATTAAATTCATTCAGTCTATCGTCTGTTGAAAGAATCTGATTAAAATTAGTATGTATTTGTACGTGTGTGTGTGTCTGTGTGAATAAGTTTTCACAGGAAAATAAACAAAGCAATGCCGTTTTAACAAGAACAAAGTACTGACTTTTTTGTTGAAAAACGTTATAGAATACAAAGTCTAATTGTAGATCAAAACAGTTAACTATTACGATTATTTTGACACAAAAGCAATGTATCGTGCTAAAAAAAGAAATAGAATAATTTGCGAGTGATGGCGCGCAATAGATTGAACATAGTTGATTCTATTTATAAATTTAATCTGAATGACCACACATGCAAAGAGTTCTATTTATCTCATTATGAGAAATACTGATTTATTGTATCAGACCTCAGAACAGCAGTGAAATGACTTTGAAATACACTAGAATAATTCATTCCTTAACCTTTTCCTTTGCGTGACGCTATGACGTCATTTGTGACAACATGTCTTTTCAACTGTTACACATTGGAGAATCTCAAATGGTTATGGTTTAATATTGACATTATGGATCAAGTTTAATAATTTCCAGCTTTTGCGAGCCTTGGCTGTAAAATAATCGAAATTATTCAACGCGTCAGATTCACATAATGTGATATGCTTACATTTTGACATAAAAATATTAAACTGAACACACTATATGCAAAGTGTGCCAGCTATGTGATAATGCAAAGTATGAAATGAATATATTAACGTAAATATACAACTCGCATATGATAAACTGTGCATATCACATTATGGCATACATATTATTACCCGTAATTTTATATTTTTAAAAAAGAATTCTTTAAACTTTGTTCATCAAGATATACTTTGTTTGGGTACAGTTTGGAACATAATATTTCCTATCTGATTTAAAAACATGATTCCGTTAAAGATTAGTTTTATTGCTGTGAAAAGTTTATTCTCTGGTTTCATTGAATTATTGATATACCTGTTTTTATCTAAAGGGTTTCCTTTAAAAATAATTTAATGTTGACCACAAATTTGAAAGTTTGGTTCTTTGTAACTTCGGTCTTGCCCAAAACTCCGTTTTCTCCAACATACACCAGCACAAAGACTAATATATAATTATGATATACCCAACTCGTGATGTGCGTGGGGTAATCTACCAAATATTTCACTTGAAAGGCATTGTCAAGCACTTACTGGGTGCTGTTTAGCATGTACACGACCCCAATATTCGTGTCACGACGTTTCTGTATGCATATCATGCTATATCATTACGAAATTTATCATCACGTCTTACTGCAAATTTCAGCACTATCCATTCATACCCAGCCAGCCAACCAAAAATAAAAAAAACAAAAACAAAACAAAACAAAAAAAACAAAACAAAAAAAAAAAGAAGAAAAAACTAAAACAAAACAAAAACGATAAATAAATAAAAATAAGCAAACCTTCTCGTCAATATTATCTAAAGTCATTTTAATATTGGGAACAGCAACTTTAACACAATGTATTGTTTCAGTAATGTAATAAATATAGGGAAGTATTTGTACTTTTGGATATTTTTGGTTTCGCCCGAAGTAAATGGGGCTGTTAGGTTTGCCTCGATATACTACAGTCTCCCCCACAATATCCAGCAGTACAAACATTAGATTATATTGCTTAAAACTATTTTTTTTAAAATTGACAAATAGAACATTTTTAAATTAGTCTATGCTTTTTGCTACGAGAAGAAAGTTAAAATGAAAGGCTCCAAGCTAAATTTAAAAGAAATGTGGTGGTAGAAAATCTTCTAGAGAAAGGAATTATCTGGGAAAATTGACAGACACGTTCTGGAAGTAAGAGCTTGGAAACACAAGGGATTTACAACAATCTTATGTAATTCATTGATGCTTATTTGTAGGACTCATTTCAATGTATTTGCATAAATTTATTTGTTAAGTTCGTAGATTTAATTTGTTGATATGGTATACATGTGTTTATTTAGTTTATTAGAGTCCATATAATGATATGTTTCTTTATACAAATATTGACAACGTGTTGAAATTGTAATTCGTTTATTAGTGGAAATTATTTATTTAGAATTTTATGCCATTTTTTCGTTGAAATATGAGAATTCGTATGAATTCTCAGACCTACATAGGAGTTCAAATATGATACTTACTTGATTGCTGTGAAAAATACAGTAGAAAGAAATTTCATTCGTTTGTGTAATTGAGACTAGCTTGAAACTACTGTCTCCGTGAGAGAGAATTAGAATAGCCATTTGGTTGACCGTTAATTTTGTGAAATGAGATTGCTTATGTTCTGTCAGAGCCAGTTAGAATAGATAGCCGTATAATCTCTTTGAAATTAGGATAGAATTTATCTAACTTCACGAAAGTCAGAAGGTATTAATTTATTCCCCATTATAATGTGTGGGAAGATTTAGGTTGCTTATTTTTATTTTTTTGTTATTATGGAATGGCCTGGATAGTTCGATGTTCTACGCTCTACGATCTGCACTCTTAGTGTTACGCCTTACGAATCCTAAGTGGACAAAAAGTTGAAAGGAGAAAAAAGGACGGGGCACCTTTAAATTTGGAAAAGAAAGTGACGGAGACTTGGACGTACCTGTGCAAGGGAGTCAGAGGGAAAAGTCACGGTGGAATTAGGACTCAACTAAAACTATCAGGTTACGAAAACTATACAAGGCAATGACTTTAAGGCATTCAATGTGATCTAAGTGATGATTAATGTTATATCACGTAACAGATCGGCTATTGGTATAATTATTTCTTGTATTCAAAACTTCGTGCAAGCAGTTAAGGCAAAATAAGGAAGTGTATCTTTTTATTGCATTGTATTATTATTTATTTTGTTGTGAACTGTATTGATATAAAATTTTGATTAAATTTTGTCTTTAGTTTTAACGGGGACTCGTTTTATTCTGTTCTGTGTTCCTGCTCATTTCCTTATCTATTTCTACCGACATTTTCTCAAATTATATTGATATTTACTCGTCTCAGGTAAATTACACCGTCGGCGATCACCTCTAGGCAACGATAACCAAACGGACAATACACACACCAACAAAGCCGGGAGGGTTGTACCACCACAATTTCTACCAATTGCACAGTAAAGATAATTTTACAGCTGACTAAATAGTCTGTGATATGTAGCCGGGTTTGGATCGAGGGAAAAATAATAATGTATTATTGACAAAGTGTTTCATTCTTTCATTACCACATTAACACTTTGTTAGGTATTACGGATATTACTGGGAAACCATCCAATGAACATATCTGCCACCATCTCGGGCATTCTTGACCAAATAATTCACATGTATTCTCTATAGACTTATCTGTCATCTAGACATCCAGTCACCCATTCAAAACACATGTCTTCATATAACCCCAAATATTCAATAATTTGACAATGCCGACGAAAATAAAAATTTCGCTAAAATGCGAAAAATGAGACTGAGGAAAAAATAAAGGTAACTAATTCCTTGTTTAGTATCGAATATTTGTTTCGGTTTTTGGCCAGGGAGTGATATTGATTCCACGTTCATTTGTCATTATATGCAACATAATTAGAGTTCTGGATATCTTGCACATTGCAATAACGAACTGACATTCGCTACAGTCGTCGATGTGAGCTTATGTAGTGCCAAGAGCATTTAATTGCTTCCTTGCAACCAAAAACAAATGGGGAAAATATAGCGAAAAACATTTAAAACAGTTTTCACTGTTCATTTATTATAGCAATTATTTTGTAGTATTTTTGTAGTGATTATTTCATATTAAGATTACGTTTACATCAGAACTTTTTTCAGAGAGCAAGATTTTAGTGACTTTTACTATAGTCAGTATAGTATATTCTCCACTCTTTTTTTTGTTCTCCAACCTAGCAGATATAATGTTCTTCCGTCTGCATTCCTCTTCCAGTAGAAAGAAATCAAAAACAAGAGTGATGTGATGTAATTATGATTTTTAACGTAGCGTTAACAATTTTTCAAACATATCGCTACGATGTCTGCAGTCTGGCAGTTTATTGTGATGTCTAGCACTGGGACATCATGCTGCAAACATGTAGCATGATGTCCCACCCAGTCTCATTATCCTTCCTGACACAAGGCCGACCAATCCTAACACTAACCTCTTAATTCTGAGCTTCAACCGAGGCAGCTGTTAGTACCATTTTTGTAAGTCTTTGGTATGACTCGACGCTCTAACCACTAGGCCACCGGAGCGATTAAAGCAAGAGAAGCTGAGTTAAACAGTCTGCAGAGATGTCCTCTGCCAAATCATAACCCCACCCTCCCCCACCTCTAATCTGTCGACGATATCCTCAGATACAACAATCACAAAGAAGCTAGTGATTCAAGCTATTTTATTTAAGCAAAACATTTACATTTAAATGAAAAGATAAAAAATCAAGTTAGCAGCTACGATCAATGCAAAGATCAATACATATTTCCTTTTGTCGTTGATCTCATTATCTAAATGTCCATTTTTACAGCGCGTGCCTAATTTAGTTTAGAATAAAACGTGTTTATAAGTGTTTTGCTATTTTATTTTTTTTTGCACTTTACGGCATAGCAACACGTATATGTTATTTTGGATCGAGTCAATTGAGACACAGATAAGAAAGCGGTAGGATTTGGTTAACCTAATCCGTCACAGTAAATTACATTTGTGTCATTTTTTGAACGATTTGATCCTGTCTACAAGCAATGCAAATCCGATTCAGCAATGCATTACAGCGGGTTTGTCGTTGTTCTCAAGGACGTAAGGAGAAATTATTTCAGTGAAACGCGATCAGTGTCTTTCTTTTTACGAAGATTAATTTCCATGTTTGAGATGTATGGCTGTTTCTGTGTATTTTATTCTAGGTCTCATAGTGCTCGTTTTATTTCTCTGAAATGTATATTTGGTTTTAATTTTGCTTGTCAGAATTTTCATTTTGTTTGAGATTTTTGTTTACTGTATTTATGGTGTATCGTGGTGTTTTACGAGACAGTTACAAAATATAAATATATTAGATTGTTTCTCATGCTTCAAAAATTAATCCATCATAATTCTGGCTCTATTCGAGACGAATGAGTACCCTCTTATTAATTAAATCACTTGACAAATGTACTGCATATACATTGTTTTCGGCGCTTATTTTGACATGCAAAGCAACTAAATTCATTTGTAGGTTCTTAATATCAGAAGAATATTTTCATCACACCTTCAAAGAAACCTCGTGCTTTCTACTCTTCGAAAATATCTTAGTTTATAAAGAAGAAAACTTTATGCTTTTTCAATAAGCACATCAAGGTGATATTGCAGATGAAAATCATAATTACTTTACAATGACAGGGCAAATGCTCTATTTCTACCGAACTCGATCCACAGTACATATAATTACCAATAATGATAAAATACAACAATTGCCATATATCGTAAGTTTAAAACTTCAAGCGGCACTGAAAACCTTATCATACACAAATGTTTGCAACTCTGAATACCCGTGGCCTTACGTCTAAATAAAAGCGCTAACGAGCTCGTGCATGTATTCGTCAGGTAGAGGATGCACAGTGCAGAATACTCACTAACAGGCACTTACAGCCTTGATCTAGCAACTGAACAGATGGTTATAACATATTTCCATATTCTGTGTTGTAGGCGTACTTCTGGAAACTGAATTTGTGCTTGCTGACAACACAAATACCAATAAGCCTCCAACCCTTTCGATTATAACATATTTCCATATTCTGTGTTGTAGGCTTACTTCTGGAAACTGAATCTGTGCTTGCTGGCAACACAAATACCAATAAGCCTCCAACCCTTTCGTTTATAACATATTTCCATATTCTGTGTTGTAGGCTTACTTCTGGAAACTGAATTTGTGCTTGCTTGCAACACAAATACCAATAAGCCTCCAACCCTTTCGGTTATAACATATTTCCATATTCTGTGTTGTAGGCTTACTTCTGGAAACTGAATTTGTGCTTGCTGGCAACACAAATGCCAATAAGCCTCCAACCCTTTCGGTTATAACATATTTTCATATTCTGTGTTGTAGGCTTACTTCTGGAAACTGAATATTTGTGCTTGCTGGCAACACAAATACCAAATGGCCTCCAACTTTTTCGGTTATAACATATTTCCATATTCTGTGTTGTAGGCTTACTTCTGGAAATTGAATTTGTGCTTGCTGGCAACACAAATACCAAATGGCTTCCAACCCTTTCGGTTATAACATATTTCCATATTCTGTGTTGTAGGCTTACTTCTGGAAACTGAATTTGTTATTGCTTGAAACACAAATACCAGTAAGCCTCCAACCATTTCAAACTTTCTTCTTCTCTGAAATTCAATTCGACGTACACTAGTCTGAGTCTCCGACTTTATTTAGCCGTTGACTATTTAGGGCGAAATTGGCAAGTCAATGCCATATGCTAGAAACCAGTAAAATTAATATCCAGTACTAGTTAGTCAGTGACCCTATTGTCAGAAGAGTCATTTCCATAACGATTAGTTGGAAGACTACTTCTTGACCTGCTATGATTGGCTGGAAGCGTCACATCGGTGCGTCGCCAAATAACTAAAAAGAACATTTTTTTATACTGTTTTCAAAGATGGCGATTGATGGCTATGTATGATCTTACAAGCATTGTAAGTGCAAACAGTTGTCAGCGAAAAACCGTGCATGATATTTGATGTCATTACGACGGATGACGTTAGAACCAACTGTATATTAAAATTGCCCAAACGCCGCACACGCATAGCATAATGTTCGCCAGCCTATATTTTGTAACTTAAGTTCTAGGAAAATGTGTGACTGTCACATACTGATGGCCTTGTCATTTTTCGTAATTTTGTATTATGCTTCATTTCATTGTTTTACTATTTCTTAACACAGTTGTCATTGACGTCAAAATTTTTATTTAATGGGAATGCGAATGGAGGTGGAGGGCAAAAAAAATGTTAAAGAAGATATCGACGAACAGAGACTAACTTGGGTTAAACGTAACAATGAACTAAAAACGAAATAAATAATCAACCGTGCAAACGACGCCCCGTGAGTGGGGAAGAGACATTTGATATTTTTCAGCATGCAGTTAGCTTTCATGCCACCCGTAGTCATCATCACACACGTCATTGACTAGTATTATCTACTCGGACTAGGCATGTGTTGTTGCTGTTGTTATTGTTGTTGTTGGGCTTAATGCCATTTTCAGCATACAGGCTATACATGGCGGCCGGTATTAATGGTGTAGGAAAAAACGAGGAAATCCGCGGAAAGAACCACCGACCAACGAAAAGCTAGTGGCAAGCTTTCTCACATATCTACATTCTCCGAATCTTAGACTCGAACACACGCAGACAGAGGTGAGATGGCAGTGATCTGTAACGTAGAGCGCTTCAGAAGCCCGGTCATGTGTATATAAACATGCACGAGTGGACATGGTCATAGCATATGCACAGTGTATCTGCATAGAAAATGTGCAAATATACATAAAAGTCTGAAAAAAACCACTTCGTAATCGGTACACCTTTCTGTTTTCTCACATCAAGCATATGAGTTTTGATTTAGCCTGTATGCAAGCAATCAATTCTGCTATACACTAAAGTTATTTATTAAAGAAATGTGCAAGTTCTTCATTTATCTTTTAAGTTTCACTTGTAATACAGTCGCAGTTTTGGAAAATGTATTATTATTTGTTGGCAACAGAAACACCTACAAGCTTCACGTCAAGCTTTTTTGTGCCATGAAATATACGTAGTGGTAAAAAGGATCTTGTTCTAAAAATCTAACTGTTGCAAACGCTATGTATGGACATAGTGTGACTAGATGTACTTGTTCTCTTAATTTCGAGATTGTAAAGATCAGCTCTAGAAGGTTATTTAATTCCTACTTAAACTAGGAAAAATCAATCATCAGGACGTTTCCACCTAAGCATATCATCAAAGAAAGAAAGAAAGAAAACCAATACGCATAATATGTAGGTTATAGGAAAACCATTTATAAACTGTAGACGATGTTTTTAACGATATTTCTAAGTTTGATATTTTCTGCTTTTTACAATTTTTAAGTTAAACGCATAACTCGTACATTTAGCTAGTAGTTTTTGTGTTTGTCGTCCTGATTAGTAATTCAACTTGCTTTGATACTCTGAAGAATTATATATCTAGCAGTTTTAACTGACTGATTTATTTAAATTCGAATCAGTTTTCTGTTGAACACCTTACATGTTATTAAGTCAACGAATGCCAGGATCAAATAGTATAACCGAACAGAACAGAAAGTTTATTCAGTATGATGGGTTTCAGTCCAATAATACTAAACCTCCCACAGAGTTTGATCTATAAATAGTACTGTAAAATGCACTAGTTTACGTGTTGACTGTCGATACCTTTTAACACTTGATCTCTTAGTTTAAAAGACTAAATCCCCTAAACGTCGAAAAACTTGTTTTTAGACTTATGCTCTGACTGGACATTGCATTTCAAATTGCATGCACTGAGAGGTTGATAAAATATATCTCTTCGAAATATTTTTCGTATGAATTGGGTATAAGCAGAAACAACCACCCAACACCCTACACAAGCATGTGGGTGGGGAAAGTGTGGGTAGGTGGCGTGAACAAATCCAGTGAGCCTCAAACTTCCGATCAAACAGTATTGTATTGGAAGAGGCCCAATAATTACGTTTGTCGGGGAGTGGGTTTGTTTTCTTCTTATGCTACTGGCATATATAAAAACACAGCTGTTGTTTATTAAGATAGTTTGCACACTCTTTGATTTCTCAGATTTAGCGTGCCTTCATCTTTGTACCGGTCAATCATGTTCAGATAAGCGAATTGGTGCAAGAGCTTTTTTTTTTCTTTTGAAAATGAAAGATAGATCTAATGTTCACTATTTTGCAGTTTCCAGTAATGACCTCTCTCTCTCTCTCTCTCTCTCTCTCTCTCTCTCTCTCTCTCTCTCTCTCTCTCTCTCTCTCTCTCTCTCTCTCTGTATGTACATATATATATATATATATATATATATATATATATATATATATATATATATATATATATATATATATATATATATATATATATATATATATATAGATGCAATAAACTGACGACGAACAGTACGAAACTAGTAACTAACTAGCCTAAGCGCTTTCGACTCTTAATGAGTCTTTTTCAAAGGCAAATACAAAACATAGTTACGACAAACAAATAAACACAAAAACGTTGCGTTTGTAAACCTCTACATTTCTATCTTCACATGTGCTAAAACTATAAATACAACCAGCTTGTATAGACTAGTTGCGGAAACTGAAAACGTTGTTTTGTATTTGCCTTTGAAAAAGACTCATTAAGAGTCGAAAGCGCTTAGGCTAGTTAGTTACTAGTTTCGTACTGTTCGTCGTCAGTTTATTGCATCTATTTTAATTAATCCCTGACAAACGTGATCCCTTGGTTGATCCAGTACGCTTGAGAGGGTTGTTATTCGCCATATGATTTGTATTCTTTATATATATATATATATATATATATATATATATATATATATATATATATATATATATATATATATATATATATATATATTAAAACCATTCAATAGATTTGTCCCAATAATATCACATATCTGATAATCTCTCATAATCCACCGTTGAGAATGATAATTACTTTTGTTTTGCTATCATTATTTCCATTTCTGTTTAATTACAGAATTCATCCGTGACATTTGTATAGTTTGTTCTCAAATAGCCACATCATCCGCATACAATAAGGTAATGATTTCTGGGATAATCTCTGAGATGAAAACAGCCATATGTTAAACTTCATTCAAAACACTGGATTAAATTATGAATAAAAGGAAAATAAAATAACTGGACATGCAATACACCATTCTCTTTTTCCCCACAACGCACTTAAAATGTCCATCTGATGTTCGTGCACAGCATTTCAAGAAAAATCAATACACTTTGAAACTTGTAAAATGTTTCATCAATACATATCTGTACCAGAGAAAACCATAGCATATTATATTTTGTAATCGTCAATGTCATCATCATCATCGTCATCAATGTCGTCGTTAGCTCTACCATTACCGACATTTTCAATATATGGATAATCCCTTGTATTTTTATCCATTTTACAAAATTATTTCAAGCTACAATAGAATTAAAAATGAAATATTCGTCTCTGTTGTCAAATACAAAGCTTTATGTGCCGTATCATTCGGGTTAGTTCGCGAGTCGTCTGTATGAAGGATGTCTGTGCGAAGGGTTTGTTTTCCTTACATATATCTCATTATATTAGATAGCAGTACCAGCCACACCATGCTAATAAGCTTATTATTCAAAGCTGCGTTTCCAAAATGTCTGCCTGTTCTTCTATCTACTTTACCCGACTCCCCATTTCAAATTTTGCTCACGCAGTTCCATTTAGTCCTAGGGAGGTGTCTAACTGTCTGCACAACTTCATCGCAATTTTGATTCAAGATTTTTCGTTCTGTTAAGATAGTGTAAGAACCTGATTATTATCCATTAACAGAGTTGTCTGCAGTGTTGCTGTAGTGTGCTCCACTGTGACTGTCCCATAATCAGATATTGACATTCTTATCTGTCTTGTCACCGCATCCTCTATTGGGTCCCAGGGCAAGGTTTTGCTCAGCTGAATAATTCACCTCTAACAACAAACATATTTCTAGAAAAAGTAGCCAAAATTTCTGTTCTTCTTACCCCTAACACTTTCATCCTCACTTTTACCTTTCTCCATTGCACATATATGCCAAACTTAGTCGGATACAGTTCGTTATTAACACACATGTTTCTGCAACGTCACAATTCATAAATATACAAGATGGAGCCCTCTTGGTGAGCAAAGTGAAATAATGAGTCAGAAAAAATTGAGAATTGCTTTCATTCTTAAATAGAATAAATGACAATATTCCTTATGTTTTAACAAATAGTCGATGCTCTAGTTTAATTCAAACTAAAACTATTCATATTGAAAGTAATTTGATACATAAATGCATACATTAGCAAATCCAAGTACCATCTGATTCATCAGAGACAAAATCAATCAACGGAAAACATCACAACGTATTTCATGAAGTGTGCAGAACAGAAAATATATTTTAGACATATCGTGTCATGTTTAATATGATATGGAAACACAATTTTTGAATTAAGTGACTAGAATACTGAGTCTCTTTTTGAACAATTTATATAGAAAGTGTTGAATAATGGTGAAAGTGCTTTTTTAATTGTTGCTAGGATTATAACTTTCTAACAGAATATGAAAGTTTCTATAGTGCCAGTTGCATTCCGCCTTTGTAATATTTTCTAACAATAACGTTTATAAAACACTAAAAGCATTTACCACCGAAATGAGGGCGGAAAAAGAATTCAAAGAAAAGAAAACAATTTCATTGAAAGATCTATCAGAAAATCACGTGCCTATAATAGAAATGAATCAAGGAATGAGATCTATTGAGGTGAGAATACATCCATGGGATTGGGTCTCTTTGGGGGGAAAATATTTTAATCAACAAAAACCTAACGTTTCTGAGTTTAGAGCGAAATTTGATTTTCTCAGTTGAATTTCTTTCATTTCCTTTCTTTTATCTAACTCGTTTAATCTATTTTATTTGAAACAGTAAGATTGCAGTGTGTTTTCACTTCTTTGTTTTAGATATCATGTAATTTCTGTTTTCACACTGCAGTAACAAATGAAATCTAGAGATGAAGTGGAAAAATTGTAATGGTGATATAAACTAAATTTGATTGGAAACCATGCCAGGAAACAGAAACAGTTGATAAAGAAAGAGGATATAAGCAGAAGTTAAAATCCCCGTCTCTAGGTCCATAAAACGCTTGAAGAGAATCCGCGGATAGATATGAAGGCTTTCTTTACTACATACCCGTTCGTTGATATATAATTGTGACGTCTGTACGCATGCCTTTCACGACCCCATGTCCTTTCATTTATATATGGCTTTGACGTCTGTATGCATACCAATCACTACCATATGCCCTTTTATTGATATGGAGTTTTCACTCATTACACATGTTAGTCTTGCCCACATGCTTCTTTATATATATATATATATATATATATATATATATATATATATATATATATATATATATATATATATATGGTTTCCATGTCAGTTCGCACGCTATTCACGACCCCGTGCCCTTTCAGTGATATATAGTTCCGTCCGTCTGCCATTCACGACTCCTTGACCCTTTTTTGATATATAGTTTTGACATCTGTACGCACGCCACTCACGACCCCATGACCTTTCATCGATGCATAATGTTGACATCTGTATGAATCGCACTCACAATGGGTCATTTACGTATATGTAATTAAATTCCTTATGTATTAATTTTAAATTAATTTTATACATTTTTTCATTACATTTCATTTTAATGATTTTCAAGGGATTCGATATTTTTTCAAGAAATATCTGTTTGAATAGAATGCAAAAAGTGTTAGATAAGCATAATTTTTGCTGACCTTTGATCTGACACTTGGTAAACACAGAATTAAAATGATTGGTAAGTATCACGGTCGTACCTCATTGGCGTGATCACCATGTGTTATCAACGTTTATGTATTATTGGCTCTTAAAAAAGACTATACTGTCATATGTGTCAAATATCTTGTAGTATATGATCATGTGACCTATCATAAGCGTCGAAATGACGTTTAAGTGAGGTTTAATATTACTGTTTTCTACCTCAGACGTAAAATAATACCATGACAGCAGAGGCATTTTGTTATTGCTAGACGAGTTTTTTTTAGTTTTTCTATTCTTCTAAATTAATAATTAATTCTCTGAGAGACGTTTACCTCTTCATTAAATTCTTGGACAAAAACATATAGTGGAAATTATTCAGAGTTCTAAAGCCGGAATATTTGTTCGTGATTCATAAAACTAAACGTGGAACTTTTGACAATTCCTTCGTGATAGATAAAATTCAACGTGGAACTTTCAAGACATCAACACTGGATTCATCTGTATTTATTTGATCTTTGTCGGGATTCGAACAGAATTCATTTAGGACATTTAAATGATATGATTCATGTTTTTCAATTCTGGGATTATAGGTTATATTCATATGTTGTAAGTCCTTTTATCATAATTTGAATCTTTTATTTAGAGACACAAATTACTTTTTGTTACATTTACAATTCTTGTTGTCTTCATCTTTTCTCTTGTTATATTTTTACGAGCCTACACGTTGGAGTCACAAAGAACGCTTTTGCTGAATTTTAAAAAATATGTGACTCTTCATTTTGTGTTGGAAGTCTAAGAAATACAGTGGATTATGTGCTAAACTCACTTTTGCTACTTAATATTTAATCGAAAACAATGTTGACAATATCACGAGGTCAAAGTCAAATTGACTCCATACAAAAAAATTGTATTATGACATATAAACATGCTTACAATTTGTATATGTACTATTTCGGGAGATGACATATTTATTACTGCATATATAAGCTGTAATGTCAAAATCTTATGGACACCCACAGACACAAATCATGGCTGAATGAACCCAAATGAAAGCTTGAACCAACATAATTCCAGATTTAGAGAGTCGCTATAACCAGTACCGGATTTACCATTTTGCTTAGTTGTGCAAAAGCCCAAAGCCCTTGTTGGCTAGGGGTGGGGGTGGCATCTTCTTGGCAAACAAAAATTTTACGACCAAGCAAGATGCCTCATAACGTAACTAGCAGAAGGCCTTATGTGTCCTAAATCAGGCACTGGCTGTAACCCAGTTGGTAGAGCGGCATTCGCACATTCATACCTGCACAGACCAATCCCTTTTGGCAGCCATGATGTGTCCTTGTAGGTTGCTTTGGTGTGTCATTGGGAAAGGTACTGACGTCCCCCTTCCCCAACATGTTATAAACAAAAAACTAGATATGCAGCTTTCGAGAGTAGAACTCGAATCTACATCCATGCTCATTTTGTACAAAAGTTTCATCCTCAGTAAATCTTGTTTCACCGGTGTCATTGTTGTCATTTTCAAGGAAACAATTTGATATACATGCTACCGAAACCTTAAACAACCGAAGGAAGAGGAGGCAAAGTGGGTCAAATGGAAACGACTTGAAAGAGATTAATGCTATTTCGTAATGCACCATCTCAATAATAGACAAGACAAGACAAGACAAGACAAGACAAGACAAGACAAGACAAGACAAGACAAGACAAGACAAGACAAGACAAGACAAGACAAGACAAGACAAGACAAGACAAGACAAGACAAATTCATCATTACACTCGGGTTACAATATGCAACATATGAGGTAAAATAATAGTATCTCATTTTGCATATGTGTACATCAGCCAAGGACGATTTTGTCTCGCACAGTAAATGCAATATAACTCAATCTGACAGCATTATGTTGAAACTTAATTATATAGATATTGGTATATTTGGAAAGACAAAGTTTGTAAACTACTAAATATGGAAAACAACTAAAATTTCTAGCAAATCTTTAAAATAATTAATCTACAGTACTTTTTCCTTCCTTAAAAATATTATTTAGAAACACAATGAAATAATTCCTTTAAAAAAACAGAAAAGTAATAAACACATATGGCAATTTTGGTTTAAAATTTTGATAAAATAATAACTATCAATTTAGATAGAATTCATAAAATATCAAGTTTCTCATAACAATTTAATTCTTTCAACTTTGATACATTTGGTCTCATATAGAAGAGATTTGGTAGTAGCTACTTTCTGATATAATGCAAGTGTGCTGTTCATCAGTCAGAATAGGATATCACGCATACAACTATATTTACAATAGCTTGCTTTGCTTTAGGTATTAGAATGTGACGATCTACTTGGCGTACTTGACTACTGAAGAAACGTAAGGCTTTGGTATGTATAATGCACTTTTAGCGACTCAATAGCATACTTGCTTTGAAAGAAGAAACGCATTGGTAATTCAATATTCATTCAGCGCTGGCAGAAATTCTGCTCTTTCATGCTATTTTTGCTCATTAACCATCTGATTTAATCATTCTAAATCTTGCAACCTCTGCTGAGCTTTCTCCGTTCCTCACGAATGCACTTAACCACCGCGAGAGCAAGTAAGTTTCTTGCATTGTCGTCCATCATGACCTTTCACTATTTAAATGAACATATCAGCTAATCTTGTCGCTGTCAGCTTGACACGTACCAATCAACACTGACCTATGGGATAGAGCCGACTTAAAGAACTAGTCTGCGATGGATGTGATGCTATTGCTGTGGGCATTATAAATTTTAATTAGAGTCTGTTGAGAGAACGGTTAAATAAGATAGGAACGGGTCATTTCGAGTTAAATAGCGGAGAAACGATAAAGTGGAGAAAATCCAGAGACAATTTTAGGCCATTTGAAATAAGTGTCACAAATTATATTTTCCAGAACTAGTTATGAAAAAGGTTAGAGGAGATAATTATTTTAACTAATTGGCGTGTTAAAATTTTGGCGATAAGATAAAGTTAATCCTGATTGCCTTAGCTAAGCGAGGTGCATGTATGTTTACCAGACGAAATTTAATGTTGTAGGTTCTCTCCCTTTCGAAATTAGTCAGTCTGAGTTTGTGTGCGAATCCAGGAAGTTGACACCGGGAAATAACAAGTATTTCTCGTGACAAATTGTACGGGTGTAAAAGGGTTAAAAGAGAGATTCGGCTTCACTCATATAAGAGCTTTTCTCAGAAAGGCACAATATTTTGTCTCTATCGCATATAATATGTTCATTGATATAATTTTGTAATGGTTTGTTGCATTTATTCGTTTTAAATTTCTTCAGTTCGGAATTTAACTGTTTGCATTCTTTTGTTTTGATTGTTGAATCGTGTATTCTAAGCATGTCATACAATATTTATTTGACATGAATTTGTTTTAATTTGCTATTTTGTATTTAATAGGAATCATATATTTCATGCATTATGTCCGATACGAATTATCAGATTGGGTAATTTCATCTTTTAAATTATATGAATAGTGGAAGCTAGGAATTGTTTTAGTATGTCTGGAAATATTATGTCACTGAATGGCTAGTTAGCAAGTACTGTAGGTAAGACAAGATAAGAATACGTTAATCCATTTGTGTTATAAGTAGTGAATTATTTTTAACCGAAAATCGTACGCTTGCCTACCGACGTAGTCAAATTAGTGATTTATAGCCCATGGTAGGGCATAGTACATTTGCTAATATGTCTAGTTATATTATAATCCCGTTATGAATGTAAATTATTGTTGTTGTTGGGCTTTAGCGACATTTTTCAGCACACGATAGGCTATACTTGTCGGTCAGTATTTATGGTGAAGAAACCGGGAAATCCGCGGAATAGAACCCCCGACCCACGAGAAGCTATTGGCAAGATTTCTCACATATTCACATTCGCCGAATCTTAGACTAGAACCAACGAAGACATAGGTGAGATGGCAGTGATCCGTAAATGACAGCGCTTTAGACCACTCGGCCACTCGAGGCCCCAGGAATATGAAAATACGCTAGGGAAAGCATTACATTTATGGTAATAAGGTCATTTGAATCAGTTGTTAGGATACGATATTTAGGCTTAATTGTTGCTTAATTAATTTTGATGAGACAAGATTATGAATATTGTTCAGTCCCAGAAGAAGAGAAGCCTAACAAATATTTAGGTTGTGTACTTTTATTTAAAGGAGAAAAGCTTCATTGGTTCTCTGATCTCTCTTATTCCTTGGATCAATTTCAAATTTTGTTTTTATTTATTTGATCTGGAAAATAACACGCTGGCTGATAATCTCCAAGATATTAGCGGAGTTGCATCTAATTTAGTACTTACAAATGGGCGAATGTACTAATCGTAATGTCCAGCTTATATCTTTCTGCTCTGAATTTCCATGTGGAACGACTACTTTATTAACATACGTCATTGCTTAGATTGCCCACGTATAAGGCAGGAACGATCTTCAATCTGTCTGACTTCAAAACCGAGCGATTGATCGTTTAAAATTGCTACATTAATAAAGGGCAGGCAAGAGATGTAACTATAGTTCTCGACGTACGCATACTTGATCCAAGCAAAATATAAAAACACTCTTTTTAAAAGTTCGTATATGTTGCATTTTCTTGTTTGGCGCATGACTCAAGCAATTTATTGACCCCAATACATGTATGCATGTCAACACAGAACACGGTAAGCACGCTATCGGAATTGTTTGGTTATATGAAACAAAGAAACCATGTCTGATGATTTTCACTCAGGAATGATTGCATGAAAGTATATGTAAATATATTCGCCATATGATTTCTACGAAAGAATCATAGATGTGCAGCTCCAATATCACTTGCTTAAAAAGTCTGTGAGCGTTGAAGATTGTGCATACATGCGCGATGATTTAGTAAAATAGAGATTCCAGGAACATTATCATTACGACTGCATGATGGCATTGCCGATGTCACCAAAATTGATGTGATCAAGAAGCACGTGGGTTAAAATAAGGTCCCTTCTTCCGTAATTGCCGTCGCGTTCCAATCTGTCTATTAATACTCTGCTAATCAGCCCGTGTTGAAAAAGGCCTCAGTACGGCATTGATTGACATTGATTGTCGACGTTTACATGACTCCCAAGGCCAAAAGCAACTCTTTATTTTCATTACTACACATACGATGAATGTTGGTTGAATTTGTGTAATTATTTTGCCTTACTAACTAGGCCAGGTTCGTACCAAATACAGCTATGCTTTAAACTGGACAAGTTATAGTTACGAGCTACCTATGTAGGTGTCACTGTTGAAGATCTTGTACATATTATCCAATTTGGGTGAAACCTGCACAAAAAGAGATAAGATTTATGTTCACCCATACCTTCCTGTGGTATACCCAAGTTGTTTTATGACTACCCGATGAGACCACCAAAACTATATATTGATTTCGAAGCTTCCACAAGTTGGATTTCAAAATATATGTGTCCAAATATCACCAGACACCAACATTAATAACAAGTCAACATTTTGAACCCCTAAAACTATGTTACTATCGTTTACTCTGTTCATGCTGTCGACTTTTTCGAATTTTACAGATTGAAGTTATGGTAGTCGCAGTAGGGCTAGGTACCATGAAAAATGTTGCAAAGTGCTATACCCCAGCACTTGCGAAGAAACCATGATACGTTGCACGATATAGGGACTTAATTACCATTTTAAATTTTTTATTTAAATTTTCTGCTCTGCTGTCTCTGGAAAAATATATTGCTCTGGGTTATAGCAAAATAACACCATATTTTGCTCCTTCTATTATAAACAAGACATTATCTTCAGATAACGGAAAATAAAACATATTGGCTAGTAAGAACATTGCAAAAGAACTGTGAAGTATATGAATTTGCCAAGCAGATGTTTATTGCATAATTTGACATCTAAAAACTGTAACTAAGCGAGATGATTTAGCTTAATGTAGCTGCCACTAGGAAAAGACATTGTGCAGACAGTAGATATCGATGAAAAAAGATATTGATGAAAACAGGAAGTGCTGACGCTGAAACAAACAATTTGCAAGCTACACTAATGGTGCAATAGAAAGGGAACGTTTGTTGTTTTTGTTGTTGTTTTGGGGCTTAACACCTTTTTCAGCACAATACAGGCTATATATGGCGGCGAGTATTAATGGTGGAGGAAGAAACCTGGAAGTCCACGGAAAGAACCACCGACCCACTAGAAGCTACTGGCAAGCTTTCTAGATTTGATTATCAACATCCTGGAAAGATCGTTATCTAAGTAGGCCAGTAAACATGACTGATACTTACAGAACACACTAGATTTGATTTAGTGGACTAGAATCGAAATTACGTAAAACCATACATAAAACATCTGCCGTCCTGAAAATCTAAGGTTGATTATAGCTCTTGCAAAGGAATGCCTGATTTTGAAACATTTACATACTCGAAGAAACAACTGTTAACAGGGAAAAAATGATATTTGTCGTTCGTTTTAATTTAAACATTTTCCATGAAGTTGGATATGGCCTGAATATATTTCACGAAATTACATTCGGCTGGCATGTTAGTATAAGAAAGATGTGTCAAACATGGTAATAACAGATTCATAATTGTAATTATAAATGTATCTGTAATATTGAAGATTATTATGTGACAAACACACTATTTCGTAAAATCATTCTTTACTCTTGGAATTATTTTGATATGTAAAAATAAAACATGCTTTTAATATCATTTCATCTGTGACTAGCTTTCTTCCGGATTTAGCTACACTCCTTGCTGAAAGACTCTTCCTAAGTACCGATAAAGTGAAAAAGTACCGTCGTACCTATCACCAGAACAAAATGCCGTGGAATAACGATAATATCGAGAACCGTCGTATTAACAACTTAAATCAGGATTTACAGTCCGTGCCATTGACACACGTCAGAGTTGAGAATATGACTTATTATAATGAAATTTAGACTCCAGTTAGATGAACTTTACCTCGAAAAAGTTTTTTATCTACTAAGACCCTAAAAAAGAGGTCAATATATGCACAGGGCCTAATTTGTCCTAAATCCGGCACTGTATACGCAAAATCGGCACATGTGTTGACATTTTTCATGCGATGCAAAAATGTACTGATCTACAAAAATTATCATGTTGCTTATAGTTCTGAAATACCTTGAATTCAACATGCTAATGCTTATATATATTTATAATTCTAATTTCTCTTGTGACCTTTATTTGTCGAAAATTGATTGTTTTCTGAAAAAAAAAGAAATTAACGACTGAGGCTGAACGTTTCGCCTGTGAAATGTTTCGAGGCGGTTAAATCTCGAGTCTAGAGGTGAGTGTGCACGTAAGGTGTGAAAAACTAATTAGGTTTTAAATATCTTGTTTCTTTGTTTAAAAAATATAAATTTAATGTAATTTTCATATGAAGTGCTGAAACGATAGAGAGAACATTCGTAGGCTGGTCTTCTAATTTCCAGTATATTAAAATCATACTTAGGAATGATTTAAATATGTTGCTTTTCTTAATTATAAAATTTTTGGCACTCTTGGTGGGATCGCTGTTGTCATTCCATTATGATGGATAACAATTTACCAAACTGATTATTTTCTAAAGAAATGTATTAACAAATATACATTAAAAAGGGACACACATTTTCATGCCACTGACTTGCAATATTTGCTCTACGGAACTTTAAACTGAAGGTTACCAGCCTATCTCGCCTGGTAACAGACATAAAATAAGGTACAATTTTTCGATTGAAAACATGATTTGTGTTTCATAGAGTAGTAAGCGTTTTGCACGGGGGAGATAAATATAATAAAGTTATCCAATATATCGAAGCAGTTCTTGACGAATACAATGTAATATAATTGTTACAATCACCACTTAATAGTCCAAACATACTGGCAGGTCTGTTACTGCTTTCATGCTGTGATGAAATGTTTCAACCTGACATCACTCGGAGATCTACACGACTATTTCAGTGAATAAGACATTGATAATGGGTGACACTTTGGAACAATAAAGTGTAATGTCTTTAAGACATTGCAAAATTGTCATTACTAAGCATTTCAGTGCTGCTGGACTGGTACCAGATGCAAATGTAAAGATACTAAGCTCAGTACTTGAATTTTAAACATGGGTTCCTAATGACTTACAGTGAAGTAAGATCGGTAAGTTCCTAGTTATGTATACTGAAGTCAAACATGAAAACTGCTTGGCAAAAGATAATATGAATGATTTGTGAGTCGAAAGGTCAAGGTTGCATTTAATCCTTATTCCTGTATACTTAAGGTTTCTATGGTGATTGGTATATCAATACATTAGATAGATAATTAATGAACAAATAAAATGGATAGAACACATTAAAAGTTGGATAGAGCAAATATGTTAGATATGTCAGACAAAAAGTGTGCCAGATACACATCGAAAGTTAATTAAAAAATTTCATTACTCATTCATTTAGTCACTACCCATGCAGTATCTAAAGAGAAACTAATACTAAATGACAAGAATTTGTCTCCAATGCAAAACGTTGATAAAAATGATACAAATCCAACCGTTTCAAAGTTAATATGCACATTGAGAGAAAGCGATAAGCATGTCATTCACATGAACCTTAACTCCATGAATTCAGTTAGCTCTAAACATTAAAACGATGGATATAAATGTCTTGTTTATTGCTATCAATCCTGAGATAGAAATTCTGCAAATGATTTTAGAAAGATGTCTTCAAATTGAATAACTACGTTGTTTTCGGTAACTTGATGAAGAATTTCTGGAAAGAACAGCAATTGAAATGTGTAAAGCTAAATATAAAATGTGTACAACAACATTTAAACTGTATGTACAGTTAAATATAAATTGTGCAGAGCTTATATAAAATATGTAGCTAAATATAAAACTGTACAGCTAGAAATAAAATATGTACAACCAAATATAAAATGTGTACAACAAAATATAACATTTATACAATTATATATGTATGTATGTATATATATATATATATATATGTATATATATATATAATTTCAGATATTTCAATACTACTACTACTACTATTACTACTAATACTAATAATAATAATAATAATAATAATAATAATAATAATAATAATAATAATAATAATAATAATAATAATAATAATAGTGTTCATTTATAATATAGGCCACTGGCCCATGCCACATATCCATACATCATGCGGTACAAAACGATGTTAAAGTGCGTAAGAAAAGAACATCGTATTTATAAGAATTAAAATGCATGAAAGTAATAAGTAGAAGTGATATGTATGTATATACTGCACAGTAATCAAACAAACGGATTTCAGGGTAACCCTAAAACTTGTGAGGAGCAAGTTTTGTGATGCTGATCTAGAGTCTTATGTAGCAGGAGTCGTTCATAAAACAGTTTCTTTAACCTTTAATGGTTTTTATAATAAAAATTGCTAAATTGGTCATTAGAATTTTACTAATATCATTGTGTGTAAAGGAACTAAATATCTCTAAGCTTAGAATTTTATATACAAAGGTGGGTAAGTATTTTCTTAGTATTTCTCCATGAACGGAAAAGCAGTACTAAAATGGAAATTCCCTTTTAATGTTAACGTTACAAATTTGACACAATTTTTCCTCAGAGCAGATACTTTTATATATTCCGGTATATATCAATCGTTTGCGAGGATAACAAAGTATTGCTAGTGACATCGTCTTAATAACTCTGAAAACAAAACGATGTAACTAAGTAACAATCTAAACATTTTTAATTGGATGGGTTAGTGGCGTAATTACTGCTTCTGTATTTGCCTATAGATACAACTACTGTTTCTATGTTTGCATCAATACTTAGCGGCAAACTAGATTAACAATACAACAACAAAGCAAACCCACTTGGACTCCTCATAAATATTTCCCGACTATGACCTGGCAACCTTTACACATCTGACATTGATAAAGATTTCATGCATATTCCTGATTCGCTCTCCTTCCTTTTCCATATTTTTAATTAAACTTTTCAACATTATTTTTAATTAAACTTTTCAACGTTATTTTTAATTTTGTAATTTTAGATGGAAAAACATTTGTTCAATCCCTTCTTGTACTATTCCATTTCTGTAGACTGTACATTTTTATCGTCGTTTGAAACATCAAATGAAGAATTGAACAGCAATTTATAGTAAAGAGTGTAACAATATATACCGTGGTAGCCGCAGTATGTATGATACTATTCCTGTTCGATATATAATACCTTAGGTAATAGGTATAGTGGGGGATAGAAGGTGTTGCTCCATCAGAGATGAAGTGCATTTTTCCCTTGATACGGGGTTCAACTCGCTAACTTTTATGGTCCTTAATATTTGTATTACTTTACTGTGCTGCTTTTAGGAGTCCCTGTACTAATTCAATTTCCATAGTAAACTTATACAAACACTATGATATAAAAAATTCAATAACTTAAAATTTATGAGTGCCCATAATTAAACCTATATTTATCAGTATAGATGAAACCTGGATGTCAGATTCTGTGTAGAGGAAAGGATATGACCCGTGGCTTTTTCGGGACCTTCGTGTGGTTGAAACATGTGCTTTAATTCCGCACCAAAGAGTCAGGTGCTAGTTTTATTAATGAGTGTTCCTAATTGACTGTTAAAGGACTGAAATTCCATCAATAAAACGACGTCTCTATTTTTCTTTGCACTTACAACTAGGATAAGCACTCAAAAGAATCTTTTTCTAAAACATAACTTACGTTATTAGCCGGTCCTGGACACCCAAACCCATATATACTCTGTTAAATGTTCACCCATTTCCAGGCTGATTCCCATTTTTCCATAGAATTATTACCGTGCGTCTTTCAGCTCACGTATGCTGTCTTTCAGTGAGAGAGCCTATCCGCTCCAAGACGGCAAATCCTATATTTGGAAGTTTTGGCTCTCATTTTTTTTAAGTGCATGTTTCTCAGCTGTTAAACGACTAATAAACGTCGTTAATTATTAAAACATACAATTTGCAATTCGTCTTCTTTGTTTTCTTAAAAATCTTTTAAGCTTTGCACATCCCATCTAGTTTGACATAGATTTACACTGTTGCTGGTATAACATGTCCTCTATGTCCTCTCTGGTCCGTTTGCAAACAACCGGATAACCTGTAATAATCCTAGCAATGATCTTTCAAAATAGATTTTTTCGAATTATGACTTACAATTTGTAAGTTATGTGTTTCAAATGCATCATTTAGAAACCGAATAGGTTGATGCAAATGTTCGATCCGTTGCCTTGCCACATCCGTTGTCATCTCTGTTCATCCATCCATCATGATCTTTTTTTTTACCCTCCCTTAAAGATGGTAAAGCGGGAATTCATTTTCTGAGTTCATTCTGAGCAAAATACTTGCATATTCAAGTCTCCACTGTTCTGTTTAACACTACTTACCTTGTTTCTTTTTCTCCTAGTAGGCTGAGCAGCATTTAATTTTTTTTTCTCGCTGAATTTTTGCACTGCATCCCTAGACCATTTAGGTCTACCCTTCTTTTTAATATTTGTTGTAGTTTTGACGCATTTAATTTGTTCTTCTGTATGTGTATATTTATATCAGTATCTGGGCTATCAAGATTGACTCATAGATATTGCTCTTTGTTATTCACTTAGAAAAGTAAATACGCAGAGATTTATATATGCTTGATCCCTATCTTTAGGCATTATTTCTAACTATGTCATATCTATAATTAAATATAAAACAAGATATTTCATATATTGAGCAACTATCCTTTGTTTATCATATATTAAATCTGTTTTTGTTGAGTCGTTGCAAATTGACATTACAAAAGATACGAAATATTCAAACTGAATTGTGAATTTAATCGATTGAAAAATTTATATTTACTAATATCAGAATGTATGCTTTTCCTTCTTCATGCTGCATTCTTTTCATCATCTTGCCGTTAGAGCGACTAGTCATGGTCACACGTTTATTCCATCTAAAAGTGTGTCAACCAATATATGTTTTTTTTAAATCGGACCCTGTTTCGTTCAAGTTAAACTAGTGCAAAATACAATAATGCTTCAGTAACAACAGTGTTTAAATCAATACAATGTAGCTTTTGTGCCATTCATTATGGTATTTTCTAAAGCAATGCAAATCATTATCTCTGTTTACCTTGCCATGTTAATCTGCTGCAGGCTTTTCCTTTCCAGACAACACAGCTTTCGCCATTTCAATGCAAGTGCGCGTTTTGTACAAGGCTTAGTAGATGTTTTAAAATTCTATTCTAAAGTTGAAATATCCCTCCATATTCGAGAAGATGGCTTTAGAATATTTTACAGCTCTGGATTTTTTACCGTTTACTACTATACTGTTATCTATTTTCTATTAGATACCCAGACTTACGTTAACCTCCTTAAATTCAATTTAACCACAAGGATACGGCTAGGCTATATTTTATACATCGAGATATTCACATGCTTGTTTTAATCGTTCAAAGCTGACTTGTTTTCTCACAAAGTAAAGTCGGCGAAACAATTCCAACATCTGAATACATCTAAAACATGTATTTTTCATTTATTAATGGCCTTTCTTCTAACACACACACACACACACACACACACACACACACACACACACACACACACAATAACGCGAAGTACGCCAAAGGAAAAAAGTGAGAAAGCTATGAACAGAAACTAGATCCAAGAATTTACCAGAAGACTGTAGGCTATATATGCAGACTAGAGATCGAGAAAAAACATGTTTAAAAACAAAATCACATACGATACAATTCTCAAGGACCTAGTCACAATGTAGCCCCTGGAAATATGTTGCCGAACGTTTTGTACAAAACCGGAGATAGTGTCGTACTTGCTGCAGCCGGAAGAAAAAAAAAATCTGCTTATGTTTTTGGATCGTCTGGTGTTAACGCAGATATTTATAGCATAAAAACGCTAATGAATACTACAGGACTCACACTACTAATTCAGTTCGCATAGTAAACCTATGCAACCACCATGACATTAAAAATTCAATAACTTAATTTCTGAGTGCTCGAGATCAAACCTATGTTTATCTGTATAGATGAAACCTGAACGTCAGCTTCTGTATAGAGGAATGGATATGAAAGTCCATCAATAAAGTAATGTCTGTTGTTTTTTTTCACTTTCAACTAGGATAAAGTCTCAAAAGATTCTTTTTCCTAAAGCATAACTTACATTATTAACCAATCCCGGCCAGCCAAACCAATATATACTCTGTTTTATGTTCACCAATTTCCAGGCCGGTTCCCATTTTCCGTACAATTTGTACTGTGTGTCCTATAGAGATCTAGCAGCCATGGAAAAATCTGCCAAACAATATTGCTTTGGTTTGTTGCTATGGGCCATTCAAAGAACATATTTACATACCGATTTAGAGAAAACTAATTGGGAAGACGGGTGGTGGCGATTGAATACTGCTGCAAATTGATTTTAAAAAGATTCAATGCTATTAAATTTATCTTCGTGTATGAATAATTGTAAAATTATCCGTTTTCCTTGCTACTGGTTTAACTATACTGTAACAGAAAAGATTAAAAAATTTTATTTTCATAAATATATGCCACACTAAAAACCTTTAATTATATACAGGGCCATATGGGATAAAAGTGTGTGTAATACTGGATGATTTAAAAAAAATTTAAGCGAACAGTTTAAAGTGCATAACTTGTGTTTTTATTAGATGGTTCAATGACGTATTAGTATGTAAAAAGGATAAATAATTTAATATATTATTTGATGACAGAGAAGTGAAACAAGATATTTTTATAAAATAAAGTGACGGACACAGTAACGATCATTGTCAGAATTAAGCATTACCAATGTTTAGTAGTGACATTACACAATATCATGTGATAGGACACAGTTACTCGTGACATTGATCAATAAAATGTGACAATATACAATAACATGTGACAGTATGCAATGACATATGACAATATAGATTAACAAATATTTTGAACACAGAATTTACTCGACACCTCTTGACTTTGATAAAGTTTAACGTTGCCTTTACATAACAAGGCAATCTCTCTAAGTTTTATTGTTATGCATATTCTTTACTCGCATTTAGCATTTTATGCATCCATTAAATTTCAATAAAATGTTCTTTTTGTAGATTAATTTACAACCATTTTTATCGTAAATAAAGGAAAGAATTAATATTAAACTGATATCCGGTCATAGGTTCACAGACGGTCAAACATGTTGTTCGTAATCTAACCCTATCTTGCATTGCCAAAAACATTTTCGGCGTATATCTGCACGGACATTGGCCCTTATTATTCTCTTTTGGAGCATAGTGATGTACATGATTTCGCTGTATTGCAATGTTTGATTGATCAAGCGTGCCACGTCAATATTAAAATAAATATCTGCAACAACGTCATATAATTGATGTCAATTTGATTCACACAATGAAGTCGATACAAAAAAAATTATGAGGGTTCACTTGCCAACATGTATATAAGATCAGCAATGAGTGGTAAATTAGCCGTGAGTGCTTGCAATTAGTAGTCTGTTAATCAATGATGGAGTCGAATTTTTATAGTCAAAGAAGAAACTAAAAGGTACATTAACGATTAGGAAACCCACTGATTCAGCATGCATCTCACTTGGTGTTGCCACAGGTTAGTTAACGCGACATGCAAAATGGCAAATGGATCTATCGACACCTAAAACGATTCAGCATGTACGGTTTGATGTCAGCACTGCCAAATAAGCTCATGATGCATACACATACAAATACGCGTTGACGGTCGTCAACATTGCTTGTAGATATTCAAGTGGAACCAATATCTTTTAAAACAGCAAATGAAGTGGCAGTCGCGTTTGAATAAATTTATTCGCGTGGGACTGGGCCGTCTTGCTGCCTACGATAGATTGCTGCAGGTTGATCCTTGGAAAAAACTTCTAGGCGCAGTATCATCGTGTTGCAACAACATAAATGTTGAAGTCAGGTGCAGAAGGGTTGCAATAAATCTTAATCAGGCAATCGTTGAACGATATAATAATTGAAGCCTTGGAAATCAGAATTCCCAGGAATTACTAAGCAAGGACAGATCCTGAGAATGGGTTGCAAGACTACAAATCGTAGTAGCCGTCTTAAATAAGCAAAATCACGCTTGAAATTGCTATTATTCCCGTCAATGTAATCACGAAGAAACACATACCGGCCGGGAGACAAAGTGACAGGTATTTTTATGAGCCTGGTGAACGTCAAGGCGAGAAAAAAGAACAACTGATCATATGTGGAGGGTAACCACACATAAAATTTCCAGCGTGATAAGATCTATAGGAAGGGTCACAATCTACAGACTAGATTTGGCTGCTACTCGGCGTGGATTTGAACTTGAAAAAAACTGCAAGTAATTCCTGAAAACACAAATGTATTACCAGCATGGATTCGCGACCCACATTTACTTTGCGCCAGGACACTAGCTTCTTCATCGTAAATTGTCGTGTTTCAATAGGGGAATATTGCTTCAACTTTATTGTGTTAGAGCATGCACACTAATTATTTTGTCCTTGCTTTAGTCATGATAATTTAACATCATGATCAAGCTCGCGCCTATTGTTTTTGTCATCTCCCTGATAGCCAGCTAATTATTTCTTTACGCAATTTGGCATGCCGGGTATATCATCAGTGGATCTTGGAATCTGGGTTTGTTTATAAACGATCATGTGCAGCTGAGATATTTTTGTGACTCGATGCTGCCAGATACACTAAATTTGACCATTTGACGCGATCATCAACAATCTAAATATAAGTATCTGAGATCGTTAGCCCATGCAATTAATAGATTGTTACTGTATATCATAGATTTCAGCATGATAGTTGCTTATGAGCCTGTTCAACACCTTCCACAGAAATATCAATTATATCATTAAGAACGAGCATTTGCTGGTTCGCCGAAGCTGGAATCGCCACGAGAATTTTTTGTCGACGAGTATCCGCTGGTAAAATCAATGGTGATTTCCTAGGCAATCCCATTTAAGTGGACCGTTTATTGCAACTCTGGTCATTTCGTGTGTTGGATCATCAAACCATAAGAAATACGAATCACATTCACCAGTTCCAAGAAAATTATCAGGATGAGAACGGAACTAACAGCGTCGGGACTATATTTGGTATTCCAGAGATTTCCGTGTGTTAATTCAATTCATTAACGCAATATATAGTCCAGAAGGTCTTACGGGGTTCAGGGTTCCTGCAGGCTTAACAAAAACAAATTCCATAACTTTTCCAAAACTTTTGCAGGGCCATTTCATTAAACTCAAGGACCGCACTATCTCGCATTGTCAAGTAAATTAATGTAAAGAATGACATCTTTCGATCTAAAATGACATATGTTAACAACAAATATATTTAATATGTACATTTTAAATTTACCTGGGTTAGCATACTTTGATTTTATGTAGTAATTCATGTCATAATCCAATTATCAATGTAATTTGTATTGAAAAGAAAAAAGGAAACAATTCTTAGTGGTTTTTGTATGTGTTCCTATTTACAATATTAACAAAACACGTTACATTCTAGATGCTTTCTTTTATTTAGTGAACTACACCAGAAATCATGTAATACTTCCATTAGGGGAACTTACTCTTCTTACATTAATTGAAACCATTTATTGATTGTAATTTTATCATTTTATTTATTCAGTTCTCGGTGCTCTATGAAATTTGAAGTAAGCAATTTCTTTAACTCCATTGTCACAAATTCCATGACTTTTCCAAAACTGCAAGGTTTTGATAATTTCCATAACTTTTCAAGGACCTTGAAATTTATCTTTTAAATTCCAAAACTTTTCCAAGATTCCATGACCTGCAGGAACCCTGGGGGTTGGACGTCATGAATTGTTTTGTTAGGAAACACGAGCATCCACAGAAGAGATTGTGAAATAATTATTTGTCAACTCATCTACGACATTTATATCATCGGTGTATTTTAGCGATACCCCTTTCTTCTGCTCATGGAGAGATTCTTCGAGATAAAGTTTACCAGACGGTAACACATTTTGTTCAAACAGCGATCTCAATTTGGATCAATGAAATCGACCAATGGATCCACCATCAGATTCAGGATCACTCTGAAGCAGCCAAACTGGATCGCTTTTACTAATATTATTAATTTCCTCAAACATATTACCAGGGTAAAATATAGGAATATTTCTCGGCGAGAAATTTTTGTTTTGTCCACGCAAGAGCGTTGTGGGTCAATTATCACTACAGAGACGCCTCTTGTTTTCTCGTTGCCTGAAATTGCGCAAAACTTTGTTATTGTTTATACTACTATCTGAATTTTTTTTTATTTGAACACTACGATTATTCCTATACCGGCTCCATTCTAATAAGATGTTCGCATTCGTCTATTTTTTTCGTAATTTTCTTAAACCATTTCCTCGTGGTGCATTCATAAATGTTATGTGACCAGCTGAGGTACACAATTTATGATATCAGTTAGCATCGGTAAAAGATCATCAATATTCAAGTAATAAAGGGTGTAAACAACCTCTGCTACAGGATATGATTTTTCATAATATGGCCGGTCAATGCCTGTCATAATTCCAGGCTCAGACTTTTTATCCATGCTGTACACGTGATTGTTGAACAGGGTAGAGTTTATCCCGGATAATCCACGTCGGGTCATGGTAACTATCCTGCTCGACCATAAATTTAATTATAAATACCTTTATTACCAACTAAATGATCAATAATCATTCATGCCCGTTGGTCATTCCTTGTATCATCAATGAAAATACCGATGTGATCAGTTTGGAACGTTCTCCAAACATGAGCTTCACTATCACACACGAACTCATCTTTCGCCATTTTGATACAATCGTGTGCAATCATGTAATTGTAAATCATGTCAAGAATATCTTTTCTTATCGGATACTCTATAAAAATCACTCATGGCGGACATTGGTTTAATCACAGATAATCTTTCAAACTATCTCATAATTTTGAACAATTTAATCTGATTCTCACATTCTCTTGGGCGATTTTTGACCTAGGAAAGTCTGATCTAACACCAGTGGGTGTGAGAGGAAAAAAATCTAAACAGTGTATTCAATATAATGGAAGACAATATGGAGCGCTAAAATGATACGAGGCGATATTAGGGTGGTGGGTGGTGGCCACAATAGAAAACGCTGAATATTATCTCAATAAAAAAAAACATCGAGAAAATCTATGATTAAAAATCAATTGTCTTAATTGTTTAAAAATAAGTATATTTATGTTAAAAGTGATAATCGTTTAGAAAATCTGCAGGCGCGAGAAAAACAAATCGTGTGCTACATGCAAATACAATAAAGATGAGCGACAAGTTTGCTCTTTACAGTCAAATAAAATTCCATAAATTTCATTTGCCCAAAATATTTTGATATTCATTCAACGTGTAGCTTTTTTAGTATAATTAATTCAGCTCAATCTAATAAGACTTCAGTATACAACAAGCAAGCAATGTACAATACGTTTTTACCCCAGTACCAACACCGGAACCTTCGCGGCGTACTGATTAATACATTGCTGTGCTATAAATAATTGCAGATCAATGACCTGTCCATGGAGCAGAAAAGACTGTATGATAGAAAATCCGTGAATTGTAATCATCAATATACTTCGTGGAAACAACACATATTTCAATTATATTACAACTGATTATAGTAATTTTTTGTTGTTATACGGTACTAATAAGCATCTATTCAAACAGATTGTCAATTCTGCTAAGGTTGTCTCATATACATGTTAAATAAACTTATAACATCCTTCATTATCCGCTGATGAAAATAATACAACACGTAATGTCGTATTATGTGTGACGCGATAAGAGTTCAGTATATTTTTTCTGGAACCACGATTTATTCTAAAATAGTAAGAAGATGACGCATTTAGATAAGTCCATTGACACATGCTGGATAACTTGGTGATTTATGTGTGGAGGGGAATCAATAATCATTCTCTGACAGGCCGTATTGCCTTATCTGTATCTTTCATTGCAATGCTATTGCTAAAATAATTATTACTACAAACGTTCCCAGAGATACTGTATGCATGGAGTAAAAGGCCCCCTCAACCCCTGTTAATAATACAATTCCAGGACACTCCAAAAGAGTGTTACATAATTTCCTTTCAAGTACAAGTACAAGTAATAAAGCAAAGAAGTCGTGAGTGGGTAGTGTCATTGATGTTTTTGAAATACAACATTCTTTACATTTATATATTAGATCCGAAATATATTTCTACAACGATTCCGTGGTGAAAAGGTTAGCGAAGAATGAAGCCGCTATGACAGCAAAGCTTTGTCAGGTGGAAACTTCGTTCGGGTTCGAATCCCGTGGTTTAGAATGTTTCAGCGGACATTAAAAAATTATTATAACGTGGGCGTGTGTGAGATAGGGTGGTGACATCGCCTGGCTGAGAACAAAATAACACAATCATCAAGTAACGGTCACTGTTGTTAATTATTTCCCCTCCCCCCAACAAGGGTGTTCGTTTTTCAAACAGTTATGCCAGTGCAAAGATAGTTACCAGCAAAACAGTAATATTAAATAGTAGCACCTGGGTGCGGTCATCTCATTTTAATGATTAATTGAATATATATATATATATATATATATATATATATATATATATATATCTATATATATATATATATATATATATATATATATATATATATATATATATATATATATATATATATATGAACCAAGAAAATATTAAGGCGTTTACCTCTGCGATTGAAAATTACAAACAAATGTTTTTTACGATTTTGAAATGATACAACAGCGAAGGGAAGTGTGTAGATATACTCTGGCTGTGGAAAAATCGATATCAAAATGTTCGACGTGCAATGGAAATGGCCCTTGCCGGTTTACCTGCCGCACATGTCAACGACTTATTGCTAATTTTATTCCATTGATATGCGCTATTGAGAAATGTAGATAAGCTATCTAGAGAATATGAAACACAAGGTTTGCATGCGAGACAGTTAAGAAAACTTATGTTACATTCCTTATAGTCGGTATCTGTCCGATCCAATCAATCTGAATGCAATGCATTCGAATGCGAATCTACTGATGTTGAATCAAATAATGTGGTTATTTGGTCTTTGACAAAATATACTCGCGAGGGTGGGGGCTGGGGGAATAGGTGTTCACAAAGCTAAAAATATAACATTTTGCGAATGAATAATGTTAAGGGTGCCTTTATTTGTCTCTGTAATGATTATGGCAGGCCGTTCAGAATGTTAGCATTCGAAACGGGTAATTTCATGGTCTATCACTCACATACAAACTTAGCGTTAATTCTACTTTGCATATATCCAAAAATTACCATCATGGTTGGTCAGACGAAATCGTTTTCTTGACAATGCTGGATCATGACACTAATATGCAGGATTAACAGTTATTGATTCAGTCAGATGACAGAGGGACGTCTGGGGAAACGGTATAAGGTACATATCCAAAGGATGTTTATATCCCCGCCTGCGATCCGTGGACCAGTGATCCACCCGTGATACATTTGCAATCCACTAATTCACATATAGATTTACAGAAATCGTCAACGTAATATTAATCGTGCCTGGGGATACATGACGATCATCACCTGGTCGATCGTTCTAATATCTGAAAATATGTTCGCTTTTTTAAACTCTGCCCTATGCCGACTTGATATTCAGAAAATATTCGTCAGTGATATCACTTTATACAATAATCAAGAAAGAATGTTTTGTATAAGCCCCTTGGGATGATTCAAAAATTTCCCTTTTAGTTACTGTTTCCATTACATATTTTTGAAAGCATGCATGCTGCATCAAACTGTACCAAATTCATAGAAGTTACTGCATTACAGATTTCATGTTTAAAATTATTTTTGGAAAATTCACCTACATGCCGCTCAAAAATCTTTTCAGATCACTCTGTGCAATTTGTATTCTGCACTATTTCATCCATAAATGATTTACTAGAAATCCCACTGTTTCCAATTCCGTCAATTTTTCATCATAATATAGCCATACCGTGTATTTTTACCATCACCTGCGGTATCTGCTCCAACTATATTACTTCTGTCATTATCTGTCCCAATTTCCTGTCAGTTAATGTCTGACAAAATATCACCAAAGTCGTCAGTGTGTAACGAAGCTAACGATACGCTACCATCTGCCCAATTTTTAAATATGTTTTTCAGGTTTCTACCCAATATCTCCACTGGTAATGTTGTCTATGCTGTGAAATTTTTTTCAGTATTTGTTTTTATTCTTGATCAATAATAAAATCGCTCTGGTTGTGGTGGTCAAATGTAAGTTGGTGCTACAAGCGTCGTAATTGGAATCTGAGCTGATATTTCCATGTCGGGGCTCAACGTTGCTCATGTACTTTGATATATAATGACCTTGTATTCTTCCCTGTTACATAATTGATTCTACGCCGGAGTTCATCATTGAGTTGTTCGATTTCATCTGGTCCTTTGGCAATGTCATGGACGCTGAAGATGGGATCCTTAGACCCATCCTTGTTCTTAAACGAGAATACTAGTGAATGGTGAGGATAATCCACCAAACGATTTTGATATTTGGTGAATATTCATAAAGTCGTAATTGTGCCATTGCGATCTCAAGTGACCGACTGGACCCTTTAGATCCCCAAACTAATATCGAATTCCGGATACGTTGACGTCGCTGATATTATTGTGGTTGTCGGAAGCTTTGTGTTCGCGATAATTTGTTCCAGACGGGTAGTTATTCGCGTGGTATACATTATCAATGCAGATTCAAAATTGGTGACCCTGCTGGTGTTATCTCTTTAGGGCGGGGGACGCTTGAGTTCTGTGATACCGATAACAAATATCACTAATTTAATCCTATTCACACTTTGATATATCGTCGATTAACCCTGTCGAGATTATCGATGATATATTTATACATGCATTTGTTTCCACTCACTTTATTTCCGTGTCCTCGTATAACTTCCACATGTTGGTAGCTTTCAGGCGATAATGTTAAGGATACCAACAGCGCCAACAACAACAACAACAACAACAAAAACACCTATTTATATTACTGGTGTTATCAAGTGCGTCGCAGATAACGTACTGATTAACGCCGTTGTTCTGGAAACCAGTGAAAACATCGCATATACAACACTATCGATGACAATGATACGCCTGTGATATTATTTTGTTTGTTTTGTCATATGCTCGTCGATTTTGTTTTCCAACGATGCCTTCCACACATATGCTTGATTATATCTGTAAGAGATTCATTGTCACTACGAGTGGTATTAAGTAATCAACTGGGATGTTTTTGCGACGACTTCCAGACGCCACCAATATGTCGTTGAGTTACGTTTAAATCTGCGAGATCCAATATGAATATTTCCTCGGTATTTTGATTTCGCACAATTCACTCGGTTCCAGAAAAAAACAGCAAATCTATTCCCACTCATGAACGGTATAGCGTCCATTGAATCGCCATTGCTAGAAAAACATTTACTGATCTCATTAGTGATATTATTTCTTATTTCATCTCTGATGACTGAGATAAAAAGGTTTGAATGTCTAATTTGCCCACTATCAGTAAATGTCGTGATGATATCGTTGGTCGCATTAAAACTTGCAGAATAATATCTCCCAACCGAATATTGTTCGTTTATACTCTTCCATGTTGATCATGAAAAACAATCTCATTCTAGTCAATTCCAGCGAGACACATAATATAAGCGAGTTCATATAGTGTCCCATACGATGACAAATCAACGTCACTGGAAACAACAACATTCTGCTCGCGCCCCATAAACTTTGATACGCACGTGCAACATGATCGTTTTCAAAATCCTTCAACACCTCTTGAATGGTTCTTGATTTTCATTTATTCTCAGAGAAACTTAACTAACCCCGAGCGTGTCAAACACCATTGCGGTTCTTATCTGAGAATTCGTGGTGCAGAAACTCCCTGTTGTAATGGTGTCATCGTTGGGATCTTTTTCAGCATCACATTTTGCGTGCAGGGCTGTAGTGCCAGATGACGTCGTCACTGTGTGTCACGTCGAATTAGTGCAACTGTTTGTTTCGCCCCGAAGAAAACCTTCTGACATTACTGCAGAAACTAAAGATATGTGACAGCGATATCGCACAGGTATATCTCCTTTGAGTTGATTTTTACGTGCTGAGCAAACAAAGCAGGCATTAAATGCTTAAAAGCGACGATAACTGCGTCATGTGATCCATGGTTGTTTTTAAGTCTTCGATGAAAAAAAAGTTGGTTATCGGTTTTATCCACGATATCTTTTGAGAACATCATTGAAGGGACAGATGACCGTGAATAACCATCAGAATATCTTGCGAGACCCAATATCTTCGTGGCAACCACAACATTATCATGAGCTACCTCAATTTTCTCTGCCGTCGAAAGTGTATTGTTCACTGTTGAATAACGCCAGAACACCATTGTCTACCAACCCACTCAAGTGACTGCCATATGGAATTTCGTCGGTTATCAAAAGTATACCCTGAACTTTAATAAATGAGTTGTCGGGGAAGAAATATATAGATGTATTTTGAACTTGTACTTCGATTCGTCCACGTTAGTTTGTTTGTCGTGCTTCATTGGAATAATATTGATAATCACGCACCGACTCCTCTTGTAGCACCGATGCATCAGAGTGAAATGCGAGATCAGATATAGTTGATGTTCTAACACCATTCAATAAGTGGTGGATAAGCGACGTAGACGGGCCAGACCACTACCAGCTATTAGATTTCTAGTTATGTTGTTTTTACCATCTCGGTGGCTTGTTGTGACGGCACACAAGCTAACTCTTTTAATTCTTCGGTTCATTTGCGGCTTGATTTATTATTTTTTGACACTTGCTGACATTACTTCGGTGCTGGGTAGTTTTGCTAGATGTGGTTGCGGTTAACGTCGTCTTAAACATGCGTGTCAGTCTCAGATTGCTGAAAAAAAAAGGCTTCACCAGTGGTATCACTAACAGTGCCAATAGCTTCATCATGAACAACGTCGATGTCTTTCATTCCTAATTGTTTTGTAATCAGGTTAGTTTTTGGTACAATTCTTCTTCGTAGATACCTTTATATGCAAGCAATCTTAAATTTATTACCCTTTCCATCACAAGTCCACGCTGAGTATTGCGTATAATCGTGTTATTTTGCTATCGCCGATTTTATTGGTCAATCAATGTAGCAAGCGTCGATAGATTAATTTATTAGTACCCGATACAGGCTTCTTTCAATGACACCACCTGCAATTTAATCGCTGACAAATATTACAGTTGCTGTAATCATTGCTTTGCTGGTTCTACATTTGGTTTAATTAACTGCTCTGTACCGTCTCTAAATTCCACTTGAGTTTCCTGGTGTTACCCTTTCTGTTTGACAGAATCAAGGACTGGAAGATATTTATTAATCAACTCTAGTCATTGTCGAGCTAGTTTAGTTGTACGAGGTTCGATGAAAAGCGCATGTTCACTCATTATTATTTTAAGCGATTTAGTTACACATCACCTGTCAACTGATGTACTAAAATACACTTCAAATTTAGTAAACGTGGCGACATAGCCGGCCTTTTTGCACCCGGAGGAGACTGCAGCGGGAGAGTACTGGGCGTTACCATTTTCGCGGGAATGTGGATCTTCACTTTTAAGAAATAGTTGGCTTAATGGATTTCAACATTCCCCCGGGATCTTGCCAGCCAGGTATATATACAAGACTCAGATCGGCGTTTGGCAAATAAGATATCAATCATTTTCCAAGGACTAATGATGCATATGGGGCCTCATGGGGATGGTTTTATCGCCCGCGTGGAAAAATTCTGGTCAGCATAAAATACTTACATTGGCTTCGGTGATTAAGACCTACCTTGCATAGAGCAGTTTTGCAAAGCCCGCATCACAAATTTTCCCCTCCCCGTCCGTTTACTGTTTACCCCCACCTCATCTGCTCAGACTATACCTTTCAGAGATTGAACGACTATTTCACGACTCTATGCAGTTATTTCCCCTTACAACCTTGACAACAATGACGAACTCGGCCTAAATACATTGCCGAGTCGGGCTTGCTTTGTGGTATAGATAAAATTTAAAAAAAAAAAAAAAAAACATACGAAAGGTCAAAATATAAAACTTTCCGCAAAAGATTAGGTTATTATTATTATTATTATTATTATTATTATTATTATTATTATTATTATTATTATTATTATTATTATTATTACACACACACACACACACACATATATATATATATATATATATATATATATATATATATATATATATATATATATATATATATATGATCAGCCAATGTAACTGAAGCAAATTTAATCGTTTTTGCTTATCTTTAGGAGCAACTTCGTTATGTATACACTAACGAAAAAAAGTTTCTTTTCCTGCGTACATATACATACCGGATATATTTCATGATTTCATGCTGTGTTACAAAAAGCAATGTATTTTAACTCCTGGCTTCACCAGTGTTTAAAAATATTACTTTTTATGCCATAAGATAAAATATATTACGCATTTACTAAGGTTAAGAAATATCATCTCTATATTCTTTTGTTCCTTTGTCAATTGTTTAACATTTCCAATATTTAATTATTTTATTTCCAATATTTAATTATTTTAGGATTTTTTAGCGCTAGACTTTTTCAAATAGTTTTGTTGCATTGGTCTATATATTTTATGTTTTACTCATTATAAAATATTTGCTGTAGCTGATATCAGCTTCTAATAATATATATATATATATATATATATATATATATATATATATATATATATATATATATATAAAAGAGACAACACAGTTCTTTATAAAGCCATAAGCGATGCGACATTAGAAGTAACTGATTTGTTCTCTTTGCAGTTCTAACTCACCGAGAAATGATATTTTAATTAGTCAGTTAGAATAACAGCATTGTTTATACTTGAATGCTAAATATTAGAGCACTGCCTAATTGCAATTAGCTGTCAACCATTTGTGATTAATTTAAAGTTCGAACAGACCTCAAGACTAGAGAATTGCCTATAAATGCCGCCTAGTTTATCTAACTGCGGCAGCGTGGTCTGACACATAAGCAGTTTCACTACCTATTATGTACAATTGAAGATGTTAAAACTTCAATATCTTTATCCAATGTTAGCAGCCTTTATACCAGCAACTTAACAATATTCTCCTAAAATGAACTGAAATTACAAACGTGTTTTGATACTAAGGAAAAACCTGTCTTGATAAGATAATTTAATTTTCTTGACTGGTAAATCGTTTTTTGTACTCACCCCCCCCAACATATACTCCTCGTTCCATCTTTGTTGATAATGAGCGCATAACTAAGAGGATTTGAACATTTGATTCAGAACTAAACAAGGCAATAGGTTCCGCTACTTTTGAAAATAATTATAACTAAAAATTAGTTGAATCTCTCTCTCTCTCTCTCTCTCTCTCTCTCTCTCTCTCTCTCTCTCTCTCTCTCTCTCTCTCTCTCTCTCTCTCTCTCTCTCTCTCTCTCTCTCTCTCCACACACACATTAACAAATGAACAAGCATATATTATCTAACTGGAAAAAGAGATTCTTCTTATTTATTTGCAGGTAAATAAAGATACCTTTGACAAGTATTGAATTGTGTTAATACGTTGATTTTTTAAGTCAATGCACACGTTTTCAATCGGTGACAGACAGACAGATACATATATATATATATATATATATATATATATATATATATATATATATATATATATATATATATAGATAGATAGATAGATAGATAGATAGATAGATAGATAGATAGATAGATAGATAGATAGATAGATAGAATATGGGAATATGCCATCTAAATGGTCTTTTTTAAACAAAACCCTAAAATCCACACAAATATGTAGACTAAATAAATTTTTTTACTGCACCACTATTTAATTGGTAATAAGATACGAGATTAAAAGTAGAAAACTTAAAAGGGTTATCTTTCTCTGAAGGGTAAAAAGCATCATATAAAAAAGCTAGTGTAAATCATATGGTCACTATGGAAACAAAAATACTGATCGCAAAACAATTATTGAAGCCGCAGCCTCTATAGTATCATTAGATCAATGCCGTTCTCATAACTTTGTGCAATACATACAAATAAGTTCTGTGAAATAAAATATCGAACTGACATAACCGTACTTATACTTCATTAAAATTCAATGTAATTATGAAAATTCACGTTCTTCAAACTATTTGTTCACACACAAACCGAACAGCGACTATCAGGCTGGAGAGTGAGTTAGGAAATATAATTATGTGCTGACCTGTCACCGTACTCTCAAACAGTTTGGAGCACATAACTCGAATTCTAATTTACATCTCCTTGAAGTGCAATACCCTACGAAATAGGAATTACACAAAATTTCTGATAGTTTCCAAAATTTTTTGTGCTCGAGGTAAGTTAAGGGTGGTCAGATGGCATGTTTGGAACTTGAGATCCAGTCCAATTCTATAAATAAAATAACGATCAAGAATAAGGGTAAAAGGGCAGTACGATACTTCGAGAAAGATAGCCATGTTTAAAAATATGATTTAGTTCCAATTATAACTTCAAGAGGTCAACACATTTATCATCTTTTATAAGCGACTTTAGATTAAAACATAAATTTTGACAAAATTGTACATATAATTATTTAACGCCTGTCAGAAATCTCTGCAACAGTTTAACTGATAGAGAGAACCTGGCAACACTGTTAGTAAATTCAAAATAAATATTAAGAGCAAGCTTTGACTGGAATTATATGCATGCGCATCTTACAGGGAAATTATGATCTGCGAGAATCAAGAGTTAGTAGTGCCTACTAAATAACATACACGTGAGTAACGTAGTTTTTAATTTTTAAGAATATTGATAACTTTTCTGTCTTTTATGTAAACATTATATTTATCTCGCACAAAAAAAGAAAATATAGAAAGAAAATTACAATAAAATGATGCAAAAATAATACAAATAAAGAAATCGATAATTAAGAAAATAACATGATATGATTTTGATGCCTTCATAATGATTTGTGCTAAAAAATATTTGGAATAAAATTTCACCTTAATGAATAAAACAAGTGGCAATTCCAGGATTTAGAATTTAAATAAGTTTGGGTGTTTCCTATTATATTGCTCGTAACATTCTAGTTATCACGATGGAAACGAAACGGCACATGCCTTGATAAGCTATCAACATTTAAGTAGCTTCGAAGTGCTGTCGAGACGCGCAGAAAGCTCTTATAGTCATTAAACAGTTGTCACAATAACAATATTATTTGCCAACACAAAATTATGGCTTTATAACCATGAAAAAGGTTCACCCTGGTCGTTGGTTAGCCACTTTCTTGTTACTTGATCGCACGCACATGACTTTATTGTTCCGCTCATGGGTCTATAATGGTTACGCTTGGTTAGGAATACGTGACAAATTAGGTTGATAGTTGTATCTCAATGGAGAAAAAAAACCCACAATGAAAGCAGCCAATGAGAATCGAAACCACTCTACCTGAAGCTTAAAAGAAACTAAGTAGTTTAAAGAAGAAATACGTATGACCTGTTTTGGTGGAAAATTATGTGGTTTCCGTGACACGTCAATATTAAGACTGGCGTATGGGTAAGGCTCGTACTAAATTGCTGACTGCTAGGGATTGAATATGCTCTGTTTAGGGTATAAATTTAATTTAAATTAGATAACTGTCAGGTGGATGATAGAGGCCATAGTTAAAGTGAAGTCAATTAGCGGCAAATAACAGAGGGAATTCTCCGATGATAAGCGAGCGATGGCTCGGGAAGGCATAAAGAAAAAACAAATGGCTCCATGGAGAGAGAGAGAGAGAGAGAGAGAGAGAGAGAGAGAGAGAGAGAGAGAGAGAGAGAGAGAGAGAGAGAGAGAGAGAGAGAGAGAGAGAGAGAGAGAGAGAGAGAGAGAGAGAGAGAGAGAGAGAGAGAGAGAGAGAGAGAGAGGGAGAGAGAGAGAGAGAGAGAGAGTGAGAGAGCTAGAGAGAGAGAGAGAGAGAGAGAGAGAGAGAGAGAGAGAGAGAGAGAGAGAGAGAGAGAGAGAGAGAGAGAGAGAGAGAGAGAGAGAGAGAGAGAGAGAGAGAGAGAGAGAGAGAGAGAGAGAGAGAGAGAGTTTTTTTTTACTCCAGTTCTAAATCAAAGCGAATCATTCAAATGCCATATTCAATTTCGTTTATAAAATTGATTAAATTTTTACTTTTAATATACGAGGGCTTATTTTGTTTTATGATGTTCCTCTGCTCTAATCAATGTTATTCCATCCATTATTTGTCAGATATTGTTTTATATTTTTAGTTGATCCGGGAAATAACACCAATCATATCCTAATAACGATAGCTAAAAGCCATAAGGATTGGGTATCGCACATCATCACCCCCGTCTGACATAACCATTTTCTTGCAATTTTTCTTTTGGAAGCTACTGTGAATGAATTGCCTTTTGCTACATTCAAAGCAATTCCCGTCAATGCCACTAGGGACACAGTCTGCAAAGTCGCAGTGAAATGTGGCAGTGTGACATTTAATAGCAACATTAACGTCGGTAAGTATCACAAATATCGATACACACGATTCCTTGAAATGTCATAAAATTATTCTTACTGCCGTTTGTGACATTTGCTGGCTCTTTCCATGCCGGCCTATGTCACAATACGAGAATTATCAGCAACTCTGAAAGTATTGCTACCAATAAAGTTAATAAATTGGGACATTTACTGTGTTTTAGACTATATTCTTATAAATTCATTCACCTATTCATCCGTAAATCTCTTGACCTATCTAAATAAAAGCCGCGGAAGCTCCGATATTAAAGCATCCGACTGGTGATCCGAGAGATCGCGGGCTAATACCCATCCAGGCAAAGCCAGGTCGGTTGCCTCAATGTGTCTTTTATGGAAAAGCACAGGGAACCAGTTTTCTTGGCAAGATATAGAGCTAAAGGCATACTAATCTTAGTCGTGACATATTGCACGAAGTAAGCGACGTACGGACGCAACAATGATGACTAATGAAAGCACAGACTGACAGAAAGATAAATGCCATGATATTCGTAATAGATAACATAATAATGCAATCCCCTCATTATTATGGAGAAACTAGCTTTATCTGAAACAATATGACACTGTTGAGGTTGTGCCTACTCTATAGTAATGTATACAGATAAGTATAATTATGACACTGTTGAGATTGTGACTACTCTATAGTAATGTATACAGATAAGTATAATTATGACACTGTTGAGATTGTGACTACTCTATAGTACTGTATACAGATAAGTATAATTATGACACTGTTGAGGTTGTGCCTACTCTATAGTAATTTATACAGAAAAGTATAAATAGAATAATGATGATCATGATACTACTACCAAAATGACTGTATGATGGCGATGGTTATGATACTGACAACTACGACGATGATTGATGAAAATAATTGATGATCATGTATTTCTTTAACATGCAATGATAGTCCATTCGACTGTATCACGAGACAAAACTCATATCCAGCACCAACATACGTTTGACCCAAATCTATGTTATATCCTTCATTAGCTTGAAGGACACATTACTAATTGTTTTAAAAAATAGGAATCAGCCAAGAAATGGGTGAACATTAACTAGAGCATATACGGGTTTGGCTGGACAGGATTGGTTAATAATGTAAATTATGATTTAGGAAAAATAATCTTTTGAGACATTATCGTAGTTGAATGTAAATAAAAAATAGATACATCGTTTTGTTGATGGAATTTCAGTCCTTTAATAGTCTTGAGTTTGGAACACTCATTAGTAAAGTTGGCACCTCACTCTTTGGTGCGGAATTGAAAGCACATGTTTTAAACATATCCAGGTCAAGAAAATGAGCTGCTCATATCCTTTCCTCTGCACAGAAGTTGACTTCCAGGTTTTTTTCAATACTGATAAATATAGGTTTTGTCATGAGCATTAAACAATTTTAAGTTAATGAATTTTTAATATCATGTTGTTTACATAGGTTTATTATGGGACCCGAATTAGTAGTGTGATTTCTAAAGACAGCTCCAGCCATACATTGACTCCATATATGTAGGTGGAATTAACTTCATTATAAATGCCTTTCAGTGTTATATTCAACATATATTCAGAATGCAAACTGTTGCCAAGAAGAGGGTGGGGTGAGGAGAGGGAACGTTATGCAATTTGACTATGTTGGGTGGAGCGTTTTGCGTTTTGGTTCATATCTAAGCACTAATTATATAAAATTTATACAATTTACCATTTATAAAACAATTATAGTAAGCAATATGATATTTTCAAGATTTTATTTTTAAACATAATGCAGATATGATCACTTGGGTCTTTTCTACTATGCTTAATGGGGATGACCTCTTATGACTTTGCATCGCACTAATTTCTTTCAATGCATGTTTTGAAACTTTGTGTATTCTGCATTGTAATAAACTTGTGTCTACCTTACTTTAGTTTGTCATCTTGGAGGAATTTAAGGAAATTTTTGTCATTTTAAATATCATATTCTGTAATTACATATATATATATATATATATATATATATATATATATATATATATATATATATATATATATATATATATATATATATATATATATATATATATATAGATGGTCACCTTAACCATTTTTGCTCATTAGTTACATAATACGACAAGGTTGGCATTTTATTTCAGGATTAAATTAAAGAGAGATAAATGGTGATATTCAAAAGATGACTCTTATTACTTAGCTTTATTTTATTATTTTTCGCTTTTTTTCTTAAATAAAGCTCAAGTATTTAAATATTGCCTGAAATGTACCCTTGCTCTTTAGGTGAAAATGAACTTGCAATATAATTTAATATTCACTAATGTAATCTTTGACAAGCAGAACTATGCCATTTGCTTACATTTGCTTACTTACTGAGGCTGTCAAGAAAAACAAGAATGCCTAAACGATATAAGGTAATAAATATATTGAAAAACGAGAACCAGCCTACAAATGAGTGAACATTAAGTATAGTATATACAAGTTTGGCTGACCGGGATTGGTTAATAATGTAAGTCATGCCTTAGGAAAAAGAATCTTTTGGGACCTTCTCCTAGTTGAAAGTGAATAAACATAGAGACATTTTATTAATTAAATTTCAGCAGTTTAATAGTCTTGAGTTTGTTAAAATTAAAACCTCACTCTTTAGTGCGGAATTGAAAGCATGTGTTTTAAACATATACAGCTCAGAGAATGCCGCGGTTCATATCCTTTCCTCTGCAGAGAAGCTGACTTTCAGGTTTTATCTATTTTGACGCTTTACAGTTTCGTATTTAGCATAGGGTTAGAATTTTAAATATTATATACGTATTATTATTGTATGATTTAATTATGATTGTATGGCTGAGATATTTAAGTCTCACGCATCAATACAGTCCTTTTAAATAATTTTCCTGTAATTCTCAGCTCAGAAAACAGCATTTATTAGAGTCAGTCTCAAACAGGGACAGACATCACTCTCTCAAAAGTACATAATAACTGGTGAGCGCCACCATAAAGAGTATATAGGTATTATTATTGTATGATTTAATTTTGATTGTATGCATGAAATATTTAAGTCTCAAGCATCAAAACAGTCCTTTATAATAACTGTCCTGTATTTCCCACCTCAGAACAACATATACTAGAGTCAGAGTCTCAAACAGGTACAGCCCCCCCTACTTATGATAAAAAGTGAAATATTTAAAAAATTCGCATTGCATTTTGTCAACATTGCAACCAATGTTATGCTGAAAGACAGGAACATGAAACTAGTCTGTCAACAATGAATGTTCTAGTTTGAATAGGGATGGAACAGGTGAGGTTCATAAAGGTCAAAGGTCAATGTGTAAAATATTAACTTATTATTTAATATGGAAGAAAGCAAATTTGCTTTGACATCATTTATTTTTAATTTCATTGCAAATAAATGAAAAGAAACATTTTCATTATAGATTTCTTATACTTAATGCAACAGCTTTCAATTTAAGTTGACTTTATTCAGATATTCTAAGACTTCTAATTTCCCCATAATTAATGTCACTACTCACACAAACATGCCTCATGGCAAATTATGAAAGTTAGAGTAAGATAAGCATAATTAGATTTTTTCATGAATAAAATCAATGTTAATGTACCATTTTATTCAGAACATCATACTTAATAATATGAAAATAAGAAAAATAATTGCATAAATGTTTATATTTGTTTTTAAGGTGGCGCTCTATAGTTTCGTATATAGCATAAGGTTAGAGTTTTAAAGAAAACAAATTTCCCCGGGTTTCCTCACTAATTATACTGGCTATTTAAAAAAGACTTTGCATATTTTAGGCATTGTTCAAAGAACATTTAATTCCCTTTTTTTTGGTGAATGATTGATTGGTGTAATATGGGTTATAGAGTATACAGTGTCACATAATAAGGCTAAAAATAACTTGGTTTTGCCTTTAATCTATTTTATACTTTATTTGTTGTACAAAAGGCGTACAATGTTACCTGGGGTGAATCACTAACTACCTGGTAGAGTGATTCGAAATTACATGCAGGCGGAGAGCCATTAAAATGCATGGATTACGTGGATATTTGACTATGACTATTAATCACTCCTATGGTCTTAAGCTTGATACACTGTAAACTAAGACACAATTCATTTGTATTTCTTCAGTGGTAGGCGAACTTTCTACCATCGTCTCAGGCCATAGGGGTAAGTGTCGAAATTTGTCTTATTTGATTTGTGAAACTATTTCTCGGTTTTGTGTCCTGTTGGGTGACGTTTCGTTTTTAGCTTTTGTTCTTATTGCCATTTTATTAACAAATAGTTCTGTTTTATTGCAGCTTTTCATTTTTCGTTTTGGATACAAGTGATCCCGTCGGATGTCATAGTAACCTGTTCGATAAACTATTGAAGGTGGTTGGATACCATTGTAGACAGTTCGATATTAATATAGATCCCGAGAGTCTATTGTGATTGCGGGAGTCGTGAATTCTGGGAGCCATTGGAGTCTGTTGGAAACAATTGTTGTAGCTCATAGGATAGCAGGACATTAAGAAAGCTTAATGAACATTATCAGATATCATGGTACATTAGTGGACTAATGAAGTATCAGTGGAACTGTCGAAACCTAGCAAGAGATTCGGTGTTGAACGAGTCGACCAGATTTGGGTTCATACGTCGTATAAACTGTATTCAGTTTAGGAAGTGGATTCCAGTTGAGGAGCATATGTTTGTGTTCATTTACGTTGAACACAGGATGTGGTCGAAGTGCCAGAAATAACATTTTGAGTATTGCTCATTTTCATTCAAGAGATTTTGTGAATCTCAGTTAAATACTTTACGAGATTACGTGGATTTCATATTTAATTCATTTTTTCTTCATCTCATGTGATAATATTTGTTAGGTTAAATCATATTTTCGTTTTCATTATATTTTTAATTTTGTGAGTGTATGTAGAATATTGTATGTCACATGATAGTAGTAGACGTGTAAAGAGTCTTTCAGTTTGTTTTATATCCATATATATATATATATATATATATATATATATATATATATATATATATATATATATATTGTTATTCATTTCGTCCAGAGAAATCCCACTCGGTTTAAATTCTGTGACTACAGATTGGCCTTACACCAGATGTGCACCTTACAAAAAAGTGCTAGCTCCACATGTACATTTTCACGTCCCGAACTTTAGAGGCAAATTGCAAAAAAGAACCAATAAAATTCTTACATTTTATATATTGGGCAATTCATTCATTTTACTTTCAGAAGCTGTTATTGTCTAGTCTGGCAAAATTAATTTTCCCTATTTTAATAGCTGCCAAGGATAGTGTACTTTAGACAAATTCATGATTTTTGGAGCACAAGGGAGTAGTATTGATTGTGACTTTAGAAAGTTCCAAAAACGAAATTTTCCATTAAAAATAACGTAGCATTTCCAGAAAATTGCCATTGCAATCTAGGTCTAGTGGACGGTTATATAAAGTTGATTCTTTTAGGAATACTCATTCCTACTATGTCAACAGTAGAATAAATCTTGCTGTTAAGTTTCGATTTGGGTGGATTTATTTAATGTACTCATTGGAACTACAAAACCCATTTCTCCTTTTGACTACATTTTTAATTTGGAATTATTAATTAATTCAAAGACCTTTTAGATTATATTAATATGATGCCATTAAGACTGTTGACACATTAGTACACTAAAAAAAAAACGGGAACATCAGTACATTCATTACACAAATATTTTGGAACACCTGAAATTTGGAACGCTATACATTTTGACTATGAAACTTTTATGACTATTTGGGACTTAATTCACAGTGATGAGAAAGTTCTTGTTTTTTTTTTTTAGACGTTGTGACAATCTACCTAGGTGGACGGATGTTTATTCAACTGACACTAATCCGGTGTTTGATCTGTGGACAAACGCCGCGACCAAGAAGCCTAGCAAGTCGTAGTCGCTAAAAAGTGCTTTGTGCAGAACAGGGCTTGGTAAATTAAATCTGGGTGCTAATCCCTTAATAGGACATCAAAAGAGCCATTTGTAATAAAATGATGGGCAAATTGTATTGACAGTTCCGCTGATTTACAACTTGGGAAAGGTTAGTCCAACGCATCCACCGCATCCAATCAGAATTAAGCTAGTGGGTGGGCATACCTCAAAGTTTCGAGGATATTAAACTGACTCCTTAACAGAATTATTTAGTAGACCGAGGCAGATTACTATGTGATTGCACGATTAAAGGCTATTCCGATATACGCACTCGTAAATTGGGCGTGAATCGCAGGGAAAAGATTGGAACAAAGAAACCTTCAGAAGGTAGATATTCGTTTGATTTTTGACTCACACATTGCAACGCCGTAACTGTGAGTACTAATATTTACGCAATTGCTAAAATTATTGTTAGAATGAAGAATTACTTTTGTAGAGTTTCATTTGTGTACTTATTTTAGATTTGTATTAAAGTTAGGAAATGATTTATGTAAGCAAAATTATGAATGTATGTTTGAGTATGTTCAGAGCATAGATAGTTACATATTTATATATTTGTATGATTTGTGATGCAAAATAGATGTGTTGGTTATGATGTATTGACGTGAATAATCGTTGCCTGTATACGAGTAATATTGATATTGTGCTTTGTGTTATTTTGTTATGATTTTACATTGTTTACCATTCATGAATGTATGAGTATTTCGGTGGGAATGGATGCGTGACCCATGAAGTAAGATAGCCTTATCTGATAAGTTATTTGGGATTAGTGAGAGTATGTGCCAAGCAAAATAGTACACCTTCTTTGTGTTTTATAGGAAGCTTTCAGGGTGGGATAACTTCAGTTAGGAGAGTCCCGAGAGTCTGAGAGAAGACTGAAGTAGGACTGTTGGTTCTGTCAGGGTCGACGGATTGGACTCGACGGTTCGACGAGGAAGTCGACGTAAAGGGAAGTAGAGGTGGAGAGGAGATTCGAAGGAGCAAAGTAGGAGTAGAAGTGAAGATGAAAGTCGAAGGAGTAAAAGAGTACATGAGAAATTTAGAGAGAAAGATGAGTAGAACCAAGGACAAGGCTAAATTCTCACACTGATTCAGATGATGAAATAGGCACAAAAGGGTCGAGCGATTGGGAAGCTCGCATGTTGAAATTGTTATTAAACTGTTTTATTTAATTCCACCCCTTTGTACTTTTGTATTTAATTGTTTAATTTCACCCTTTAGTACTTTTGTATTTAACTGTCGGCATTGCTGACTGGGGGCTCAGAACCATATTCACCTACTTCTGAACCATAATCGAGCATGGGTGGGTGTCATACCTAAATTTGGAAACGCCCCATCCCATTTTCATATAACCAAAACCATACACGGGTATAAAAATAAAAAAACCCGTAACACTGGGGGCATAACACTCGAGTGTATAACTAAAACCCCCCGTAACAGACATCGTATCCAAGGTCAAAAAATTATTTGTTAAATTTTACAAAACTTGTTGGTTTTCGCTCTTTTGTTTGTTAGGTTAAGACCATAGAGTCGTAAGACAAGTGTTAGCACCTATTTCAAACTACAAATGTTTTATTTGAATCTTGAACGTAGACAACCTGTGTATATCAGTGCCATTGTTTTATGATATGGAAAGAGACAATATTATTTTTCGGGATGGATACGTCATTTATGATCAACATACAGAAATTTTCACCAACGCTCAAAGCAGTCTTGTAGCATTGTCAATAGCTTCAGTATAATTAAAAATTTTAACCATTAATAAGCGTTTTCCTTGTATCAAAAATCACTCGTAAATAAGAGCTAAGCATAGAAGCTGGCGACATGAAACAGTTTTGACACACATAAAAATACACGTCTCGCCTTTAGCATGCAAAAGTGTATCTTTTTTATCCAAACTAAAGTAAATGACTACATTATTCTATAGAAATGTACCAGTACCCCTAAATTTAACTGGATGTAAATTTGACTCTTTAAAGTTAAATTAGGTTTTTTAGATCTGATCTGAAATTAGTTTATATTATTTGCCAATAAGTCAATACATGACCATAACATATAAATATGTACATCATTAAAACAAAGAAAAGCAACAATGTATTCATGGATTTCATTCGTCACATGACGCATCTGTGCTACATGGGTGGGAAAACTTATAATGTAGTCAGGGAAAATGCTTCCTTTTTTATAGGAAAAAAAACACAAATAGGAAGGAATATAAAGTGATTTCCGGGAGTAGGCATTACTTGTGAATTAGTACGGAATTCCATAGCAAACAAATTTAAAATTTAAAAAAAAAATGCTACAAATATTTACCCCGTTATTTGATTTCAACGAATATTCTTATGAATATCAGTTCAATTTCTAAACCGCCCACGAATATTAAAATTTTGAAAAATGGTAGAAAAATATTATAAAACAATTAAATCTTGCACAGATATTGCCTGCATATATTGGTAGCAAAAAATAAAATATTGATCCTACAAATATAACTAGGACATTTCGTATGCCAGTTCGTACTCTGCTGATGATGTAACCGCTCCGATGGCCTAAATGGCTAGAGCGTCGACCTCGGATACAGGGGATGGCGGGGTTTAATCCCGGCTGAGTCAAAACAGACATTTTTTTAAAAAAAAATGGCAGCATCAGCTGCCTCTTTTGGCGTTCAGCATTAAGTGGTTAGCGTTAGGATTGGTTGACATGGTGTCAGGATAATATGAATAGGTGGGACATGATGCCTCAGTGTTAGACATCACTTAAACCTGTAACACTGCAGACACCGTAGCGGTGTGACTGAAACCTTTTTAAACCTGCGTTAAAAATTCATATCACACACGCACGCACGCACATACACGGTTTTCATCAGAGTAGGTGTTTGTGTATGTTATTTAGCATTATCTAAAGAATCACATCTTGTCTTTGAGCGATTCATTAATCTCTGCATGAACCTTAACAGTAAATCAATTTTGAGCTGAGTTATTGAAAAGTACAGAAGTTGTATCGGCGAAAGATACTAAAACGTCAATATTAACCATTATGATTACCGTTTTAAAAAAAGTCTCTCGTTTCGAATTTAAAACGTCAACAACTGCAAATCATTCCAAACATAAATACTCTTCAGCAAAGCTATGCACGATAAAATAATCACTTCATAGAAACTATGCAGGAAATAATTTGTAATGCGCTTTTCGTGCGTGGTTGTTTTCCCAGCTTTGGCGCATCGCGCATTTCACTGAAGTTAGTCTTTGTTTTCATTTTTTGACGCAGTGCAGTATTTAGCGCTGTTGATTTTATGGAGTGAAGGGTAACAACCTAAACGAACGAGAAAATGATTCTCAGATAGTATTTCCTTTAGATAATCCCATACATGTGGTATTTATCATTACTTCTTTCTATTGCTTCCCTTCTCTAATATCCTGCCAGCCACAAGCAGTCGCTTTCAAAATATTTGAATCTTCTCCCTAAATTCTTTTGGCGCTATTCCAGTTTTGGGATGCGCTTGACTTATATTTCGTATAACTAATAAATCTGATTGACGATCCAAATTTAAGTGAATGTTGCTTTTTTGACATTTATAATTAGCTTCATTCCTTATTATTGTAATTTTAAAACCATAATGCTCTTTAGAAGTGCGTTATTCATCTCATATTCGCGTAAAGATAAACGCAATTTATAAACGTTGCTCAGTTTTCTTGATAAGGAACTGAAAGAAATTTAGACCTGAACGCTGAAAGATATTTTTCTTTTGAAATTTAGTTATTTTGCATACTTAAAAATGGCTGTCCAACATTATAATCATTCTTCAGAAAGCTCGATAGAACTCTGTAGTTCATTATTTTTTCGCAACATTTGATATGAATAATTACTGGTAAAATCCAGTCAATTAAATTTTTAGAACGGGCCTTCTTAAAGGTTTCGAGACACAAAGAAAGACACTAAAAGAATGAAGTAAATATTATGACAAGAAAGAAAATATAATACTCACATGACTACTGTGTTATGTATGTTAATAAACCCATGTAATAAGTTTTAACTATACAACAGGTGTAATATCATCCCATTACGTAACAAATAACGTAAAGGTGGCGTTCACCAGTTATTATGTACTTTTGAGATAGTGATGTATGTAAGGTGAAGTTGTTTGCATTCTTAACATGAATAGTGGAGAGAATGTTGGCATACCTATATACTACTTTCATGTAATGTGGCTGAAATTTCTTTGGATATTGTACTTTTGGAAATTTTAAATGATCTTAGGACACAGCTAACTAAAATAGCTGCTCCCTTGTGCTCCAAAAATCAACCTGAATTTAAGTACACTATTCTTGGCAGCTATTAAAATATGGAAAATGAATTTTGCTAAATTAGACAATACCAGATTCTAAAAGGCAATGAATGAATTACCAAATACATAAAATGGTAAATAAAAGTTATCGGCTCTTTTGTTTTACAATTTACCTCTGAAGTTCCAGAAGAGAAAATCAGCAAGTAGAGCTAGCACTTTTTTGAAAGATGCGCATCTGTAGTAAGGCCAAGCTGTATACTCTCTAACTCATAATAAACCCATCAATCATACATCAAAATAAAGGGAATTAAAGGTTCTTTGAACAATACCTAAGATATACAAAGTCTCTTTTTAAGTAGCCATTATAACTAGTGAGGAAACCCGGGGAAACTATTTTTCTTTAAAATTTTTAACCCCATGCTAAATACGAAACTGTAGAGCGCCACCTTAAAAACAAATATAAACATTTATGAAATTATTTTTCTTATTTTCATATTGCTATGTATGATGTTCTGAGTACAATGGTACATTAACATTGATTTTATTCATGAAAATAAGCTAATTATGCTTATTTTGCCCATGTATACATAATTTGCCATGAGGCATGTTTGGGTGAGTAGTGACTTTCATTATGGGGAAATTAGCCTTAGAATATAGGAATAAGGTCAACTTAAATTGAAAACTGTTGTATTAAGTAAAAGAAGTACATAGTGAAAATGTTCTTTTCATTTATTTGCAATGGAATTAAAAAATAAATGATAAAGAAAATTTGGTTTCTTCCATATCAAAGAATTAGTTAATATTTTACCCTTTGACCTTTATGAACGTCACCAGTTTTATCCTTTTTCTAATTGTAAAATGTATTGTTGAGATCTCGGGAATAAATATGGCTAGTTTCATGTTCCTGTCTATCAGCAAAACACTGTTTGCTATGTGGACAAAATGTTATGCGCATTTTTAAAATAGTTCACTTTTTATCATAAGGGAGGTTGTACCTGTTTGAAACTGACTCTAATAAATGCTGTTCTGAGGGGTAAATACAGGACAATTATTACAAAGGGCTGTTTTGATGCTTGCTTCTTAAATATTTCAGCCATACAATCAAAATTAAATCGTACAATAATAATAATACCTATATACTCTTCATGGTGGCACTCACCAGTTATTATGTACTTTTGAGAGAGTGATGTATGTAAGGTGAAGTTGTTTGCATTTTAAACATGCATAGTGGAGAGAATGTTGGCATACCTATATACTACTTTCATGTAATTTGACTGAAATTCTTTGGATATTGTACTTTTGGAAATTTTAAATGATCTTAGTACACAGCTAACTAAAATGACTGTTCCCTTGTGCTCCAAAAATCAACCTGAATTTGTCTAAGTACACTATTCTTACAGCTATTAAAATATGGAAAATGAATTTTGCAAAACTAGACAATACCAGATTCTAAAAGGGCAATGAATGAATTACCAAATACATAAAATGTGAAAAAAGTTATCGGCTCTTCTTTTTTACAATTTACCTCTGAAGTTCCAGAAGTGAAAATCAGGAAGTAGAGCTAGCACTTTTTTGAAAGATGCACATCTGGAGTAAGGCAAAGCTATATACTCTCTAACCCATATTACACCAATCAATCATACATCAAAATAAAGGGAATTAAAGGTTCTTTGAACAATATCTAAGATATACAAGGTCTCTTTTAAATAGCCAGTATAACTAGTCAGGAAACCCGGGGAAACTATTTTTCTTTAAAATTTTTAACCCCATGCTAAATACGAAACTGTAGAGCGCCACTAAAGTTGTACATAGGCACGGTGGACCGTGACATCCGAATGTATATAAAAATCATTTAAATACACTATTCTGCGTATTGGCAAAATTAAATAAGAACTTTTCATCATGTGATAAATAAAATTTTGCATTGTTTTCTTTTCAAATGAGATTTGCAAAACTCATCAAATTTGTTAAATCTTTATTTCATCGCTTTCAAAAGATTGAAATTATTTCACGCGTTTCAAAAATTTTAAATGAAATAACAAATCCTGCAAACTCCTTTATTTGTCATCAGTATATAAAGAAATTAACTACTTATTTAATGTTTAATTCACAGCGACTATTAGAATAACCCGTTTAAAACAAAAACAATTTAAGTCTATAATATAATCTATATTTATTGCAGACCTGTATATGATATAATCTCTGCTTATTATAAGTTTGAACATAAATGGTCTTTATTTATTGCATGACTCCTTATTATGCAATATTTTTTGCAGGCCTCTACATGACGTAATATTTATTGCAAACTTCCACATGGTACATTATTTATTGAAAACCTCCACATGGTACATTATTTATTGAAAACATCTGCATGATACGGTCTTTATTTGCTGCAAACCTCCATATTGTACAGTGTTTATTGCAAGCCTTCCATATGATACACTCTCTATTTAATGCAAGCTTGCAAGTTAAGGACACACGGTTCTAATTGTATTGATAAATGGGAACCAGCCTACAAATGGGTGAACTTTTACTAGAGTATATACGAGTTTGGGTGACCAGGATTAGTTCATAATGTAAAATATGTTTTATGATAAAGAATCTTGAGACCTTATGCTAGTTGAACGTAAACAAAAAATAGAGACACTGTTTTATTGATGGAATTTCAATTCTTTAATAGTCTTGAGCTTGGATGACTCATTACTAAAATTAGCACCTGACTCTTTGGTGCGGAATTGAAAGCACATGCTTCAAACATATGCAGCTCCAGAAAATGCTGCGCTCATATCCTTACCTTTGCACAGAAGCTGACTGCCAGGTTTCATCTATATTGATAAATATAGTTTTGGTCACGAGCACTCCAAAATTTTAAGTTATTTAAGTTATTGTATTTTTAATATCATGGTGTTTGCATAGATTTACTATGAAACTGAATTAGAACCGTGATTCCTTAAAGGCTATAGTCTACATTTAACATTTACTGCCGGCCAAACATGCTAAAACCTGCAATGAAATAGTCTCAATTTACTGCAAGCCTTCAATTATATTTATTTGAAACCTATATTACTATAGTCTCAATTTCTTGCAAGCCTGTTATGATTCATTTTTTATTCGTTACAAGCTATAGTATCTATTTATTGCTGGTATCCACCTATTATAATCACCAATTATTGCAAGCCTGCAATGCAGTAGTTTGTATTCATTACAGGCAGTAGTTTGTATTCATTACAGGCCAGCACATTGTACATTGTCTGTATTGAACGCAGAAATAAACATGCAAGCCTCCGCATGATATAGTGTATATATTGATTATAAGCATTCACGGGCTCTATTCTCTCTTTATTGCAAACATACACATGATATGTAGTCTCTTTGTATTTCATTCATGGTCATGCAACCTAGTCTCTATGTATTGCAAGCATACTCATGCTACGTAGTCTCTATTTATTGTCAACCTCCACGCAAGACAACAGTTACAAATACAGGACATTATATAATCTCTTTATATAACTTGCAATGCGTACACGTTAATAGAAAAATCTTTAAAAAGGTCAGTGAAAAACAAAATTAAAACAATAAACGCATCTGTAATCAAATAGTCGATAATAAGATGTCTTACTATACGTGGAAAATATTTAAAACATCTGATGCAATCAAATCGATGACTACTATAATTGTCTAAGCACCCATGCACATTTTAAATTGAACTGACTAACTTAGTTTGTAAATGTAAAAGATAATAGTGAAACTACTTTTTTAAAAAAAATTCGTTAATAATTCCTTGTTTATAAGACATACACAACTTGAAAATGGCACATATTTGGAATTTGCTGGTTTTCGCGGCACTTGAAGACATTGTGACAAATTGGCGGCGTGCAAACCACACCAATCTCTTTCACTACGGTTCGTTGCTAGGGAATGATCTCCGCAGTGTAGTTTACCCAGTGTGGATAGATAGAAAGAAGAATGCAGATCACTGAACAAGTATATTGAATAACATAAACACGACGAGCCCCCTTTCAATGAACAAATATAAAATTTAATCAGTTTATCAACAGAATTTAAAATGAAAAGAAATCAATGACTTGGTTACAAAAAAAGGAAAAATGGTACTAACATCTACTCAAATAAAAAGACAATACAAATTTCTTTAAATGTAAAATTACCGTCCACGTTAATATACTATCTTCATTGCCAATGAGATGTGACCTTTGAGTGTAACGATGAGAGACTTCATCACCTATTTTATATGGACATCAAGACTTCCGTTTGTCCCTGCTCTACCGATCTTTGTCTAGCTGTTTCGTCTTAGACTCTTGTCCGTCGAACTCTGACTTAACAATCGTCTCTGGACTTAGATTTCTGCGTAGAACTTGTTCTGGTCCTGTGATTGTTCAGGGATTTCTCATGTGAATCCAGGAAAGCTGTTTCCTTTTGCCGTTTCTTTATTCGTTTACACGAACCTCACGTATAGTCCGTCTCCTGAGACAACTATCTGGCCCCTTAATCTATAATGAAAACGTACTTTTCATGAATTCAAAATATAGAGTTTGCCTACTCGCTGAGACAAAACTCCCGCTTTACTGCCATATCACGAGATAACGTCTTACACGCTCATCCCGGAGTCTCGACCACTCTTTTTCCAAGTAAGATTGAAGACTAAAGAATTTTTCTAAAGTAAAACCTTCAATTTCTTACAGAGTTACGCCCATAAATCCATATTAACCAAAGGAATAGACTGTTTCCTAAACCTGCTCTGTAGAATTTTTGGATTGACAAGACAAACTGACAGATTGGCGGCGTGCAAAACACACCAACCTCTTTCACTACGGTTCGTTGCTAGGGGATGACCTCCGCGGTGTGATTTACCCAATGTGGATAGATAGAAAGAAGAATGCAGACCACTGAACAAGTATATTGAAGAAATAAACACTACGAGCCCCCTTTCAATGAACAAATATAAATTTAATCAGTTTATAAACAGAATTTAAAATGAAAAGAAATCAATGACTTAGTTACAAAGAAGGAAAAATGGTACTAACATGTACTCAAATAAAAAAGACAATACAAATTTCTTTAAATATAAAATTACTTTCACGTTAAATTGTTATCCTCATTGCCAAAGAGATGTGACGTGATCTTTGAGTGTAACGACGAGAGACTTCATCACCTAATTTATGCAGACATCAAGACTTCCGTTCGTCCCTGCTTGTCGATCTTTGTCTAGTTTTCGTCTTGGACTCTTGTCCGCCTAACTCTGACTTAACAAACGTCTCTGGACTTAGATTTCTGCGAAGAATGTGTTCCCGTTTTATGATTGTTCAGGGATTCCTCATGTGTGTCCATGAAATCTGTTTCCTTCAATAAATAAAAATGTCTCGCAATAGACAATAGGTCACATTCCCAAGTATATCTGTATTTTACGTTAATTCGGCTCAGAAACAAAAGGCATAAATTCTGCCGCAGTAACTTCTGTTAGCTAACTGTTATGTTTACATGAACGGTCGATGCTTGTTCTGACCTTAATTCGGGTCACGTTAGGGATGGTCAATTAAATTCAACTCAGCCATATGAACCCCGTATGTAACCCCCACTCGACTTCTTGCTCTGTTAAGGTACATATGGCTTAGACCTCCAGACCTAACTATTTTAAAATAGTTTACTGGACCAATTAAATATTATAAACTATCATATAGATATACACTTAAGTGATCAATTAAATATTACAAACTAGCATATAGATATACACTTAAGTGATCAATTAAATATTACAAACTAGTATATGGTATACATGTAATGTTAGGTCATACTCATTCTAAACAGAGTTAATCCATAAGCTATGAAACATTACCCATCATTTCTTAAATCATTCATGAAAATTCATAATCACTCCTATGTATTAACGATTCAATTACATGCAATCTTTTCAAATAATCTAATGAAATTTTAATTACATTCACTCTTGCCAATTCTCCAAATGAATTGCTAATTAGAAAATCAAAGAATAAAATGCCATGACTAACATTTCACTAAAATCCTGCAAAATGAAATAATACATACATACATCATATCAAGAATACATTTGCAAAATAGATCAACAAATGAAATAACATATTAAAATCGGGAAACTAAGATTGCGTACCTTTTTGCCGTTTCTTTATGTTTCCACGAACCTCACGTATAGGCCGTCTCCTGAGAGAACTATCTGGCCCCTTACTCAATACGAAAAACGTACTTTTTACGAATTTCGGAGTCGTACTAACTTTCCTTGCAAAAGATCTAAGACTAAAGAATTTCCCTAAAGTGGAAAAACTTTAATTTCTTACATAGTTACGCCCATAAATCCATATTAACCAATCGGAATAGCCTATTTCCTAAACCTGTTCGTAGAATTTTTGGATTGACAGGCAAACTAAACAACTACTCATGCCATAATTAATCATTTACTTTGAGCTATCATCTATAGCCAGATGCCGCCTTTAACCCTGCCGATTTTGGGGAAAGGTCTTATGTCATTCTCTTGTACCATAGCATCTGACTCGGTCATGTTACTTTGGCTAGAACGAATTCCGAATTCCCTTTTGACGTTCAGAGATGAAATGAAAAATAATCATCTAACTATCTCTAGCCCTTTCTACTTCAATTAAATTGACTTTGATACAATTCCTTTAAACAAAGCTTCTAAGATTTTCAAAATTCGACACATCACACAAATAAACAACTAATCATGCCGTAATTAACATTACTTTGAACAATCATCTATAGCCAGCTCCCGCCCTTTAACCTGTCGATTTTGGGAAAGGGTCTTATGTCATTCTCTTGTACCATAGCATCTGGCTCGGTCATGTTACGTCGGCTAGAACGAATTCCCTTTTGACATTCAGAGATGAAATGAAAATAATCATCTATCTCTAGCCCTTTCTACTTTAATTAAGTTGACTTTGATACACTTCCTTTAACCAAAGCTTCTAAGAATTTTCAAAATTCGACACATCACAGACATTCTTAGCAATATTATACTAAACACTATTATCTAAGTGCCTTTTCGTCAAAATATATTTGTTCAAATTTCAAGTGGTGTTAATTAACAATATATGTGTGTGTGACTACTTGAAGCCAATTTTAAAGCTTTCATCGATTGAAACACTGACTCCATGAAGAAAAATATAAATAGAGTAATAAAGAAAATAATTTAAAAATGTCTGTCAAATGAAGACTTGGTGAATTTTAAGAAAATAAAAATCATTAAATAAATGTTTTGAGAAAATATATCATAACATTGTTAAGCAGGATAACATATCAAGATATCAGAACATAATTGGTATTTGCCAATAGCTTCAGGTCGGTGTTTCGTATTTGAGATTTTCGAGTTTTTCCAAACCATTTATACTGGCAGAGAGGTGCGACATAACCTGTGCTGAAAGATGGCGCTAAACCCAAAACAGTAACAACATTCAATCCCCTCGTCTCTATGATTTATCTTTCCTCGGTATTTCATCGTGATACTGTTGATCAAATGTATTTGTCCATCGCGAAGTAACTCTAGCACTAAGCATATCCAATCACAGTGCTACTAATTATATCAACTAATTTCCTTTTACTTGCAATAATTTTAACTTAAGAGCAATGAAGTCATCAACAAAAATCATGACTGGAAACTCTTTCATTACATTTTGTTATAATATAAATATAGCTAGAAAATTGTCCCCAATGGCTAACGGCATTAATGACAATGACACATTTAAAATACAGATTCATATTTGTCTAAATTATAAATTGGCATACAAACGAAAAAGTAAAAGCTAAATTGGCTACAAAGTAAAACAATATTCCTCTCAAGGAAAGTATCAGATAATACTCTTGAAACGAGATCAGATATATATATATATATATATATATATATATATATATATATATATATATATATATATATATATATATATATATATATATATATATATATATATATATATATATATATATATATGCATAAGTGCATTCCATCCTGCAAGGATCATGTGTGTTAGGGATTGACTGAGGTAAATGCTACAGGTTGACAACGAAAAGTGCAAAACTAGTATCTAACTAGCCTGAGCACTTTCGATTCTTAATGAGTCTTTTTCTAAGGCAGACACAAAACATATACAAGACAAACGAAACACGAAAACCGTTGTGTTTACAAACTTTACATGTCTGTTTTTACATGAATTAAACCTTTAAATGTATTACGTCTCAGCCACCCTAGAAACAGCCATGTAACGTTTTACCAAAACAACAGTTTTTGTGTTTTATTTGTTTGTTTTGTTTATGTTTTTTATATGCCTTTGAAGAAAAAAAAAACTCATAAGAGTCCAAAGCGATCAAGATATATATATATATATATATATATTTTTATATATATATATATATATATATATATATATATATATATATATATATATATATATATATATATATATATATATATTCTACTTTGTACTTGAACGAGTCGAACTAAGTCGACTATTAAAGGTTATCCACAAAAAATATTTTTACTATCTTTAATTATTCAATTTTGCATTGAATGTCCAGTTAACATTACCAATGCATATACTGAAGCGGCCATATTTCCTTTTTCAAAATGAATCAGCAATCATTTTACCCTTCTTAAGCACTTTGCCCGTCTTAAGCCCTTTTTCATGATAAAGAAATTTTGAATTAAAATGTTAAAAATGTCACTATTTTGAACTTCGATACTTTGAATTTCATTTCAATATTTAAGACAGCAAGCAAACCACTAGCTAAACGTATTAAATGAAGCAATGCTCTTATGAGTGTGGAGTGCAACGTTATATTTGGATAATATATTGTATTTTAGAGCTACCATATCGTTAAGTTTTCTTATAATAATTTGCAAAGTTGCAACCAAAATATTTTATGAATGAGAATTCATCATTTTGATTGTTCTATTTACTGATGATAATAACTATGGACAACCTAACAATCTCGAATCCAGTATTATGCTGTTGGCAAGTTAAGGTGGCTGGTATGGTTGACATGTATGCTGTTGAAGATAATGGAGCAATTATGCAGTAAATTATCAAGGACATGTTACAAACACCAGTGAAGACTTAAATAGGTCAATAACATTTATAGGCAGCTAATTAACTGGACTAAATGATATGAAATTAGATAAGATTTAATTCCTTTGTAATTTAAGACAGCAATAAAGCGAAATCAAGATTATTTTAAGTAGCTATCGATCCTTGTAAAAATATGAAGCAGTACGTTAGTAATTCCATGCTTTCGCATGAGATTCTTCTCTTAAAACTTCAACGAACTCATTCTCATAATGAGCCAAATTACCCAGTATTTACTTGTATTTGCTTTCTTTTAGACTAATCAGGTATCGAGTTACTGGTATTTGCTGCAGATTAATTGAAGAACTTTGAGACTGGGAATTATATGACCGTGTTGGCATTATCAATATATCGGATGATTGCAAGTTACACAAGAGAATATTTTATGGTGCCCTTACCGTATATATTCGCTTTTAGGTCCAATCAACCTGCAAAATACAAACGCGGTTTCTTGGGAGTGATCAATAGAACAAGCAATATAGATCCAGTTCTACAGGACCATCATACAACGGCAGATCTGAATTTTTGTTGTTTGTAGTTTGGTTCGACTTATAAGCGAGTATATACAGCATGGAATCCAGATGACTCAGTGCAATCATTAGTCATAAGCAGACATTGTGGTGTGGAAGACTTGCCCTAGTTCAGGTCAGCATCTAAGTAACGTAAATACTCTAATACAAACAAATGTTTTGGTGTATGCCATCAAAGAAGATAGCGAATGAAATCTCACATGAATTGTAACTAAAGACTCAATTTTTCAACGGTTTTCTAATGAAACTGTTCTCTTATAATCGGACATTTCCATATTATATATACTCATGACATGTATACATGAGCTTATTATTCAGTTTCAGTATGATGGTACTGATGTAATGTGATAAAAATGTATATGACCTAATGAACACGTTTGTATACTATGTACATATTAGTGTTTATATATCTGTGTAGAATAATGACGCCATTAAATTGTGACCTGAAGAAGAGATTGCTTAGAGCGAATATCAGCACAAGGAAGCCATATAAGTAGTTACTGAATTGAAATGAGAAATTGTAAAATAGCTTTTAATGGCGGCCATATGGATGCTACCTTCATTTGTTCTCTCATTATATGGTCATCGTGAAGATCATATATAACTCCAAAAGTGTGAAAGCTATATAGTGACTAGCACAAATACAGCGGAGACCAGTCAATAATAGGTCATCACAAACAAGCCAATGAAAACAGCAACCATGTACTGCTATTCAAGATATAATAATAAAAGGTCATGATTGGGGGAGGGCTTGGTGGGGTTTAGGGCAGAGGCGTAGCTAGGGTGGGGCATGGGGGTACATATGTCCCCGGGCGCCAAGGTACAGGTCGCCAAAATGAGGATTACAACGTTACATTATAATAAGTAAAATAGAAAAATGAGTTTAAACGGGAAGGGGGCTGGGGCGCCAATTTTATAGTTCGTCCCCGGGCGCAAAATATCATAGCTACGCCTCTGGTTTAGGGAGAGGATTTTGACAGTACTTTAAATACATTCACTTGGCTCGGCACGTTATATCATGCCAAGGAAAAGGGAGCTACACGCCTTCTTAATAACAAACAAAAAATAGTGAATATCTAGATTCTTCATTATCACTTTGCCATGAGATAAATTCATATGGATTTCGTACTTCTCTGCTGTCTTTACTTTTCGATAAATAAGAAAATAGACTCTGTTCTCAAATGGTTGATGTTGATCCATTTTTGAGTCTACTCTCAATTTTAGCATGGCATACCGGATGACAGATCAGAACCTAAGTTTGGTATTTGAAATAATGGGCCACTTGTTGCAAATGCTGGAACATATATAAATCAATATAAAATAGTTTCCAGTATCCGCAACAAGTCATAGCCATGTAAAGTTTTGCAAACACACCGGTTTTTCTGTTTTATTTGTTTGTCTTGTCAAAGAATTGTACTTGAGCTTGAAAGAGACTCATTAAGAGTAGAAAACAGTCATGCTAGTTAGATACACGTTTTGCACTGTTCGTAGTCAGTTTATTGCATTTACCTAAATCCCTGACAAACGTTAACCCTTGTTGGATCAAAAGCACTTGAAAGGATTGTTTTTTTGCCATATGATTTGTACTTTGTACACACACATATGTATGTATGTATGTATGTATGTATGTATGTATGTATGTATGTATGTATGTATGTATGTATGTATGTATGTATGTATGTATGTATGTATGTATGTATGTATGTATGTGTGTATGTATGTGTGTGTGTGTGTGTGTGTGTATGTATGTATGTATGTATGTATGTATGTATGTATGTATGTATGTATGTATGTATGTATGTATGTATGTATGTATGTATGTATATATATATATATATATATATATATATATATATATATATATATATATATATATATATATATATATAACACCTCTATGGCATTTAAATAATAGAAACGTGCGAAAAGTAACAAGTTTTGTAAAATTTAAAAATAATTCATTCCCCTAGTATTCAAAGTGAAACTTTGAAAAGAAGTTAAATTATTGGGAATTAAGTCCTAAATAGTCCGAAAGGTTCTATCACAAGTCTAAATGTTTCAAGCTTCAATATAATTCCAATGGTATTCCAAATCAATTTTTATATTGAACGTGTTGATGTGCCTGTAGTCAGGAACGTCCTAATGTGCTAATAGCCAGGAGTGTGACGATGTGCTAAAAACCTTTAGGTGCATCAGAATAATGTAATCCAAATTATTCTCGTCTGAATTGACTTTGTTACCAAAATATGGTTCCAGTCTAAGACTACTATTGAATATTTTTTAATTTCAGCGAAGAAGAATATATAAATCAAACCAAATTAAAATTTAAACTTAGATAAAACAATATGATGGACTTTTATTTAGATATAACAATAAGGAGTATATTGACAAGTAAACAACGTTATATAATAAGCTAAGACACAATAATAAACGCAGGATGTAGGTCATTCACATATATTAAACATTCAACAAAGTAAGGAATTTTAAAGTAAAAAACTACATTCAGAGAGATGTAAATATGTTTATTTATATTAATCTTGATCTGAGTCATAAATATATAATCTTAACTATTTTTTATGCTGTTTACAACATAAATGTCACTGGTCATGTGTACCATGATATTTTGGAAAAAAAATCAGGTATAAAATACAGATGTGCAAAACATATTATCATTAAGAAAACCTAGGAAAAAACAATGCATATATATATATATATATATATATATATATATATATATATATATATATATATATATATATATATATATATATATATATATATATATATATATATATATATATATATATATATATATATATATATATATATATATATATATAATTTTGGAGTCTTTTCCGTTATTACTGACACCTAAAATCCAATCATCATTTCACAACGAATAGTTTGTGTAACTCAATTAGTACAAGACGTGTGAGGTAAATTAGGTAATAAAATTTTCCGCAAGTATCGAAATACCATTTATTTAATTTAAGTTCTCTCCCAAAATTTAAAATAATAGTACTCGAGAATGGTATCACTCCGTACATATCGTATTATAGTTGCTCCAGTCACGGGACTTTCCTGCATGCTGTGTGACTCTTTTGAAAACCATTATTTAACATAAGCTACTTGTCAGCCCAAAACAAGATTCGAAGAAAATATTTGCATTTGCCGGTAGTTAGCTAATTTCTAATATACTAGTTATGGTATCACCACACTGAATTAGCCAATCAAACATTATTGGTTATAATTATGTAGTACCAAATTAATATTTTGTTCTCTAATTTTTATTCTCGGAGACCTGCAGACAATTAAAGAAAGTTAATCGTCTTGGATGAAGGCAACACCAACACACTGAAAATTAATACTTCGATCTTTTGCAAGGCGTAGAATGGTACTGCATCTGGATAAGATTCGTCCAGTTCCGGAAAGGTCGCACGCACTAAAAATTCCAATCATTTCATTCACACTACAACTCTTTACAGATGATGCTGAATGGCATATGCTGAAGAGTTAATCATATAAATCTGCTAACGAAAATTATACCACTCTTGGTGTGGGCTTGGTCTCACCTTATAAGTCATAGATAGCAAAGTTGATATATGAGGATAGTAATTAGTGTAGTAATAACTTTGTGCTAAAACATAGCATTGCATAAAATTGCTTTGGGTTTCCTTTTGCGTACAGTGACATAGGTTTGTAAGAAACAAGACTTATTTTTCTCATTGTGTAATTTCCTTATTTTTCTTTAGATGTGATTAAATTTCCACATATATATGAGTATGAACCCACAATTGCCGGAGTCAGAGCAACCTCATTTAGCGTAACGGTACAGATCGCAAGGTCACGGAGGTTTTTACGATAGTATGGAAAATGTAAGTGTACTCTGTGATACAAGGCACTGCACGCATTAAATGTTTATACATACTCAAGCTGTATTTAAATCAAGTAAACAAAAAGATTTCTCGCATCAGATTGTTTGTTTTGGGGGTGGGGTTGCTTTCTTTGACTATAAATAAGAAGAACCATTGCACAAAAAGAAAATCTCTCAGACAAGTAAACTATTTGTCCATTGAGTTTAAAAAGTCCAAAAATCAGTCCATGAACTGAAGAAAACTATTTCTCAACTACTGTAGAACCTATCGTTTGCTTTATCAGGCATGAGTCGGCACACCAGCTTTATTGTTCTGATTCCTGTTAGGACCTTAACAACATAGAGTTACTCTCAGAAATAATAGTTCTAAGAAGACATATTTGTTCACATAGTTTCGAGTTGCGCATAAGCAACCAATTCTACTCTTCAATGTGGATTGTTTACTGGTTATTGGTTGGTTTTTTGACGACTCTTTCAACGCTATATTTGTTAAATCATGTTCAGAAAATGCGTGGTTATAATTTCGTTAATGTGTTTAATATGGTGGGTGTGCAGTGGTGCCAATGACTATCATTGCATACGTTGAGTGAACATAGGTCCTTCCAGTATCATCACTAGACACAGGCTTCTAGTCAGATTTATCTGTATGGCGGACAATCTGCATACTAAAGTTGCATTATACATTAATGTGTTTTATAACATTTTCTCGATATATGCAAATGTTAACATATTGAAGCATCAAGATGTAAAGCGATTTTAATTGGTCGAAGGTCAAAATATGCGGAATCAACATCCACGATAAAATGTCAGACATTTTTACGCCATAATAAAAAGGACTCTGTAGTCTCGAATACTTATTGAAAAGTCTGATGCCTAACAGTACCTACAATTCGAGATCATATGGCATATTTTTCTCGTGCCAGTTGGTGTAAATCTCTTGCTAATCATATGTATGCAACGTAAAGATAGTCAGCGGTCTACATATTTCATTAAGACTTCTGTAGAAAATATGCAGGTGCTATTCGGTACGAAAACCGTACAGAAAAAGAAATTCCTTCCTGAAACAATTATGACCTCTTGCATAAATGTTTTCAGTGAGAAAATAGATCACATGAAAGCTTCATCACTCGAAATCAAAACAGACTAAACTAAGAAAAATAATACCATGCACCGCATGATGTCAACTTGAGACCTGTGTTATGAAGGGGTTTTTTTAAGTCCTCTACTCTTTAAAAACTTCGATAAATGGATACATTGTTAACTAATTCTTTGAATAAAAGTCCGTACTAAATATCATAAAGCAGTTCTACCACAAATTATGTTAAACGGACCTTTCCCTTCTCTCCAATATGTATACATACACAACACTTAACGCCATCATCCCAGGGTCGTAGAATATCCACCACCCCTAACTGACTCTCCATATCTGACTCTCCATCTCTCATGAAAATATAGAGTTGATTTTTACCTCTGGAAATTACACTCTTTGATATATATGTCACAGGGAGAATTTTGATTTAGTGTCAGCTACTTTGCCGCTGGTGTTTGGTCTAAAATAGCGAAATATAATCCATACATAATAAATGTATAAAGAAGAACATTAACATCAGTTTTTATACTAACTTGATAAAACTTTGCGTTCTTGCTTCGAGTCTTTTATCTCCTTCACAAGGGTATGGTATGTAGTTTTGATCATCGCGCTTAATCCTTGTTAAAGTGTCGAAAATATTCAAATGAAGTTTTTCCCCAAACAAATTGAAATTGGAAACACTCTTTATTATGACCAATAGGCAGGCCTATCATACCAGTTATGTAACAATGTAACCGTTGCTGTGGTACACGTAAAAACATTTTCATTTGTGACGTTATAATGTTTGCCCATGCGTGATACACCGGGGTTTAAATATAAATACTATCAACAGTACTCAACATAAAAATGCATTTAAAAGATAATGTTCAACATATTCAACTTTCAATAAGATGAGAAGAAAAATTATTGTTAATCTTGCCGAAATAAAACTTTATGGAATTCCTTTTAAAAACTAATATGTAAGAAGAGGGGTTAATTAGTCATGTTTCAACTGCTAGCAAATGCATTGTCTAAAATGGAATCAATGTTTGTGCACAATGTTATATGATAACCCTATCGTAATTACAAGGGTTGAGGATTCGACGATACCAGCCTTGCTCAATCAATCATTCGATTTATCATCTTCAGGAGCGGATACTTACAGTATCGTGTCTGTTAAGTGTAACACTCATAACTGAAAGCAATGATAACGTAATCGCAGGGAACGAGAACGGGATTTGATGGAAAGTCCTCTCTCTCTCTCTCTCTCTCTCTCTCTCTCTCTCTCTCTCTCTCTCTCTCTCTCTCTCTCTCTCTCTCTCTCTCTCTCTCTCTCAAGTTGCAATATCTCAGAGTAGAGTCTGGTAAAGATTATAATCATAATCACGCAACTGTCACATTGCAACGCTTGATCACATTTGGATCGCTAGTCTTGATCAACAAAAAGTATAATGTTAACAAATAAATAAACAACTATCATGTTAAGTCTGTTTAAATAGCTTGAAAGTCATTAACGTGATTAAATTAGATAAGTTTTGGCTGTCGTTAAAAAGCTTGAAAATCATTAATGTGATTAAATTAGATAAGTTGTGGTTGTCATTAAATGGCTTGAAAGTCATTAACGTGGTTAAATTAGAGAAGCTGGAGGCTGTAGTTAAATAGCTTGAAAGTCATTAATGTGGTTTAATTAGAGAAGCTAGTGGCTGTCGCTAAATAGCTTGAAAGTCAATAATGTGATTAAATTAGATACGTTGTGGCTGTCGTTAAATAGCTTGGAAGTAATTAATGTGGTTAACTTAGAGAATCTTGCGGCTGTCGTTAAATTGCTTGACAGCCATTAATGTGCTTAAATTAGAGAATCTGGAGGCTTCGTTAAATAGTTTGAAAGTCATTAATGTGGTTAACTTAGAGAATCTGGAGGCTGACTTTAAATAGCTTAAAATTCATTTATGTGGTTAAATTAGAGAAATTTGAGGTTGTTGATAAATGGCTTGAAAGTCATTAATGTGGTTAAATAAGAGAATCTGGAGGTTCTTAAATGGCTTGAAAGTCATTAATGTGGTTAACTTAGAGAATCTGGAGGCTGTCATTAAAAAACTTGAGAGTCATTAATGTGGTTAAATCAGATATTCTGGGGGCTGTCGTTAAATAGCTTGAAAGTCATTAATATGGTTAAATTAGAAAAAAGGGTTTTTTTTAAATAGCTTGAAAGTCATTAATGTGGTTAAATTAGAGAATTTGCAGGCTGTCGTTAAATAGCTTGAAAGTCATTAATGTGGTTAAATTAGAGAATATGGAGGCTATCGTTAAATAGCTTGAAAGTTATTAATGTGGTTAAATTAGAGAAGCTGGAAGCTGTCGGCCATATTGCAAATAATTCGAGTTTTGAGTTTTCGGGTGAATGACTTCATTATGGAAATAGTGTATTGTTGAAGTTCAGTTTCACAAAACATACACAAACACAAAAGCACATAAACACAACACACGCAAACACAATACGCACACAAACACAACACAACACATACATACATATGCCTGTCTAAAAAGAAACTAAATATCACTCATTGAATCCGTTTATCGTCAATTTGTAGTATTAGAAAAACTCAGGATATTAACTTTTCGATATTTTCATAAATAATAATAATAATAATAATAATAATAATAATAATAATAATAATAATAATAATAATAATAATAATAATAATAATACACCTTTATTTATCGATCCTCTTATCTAATCATACTACACCCTTGTTTTGTAGATATCATATCTAATAATAATAATTATAATACACGTTTTCATTATAAATCTTATTACATAATAACGATATAATAAACAATAATAATATACCTTTGTTTTAACTCTAGATCGGTATTATGTTGCTATATTTTGTCTTGATTTGCATTAGGCAGGTTATAACGTAATATTTTTTTTTTGTATCTATGATGTTCAGACAAGGGGGAAGAACTTATAAATAAATTATATGATTACTACGTCAAAACTGACATAATTTAGAGTAGGTAATGTCATTCAAGAGTTGAAAGTAGATAGTGTATTTCAAGGCTTTTAGAGTAGATGCTGTCTTTCAAGAGTTTAGAGTAGATAGTATCTTTTAAGAGTTTAAAGTACATAGGAATCTTCAAGAGTTTAGAGTAGATAAAGTCTTTCATGTTTTTTGTTTTTAAAGTAGATAGTGTCTTTCAAGACTTTAAAGTAGTGTTTTTCAAGGATTTTAGAGTAGATAGTGTCTTTCAAGAGTTTAGAGTAGATGGTGTCTTTCAAGAGTTTATAGTAGATAGTCTTTCAAGAGTTTAGATAGTTTCTTTTAAGAGTTTAGAGTAGATAATGTATTTCAAGAGTTTAGAGTAGATAGTGTCTTTCAAGAGTTTAGAGTAGATAGTGTCTTTCAAGAGTTTAGAGTAGATAGTCTTTCAAGAGTTTAGATAGTTTCTTTTAAGAGTTTAGAGTAGATAATGTATTTCAAGAGTTTAGAGTAGATAGTGTCTTTCAAGAGTTTAGAGTAGATAGTAACTTTCAAGAGTGTCTTCAAGAGTTTAGAGTAGATAGTGTCTTTTAAGATTTTAGAGTAGATAGTGTCTTTCAAGAATTTAGAGTAGATAGTGTCTTTTAAGAGTTAGGAGTAGGTAATATCTTTCAAGAGTTTAGAGTAGATAGTGTCTTTTAAGAGTTTAGAGTAGATAGTGTCTTTCAAGAGTTTAGAGTAGATAGAGTCTTCTAAGAGTTTAGAGTAGATAGTGTATTTCAAGAGTTTAGAGTAGATAGTGTCTTTCAAGAGTTTAGAGTAGATAGTATCTTTTAAGAGTTTAGAGAAGACAGTGTCTTTCAAGAGTTTAGAGTAGATAATGTCTTTCAAGAGTTTAGAGTAGATAGTGTCTTTCAAGAGTTTAGAGTAGATAGTGTCTTTCAAGAGTTTAGAGTAGATAGTATCTTTTAAGAGTTTAGAGAAGACAGTGTCTTTCAAGAGTTTAGAGTAGATAATGTCTTTCAAGAGTTTAGAGTTTATAGTTTCTTTCAAGAGTTAAGAGTAGATAATGTCTTTCAAGAGTTTAGAGAAGATAGTGTTTTTCGAGAGTCTATAGCTGAGAGTTGATAGTGTCCTTCGAGTGTTTATAGTAGATGGTGTCTTTCGTGAGTTTAGAGTTGATAGTGTCTTTCCAGAGTTTATGGCAGACAGTATCTTTCAAACACATGCAGTTCATACAAATTATCGTTTAGACGCGTTTTCATTGAAAGATTGCTTTACAACAAGTCTCGACAAGTAACTTTGATCTGATGCAAGTTAAACGTTAAAAATGATTGTAGCTAAAGTATGCATAGAATATAGATATCGAAAATGTAAAGGAAAAATGTAAATCCATGGGTTTTAATTACCTACCATTCAAGGAAACATTGTCAGTGGTTGTAACATGTGACGCTCGCGAGCGTTATAACGTACTGCAACTGTCATTCTGCAACGCATATCAAACGTTTTGACGCATCGTAACGGTTGGAACTTGATCATGTTAAAACTATCCTGATGAACTCGTAACAGCAATATAACGCTAACGCAATGAAAATGTAACGCTGCATTTTGCTGGAGCATGTTTTAATTTTGGGCATAAAGGTTGGGTATTATGTGTGTCATCTAACCTTTCTCCTCCGTCATGAAAGAAGATCCTGTCATCGTTTCTACGAGAGAGAGAGAGAGAGAGAGAGAGAGAGAGAGAGAGAGAGAGAGAGAGAGAGAGAGAGAGAGAGAGAGAGAGAATGTGAAAGTTCATTAATTGAAATAATGTCAATGATAATTTGACAAATGCGTGCTAAGTTTAAACGTTCGATTACGTTTTCCTTAACATATTACTGATTTGGTATTTTGAGTGTCATCTGATATTCGTCTCATTTCATCCCTCTAGCCCCCACTACGAGTCCGGTGCCGTAAGTGCATGTTTTATGAGGATTCGATGTTTTAGTTGGAATTGTGCTGTAATCTAAAGCTTGTGGTAGTGCTTGCTATGCATGGAGCTTTGTAAAACTGATTAGCACAGAGGCATTGTGCAAGTCTTCCTTGGTCTATTTATAATAAGTGATAAAACTGAAATATTAGTGTGGCTAAAAGGGAAGGTAGAAAGTCATAGTAAGATCAGAATTAGGTCTGTAAGCACTTACCATAATATACTATGTTTGCAGAGATTCCAGGTCTTTTGACGCTTCTGCTGCCGGTGATTTCCCGCGTCTGCAAGTACCAGTGTATACCTGTAAGTAAAGAACCAAGACAGCTAGATGCTGTACGCAACAATTACGTTATGCTTATTACCTATGTTACAAACCTATCATGAAATGAGACCCTGGCATTATTCTACGAGAGAGAGAGAGAGAGAGAGAGAGAGAGAGAGAGAGAGAGAGAGAGAGAGAGAGAGAGAGAGAGAGAGAGAGAGAGAGAGAGAGATATGGGTGGGTGTGGTAAAGCTGTTTATACATTTGTGCAAAGGGAAGGTTAATTAGATGAAATAATGCCAGCGTATACTGCATGCTAAGTCTCACGTTTCTATTACATTTTCCGTAAAATGTAACTGATTTAGCATTTTGAAATCTTCGTACATAAAGATTTAGCTTGCCAGTATTTACCATGTAAATATCCAATATTCCGGTAGAAAGCTCTCTCTGTTCGCAGTCTTTAAAATCCAGTTGTAACCGTCATAATAGTGACTTTAGTCTTAGACACCAACAGAGTTGTTGAATAAGTGATACAACTGTAATCCAAATCCTGTATCAGGTAGTTATCACAACCAAGCTTTGATCAATTAATTTGCTGAGAAACTTATCGACTTGGATTTTCGAGTTCGAACTGTTTCTAAACTCGCAGATGGATTCCATGCAGTGAAGAGCTTTTCAGCAGAGTATTCCTCTAATGCACGCAAGCATAGGTTAATGGCGGCCACATAAGGTGTCTACTGTCTTGCGTGTACCTCTCTAGTCTCTATAAAGATAATGAGGCATGATGCAGTAACGATGTCAGAGCACGCCGAGAATGCAGAGATTGGATAATAAATCGATCCTAGTACTGCTAATCAAAGGTTAGTACATATGGTAAAATAAAGCATGCAAACTCGTACTTCGCGGTTGAAAATCTAAAGCCTAATAACAACAGAAAACAGTGATTAACATTTTTGTAATTTTGTATCACATGAAACATCTTCTAATTTTCTCCTAGAGAATTGTGAATTAACAATTTATTAGTATCGTTAGCCGACACCAACTCCGTTATGCTAGCTTTTTCTGAGAGAGAGAGAGAGAGAGAGAGAGAGAGAGAGAGAGAGAGAGAGAGAGAGAGAGAGAGAGAGAGAGAGAGAGAGAGAGTACACAAGCATTTTTATAATTCCATTTAATTTATTTTTAAATCTGACAATTTTTTAAGGGTATAATTCTGACGCTATCATTAGCATCTTTATTGTAGACGTAATATAGTATATATTATTGAAAATAATACTAACTAAAGTATTGATCTGTTTAAAAAATTCTTCATATTGGTGTTATATAAGGTTTTCAATATTATCATCGAAGTGATTGATTCTAGTTATCAATGCAAAATACCGCAGGTCCCTACAATGAACCCTCAGAAAATTCCTAACAACTAATGACAGATACGTTTTCATATTATACATTCAGTTCAAAGATTTTATTGCTCAGTTTGATTGAAAATCATTGTATGTTTGAATATCTGTGATGAATACATACGTGGTAAAATTATGCGTAGAATATCACAATAATATCTGTGATGAAAACATACTTGGTAAAATTATACGCAGATTTTCACGTTTCAATTTGATATATTTTATTCCATTATACTCTCTCATTTACGTTTAGAGCAACCCATTCGGACGATGCAAATGCCGAAAGATTTAAACTGATAAGAGCAACTGATTGCATACCGTTGCAGACAAGTAAGAAGATTTGATTCCAGTAAAACTCTCCCTTGACGGTTAAATTTTTCTTCCATTCTATACGAAAAGAAATACACAAACATGGACGTCCTATTTTAGTTATCATATTTTTCTTTTCTGAATAGTACAATTCTCACTTTTTACTAATTGATAAATTGTCGTCAGTTATTTTCAAAATGATTACTGAAATGGATATTTGTAAGTTCTAATTACTGACTGCCTTTACAAAGAAAGTTCCGAGTATCCATGGTAATATGTATCAATGCAAAAATTTCCTCCAACTGCTATCGATTTGTCGATAAATTCGATAAAGATTTTTGCTATAACCACCAATTTTCCCCAAAAGCCTCATTTCCGGGACCACTGATGTGTGACTTGACAGAGTCATTTACAGTTGTTACGGATATAATCTCACCAAAATGTCGGTATTTCGGTCTTTTCTAGAGAAAGACTCGCATTAATACCTCTCTTATCTTGTCATAATGGTAATATTGCTACTATTATTAAGGGCAATATTGCTACTAGTATTAAGGGCAATATTGCTAATAGAATTAAGACCCTACAGTATATGTTTCCTAGATACCGTTGATATGAACGGAAAGAAACACCTGCTAACAAACATAATTTGAACCATGTATACTATTTTAAACTGCGTTCTGAAGTTTTTAAGATATTGCAACGCTGTATAATCTGGGGTTCCACGATATCTCCCCAAAATGTATGTTGGTGCTTACTGTAGAGTACGACAACGATCATATAAATATTTAGGCGTTGTATACCATTATTTTACCAGAAGAGTGGGCTGAGATTGAAGTTTAGGTTGGGTATTGGGGAATGAAAGCATCAATCTTGGAAGATTTTATACGCGTAAAGCCTAACCTCGAGGGTAATCCATTAGATACAAAATCATTCTTGTCAACTTTATAACAATTGTAAAAGGTCGCCCCACTGTAAGGTATTGGTTGTGGGGGATTGGGGTGGGTGCTTCCAGTATTTATTTAAATTATTTTAAAAGTCCCACCCAGGCTCAATTTTGGTTGGAAAAGAAGTTAGTGACAGTTAGATATACATATATGAATGATTAAGATACAAAAAGGGTGAGGTTCAATAATAACAATTTAATAACAATTGAAAGATCAATAATTCGAATTTCATTTCTTCCTCTCGACTCTTTTCAAGCCTATCGTATCATTTGATTCGTAGTGTGAGAGATTTCATCTGTCCTTGTGTACTACTCATCTGTGTATCCTTCTCTATCTCCTAATTCCATCTCTATCTCCTAACTCCTCATCCTCTCTAATTTCCTCCAAGTTCCTTCTCCTCTTCCTCCTCCACATTCTATCCCTCTTCTCTACGTCGACTACACTGTCGACTCCGACTGCACTGTCAGTCTCACTTCCATTCACATCGAAATAAGCAAACATTCTTGTATTTTTAAAGACACCATAAAACACAACATAATAAAAGCACGGTATCAATTACTCGTATACATACAACAATAAACTGATTCACATCAGTACCTACTCATAATTCCATTACACAAACCTAAAAACAATAATCATACGTATTTCTTTATAGCACAACTCACCAAATGTGAAAATATTCAAATATCCATGCCCTGATATATTCAAAGATCTATTGTAACTAATCCTACATACATTATTTTCCTAAACTCCAATTCAGACATGCGTAAATTCTAACATAACGGATTAATAAAGGCACTGGTTACTACGAAGTAACCTACCATATTTATTCTGACGAACTAACAATCTACATAATTATCTACGCAAACTCAAATCCATGTCTCAAATACGCTTATAAATGAAACACTTCAAGGTAATTTATTTTACATACTAAATCAATCCCAGTGATTAAGTATGCATATTACAAATGCTTACAATTATGACGCCGTAATGTTTTGAAAAGCTCGAGTCCATAGCTTACTGATCTTGTCTAAGCTTTTTCTTCACTTAGATTCAAATCCTAAGATTCCCGCCAAATTACGAATGGCTTCCTTCGGAGTATATTTAATTCTTTTAGCAGCAAGCTGTACCTCTCATAATCTGAACCCGGTATATTGATCAATTTACTCAAAGTTTCAGCTATAATTAGGATCTATGATTTAATTCCACCCTGTACCCTAATTCCAATTGGATGCCCTTGTGGAATTTTAGTTTGACAATGTCTTCCCACTTGTCTGTCTACGTGGCAGGTGAGAACACGCCCCGTTAAACCTACGTGCTTCCTTTTGATTCCTGGACCAATGTTTTAAGGCTTGGATGTGATGACGATAAGTCCTTTGACTGCCGGCTATTTTATAATCTGGGTGGCTGCTGACTTGCATAATCAATTAGCACTGCTTGCTTTGATGTTTACAAATTAAACGCAGTAGTAATATGTACAGGTTTTTACATTTCCTGATACCTGGACTAGGAAACGTGACAATAATAAACAAATCCAGTTTTAATAATAATAATAATAATAATAATAATAATAATAATAATAATAATAATAATAATAATAATAATAATAATAATAGTTTGATTGCTTTATTTCTCGCTTTTCTTTAGCGCTTAACTGCTATACCTATTGGCGTATGTGTCTGTTGGTGGACAGCTACTACAAAGTTTTCTCACATGCTCACATTGGCCAAGCCCAAGTCTAGAACCCGGTAAAGGCGAGCAATTTAGACCACCCGGAATCCTTTGTCTGGAAATCGTCAAATAATGGTAGAAATCAAATGTGGAAAAATAAGTTTTAGTTACAAGATATTTCACATGATTGTATCAAATATTAATTTTTGCATATCAGGTGTGGGATTGAGTGGGGATTTATATCATCTGCAACAATAAGTGGATGGGCTCCTGCTTTTGTGATTTGATACTCCTATATTTACATTTTCACCAGTTTAATAAAGTGAAGGAATTTCGTCTCAAATATGGTTAAACATATTTGAATAAGAAAATGTGTTTACTAGGCAACACACACGCACATGTATGTATGTATGTATGTATGTATGTATGTATGTATGTATGTATGTATGTATGTATGTATGTATGTATGTATGTATGTATGTATGTATGTATGTATGTATGTATGTATGTATGTATGTATGTATGTATGTATGTATGTATGTATGTATGTATGTATGTATGTATGTATGTATGTATATATGTATGTATGTAATCGTAGTAAGTGATGCGATATATATTTGGAACATACCACCGTACACCCCAACACCAGCAACCAATCATAAGAAATTTCGCAAAAGCTACCTAATGATCTGTCTTTGTCCTAATCCTCACATTGATTTGAAGACCTTTGTATAAAGATTATCTGTGATGAAATTATACATAGTAAAATCATGCGTAGATTCAACCTCAGGGTTCGATTTCAGATATTTTGTTCCATTTTACTTACTGATGAATATTTCATTTCCTTATCAAGCAAAACTTGTCTGACAATGCAGATATTGAATGAGACAATACAACGATAAACTCAATTGATTGCATGCAAAGTCAGAAGAGTTGATTCCAACAAAACACTCCCAGAGCCCTTTTTTGCTCCATTCTATAAGTCAAAAGTAGCCGTCCTTTTCGTTCCTCATATATTGCAGAAATTGCTGTTGCACCATTCATTTTAGTTATTTTTCTTTTCTGTACTGTACAATGCTTACTAATTGATAAATTATCGCCAATTATTTCCTAAATAATAACTGAAATAGCTATTTTTAAGGCCTAATTACTGACTGTCTTTACAAGGAAAGTTGCGCGTATCCATGGTGATATGTGTAAACGCAAAGATTGCACCTTACAGCTATCGATTTGTCGATAAATGAAATGAATATTTTCGCTACAGGCACCAATTGTTTAGAGAGGATTTTCCTAGAGAGCTTCATTTTCAGAACCACTACCGTGTGACTTAACAGCGTCGTTTACAGTTGATCCGAATATAATCTCACCAAAAATGTTCGTACTTTTGTCATTTCTGCAAGGGTTGTGCTTCCATATTTCTCGTAGCTTGTCATAAGGGTAAACTGTGGTATTAAGACTGTATCAGTTTCCCAGTTTCCTCGACATCTGTGATATTAAGTGAAAACAAGCTTAAGCTAACAAATTTAATCTGAACCATATATACTTTTTACCTATCTTTTAACATATTACAAACTTTGTCCAATCCGGGGTTCGACGATGCTTCCCGTACAGATATGTTAGTATATATATATATATATATATATATATATATATATATATATATATATATATATATATATATATATATATATGTATATATATATATATATATATATATATATATATATATATAAAATAAACTCTTATATATATATATAAGAGCAGTACCACAACGAAAATACAAGTATTTAGGTGTCTTTTATCATTTTTCTATGATTAGAATGTAGGAAAGTTATTGGGGTTGGGAAGAGTTAAATCTAAATGAATTTTCGTCTGTTAACCCAAAATTCGATGGTAGTTCAAACTGACTAAACTTATTTCATGCGATCAATTATTGTTCTACGTCCGACCATCCATGATTTTGATTTACCTTGTTGAGTTTTTTTGGTTTGAAGAAATGTTTTCCAAGGTTCCAGTTTCATATTATCAAACAAATAGAGTTTAAATGATGATAGTACTACTGCTACTACTACTATTACTACTACAACTACTTCTTCTACTACTACTACTACTACTACTACTACTAATAGTAATAATAATAATTCAAATAATAATAATAAAATTATAGCGTATTTAATTTTAAATGGTCATATCCTGCATTAAGTTAAAATTCATTAGTTTATACATAACTGTATAAATTATTATTTGCCAAAACTACTTAAGTCGAAGCCAGCAGAGATGAAATATACAGCCCACTAAATACATTTTATTATCATTTATTTATTATTTATTTATCGTGTGCAGTGCATGCTCATCCATTTAACAGCTTAATCACCAGCAGGGTGCAGAACCTGCCATCCAACGGGCCAGTAACGTTGTCAGCGGACGGTGACTCACAATGTATGACGTGACCTGTAGAGCTCCACCACTACAGGTAAAGTCAGTGGTCGGACGCCGTTGTACAAGGTTGACTGCACAATGACTCTGTCCTGTCCGGAAACGGTTCAGTGTGGTCAACAGATATTGGACAGACAGACGGTTCAGCTAGGAGGGAGTGGTTTAAATCATCTGTTGAAAACCACTTGTCACTCTATTCAAAAACAGCAGTCATAACCTTCGGCAACGGTCCTAATCAGATTGGATGTCTCGAAGCTGAGTGATGCCCACGCACAGAGGAAGTGTCTCACTGGCATAGACCTTATCCAGCCATTTTATATTTGCTTTCCTGGCGATGGAGATGTGGAGGAGGATTGTTGCTGAGAACCAACAGCCATGGTAAAGGAATAGGACTTAGTGTTCGAGAGATGCTCATTGTTGTACTGAGTTGGACGTCAATTAATTTGGTATGGAACTAAACACACGTACAGAACCGCATAGTCAATAGATCAAAAATATAAAATACTGGCCTATGTCAGGATAGCTTCATAGGATGGTACAAATCAAGAGTGCAAATAAGTTTTATTATAAGAAATTTCACTTTTTGGTAAAAGTTTTAGCTTCTCATCTTATGCCCAAGATTAAGTGCAAAAGCCAGAGGCTTAAAGAATAAATTCAAAACAATTTTTCTTTGTATAGGATAAGTAGCGAATATTTGACTGATTTTAACTTAGGAGTGGGTATTCTGTCTCTTTAAATCTAATCGGTAGCATAATTTGACGTTTTCGCAGAAAAACGCGTTTGGTTTCTTAATTCCAAACTTTTTGTGAGTCTTCTATCTCTTTGCCATACTTTTCAACTTTTATTTTCATAGCTGATAATTTTGATTTTACAAATTCGAGTGCCTCAGCTATTGTCTCGGTTCTCTTTTCTGTTAGACTGGCTAATATTCTTTAACATGCATGTGTGTGTGTTATCCTTTTTCAGCTTCGTTCATTGTACATTCTTCTTATCTTCAACAATATATGCAACCAAATGAATGAAGTATAAATTCAGAGATAATTTTGGTGTTAGTGAAACCAGATGGAGGATGCAAGACAACAAGAGATGGCTTACTATTCTACACGCGAGGAAGGATCATGTCTATTTCAATGGTGTATCCTGTATCAGCAGCAAATTAGTACAAAAGCATTCTTTAAATATTAAACAATCAGCGACAAATCTATCAGTTCTAGCTCACCATCCTGCAGCGTAATGCCCAAACAAATGAAGCTGACGAGGAAGGTAAGGAGAACTTGTATGAACAGCTACAACTAGCAGTGTTCAAAGTCCCAAAATATGACCTGTTCTTGATAAAAGAGATTTGAATGCCAAAGTAGTATCAGACAATGCAAACAAAGAAGAGGTGATGGGGCAACATGGCTGCTAATTAATTAGTGACAATGGTGAAAGAGATATGGACTTCTGCCTCAACAACATTTGCATAATAGGTGACACTGTTTTCCCGCACAAAGTCATACACAAACTACCTTTGAAATCCCTCAATGGGATCAATCAGGTTGGACATATAGTAATAAATAAAACGTTGCGTAGATTTTACCAAGATGTCAAGGTTCATTGTTGGGCAGATGTCAACAGTGTTCATTATCTTCTGATAACCTACGGACTACACATACCACACAGCACAAAGCGACATCAGCAGGCTTTGCGCACCTGAGATAAAAATATATTTTTACCATTGAAACATAGTAATTGTATTAATTCATTAGCTAACGAATGTATGGAAGACCATAACGCAGTGCATGAACTAACATTAAATATGCATACTCTGAAACAACTAAGAAAATCATTGGTTATAGAAAGAAAACGGAAAAGAGATGGATAACGTCGGAAACTTCGAAGAGAATAGCTGAAAGGAGAAAGGTCGTTTGAAGGTGCACTGAAAGATTGTAAGCAGCGGGATAAAGAAGTGAAAAGAAGCACCCTGAAGGATAAAATAACCTTTGTTGAGGAATTAGCAAATGAGCCTTAACAAGCAGCAGTAAATGACGAGCTTAACGTGGTTTACAATATTACAAAACACCTCTGTGAACAATGATCCAACCACCCCATGAGAGGTAAAGATTTACAGCGTAGAGCTATAACAACGAAACGAAAGCGGCTGTGAGATTGGTCAAGCACTTGACAGTGTTCACCACAAGAGATTATTGAAGATTCTTTGAGCCTATGGAACACTATCCAAGATAGTCAAATACAATGGGAAGTTTACGAGCACTTTGTATGCAGCGTTCTACTTAAGAACGTTAAACACTTTTATCTGGTTGTTCCAACTAAAGTCTGGTGTTAAGCAAGGTTGCACGATCTCTCCAATTTTGTTCATCTTCACCATCTACTGGATAATGCGTCAAACAACATCTGACATTACCAGAGGTAAAAGGTGAACGCTCTTCTCACATTTTTATGATCGGGACTTTGCGAATGATCTGGCGTCATTTCATTAAGGCACTCTTAAATTCAAGAGAATATCTGATTCAGCCGGTATTCTAAATAGACTGACCTGAATGCCAATACAAAAAATCAAGTTATGTGCATAAACGCCGCAGCCATTCTTCAACTTACCATTAATGGACGGGCATTTGGTTTTGTAGAGAACTTCACCTACCTAGGTAGCCGAATTAGCAACAACCATGGTGCCAGAAAGGACATCAAGGTTAGGTTAAATAAAGCTAGATAGAGGGTCTTACAATAACCTCTGCCCTATAAGGACAACAAAACAATATAGCCTCAAGACAAAGATCAGACTTTACAACAGCAATGTGAAGTCGATACTGTTTTACGCTCCGAGCGTTGGATAATAGAGGAGACAGACGTCAGCAAAAGTAAATTAATGTCACATTAGTTGCCGTCGTAATATCATCCATTTCGCAAACAAGATATTCGAATATGAATTTATATGAAAAGACGAGGCGTAACAACATTTTTTAAAAGGACTATATATTTAACTTACTCACACACTTATTCACTATTATTGGTCAAAAGTTGGTACCTAGAAATGGTTACTATTATTTGTCTAGAAGTTGCTACTTATATTGGTATGAAGCGGTAAAGAAGTTGGTACTAATATTGGTCTAGAAACGGTTTCTTTTCCAAGAAATGATCACAATCATTTCTTTAGATGTGAGTACTAACATTGGTCTAGAAGTGGGTAAAATTGGATACTAATATTGGTCTAGAAGTGGGTAAAATACTGAATACTATTATTTTTAATCTAGTAGTGGGTAAAATGGTGGGTACTAATATTAGTCTAGAAGTGGAAAAATTGGATATTAATGTTTGTCTAGAAGGCAAAATATTGGATACTAATATCGATCTAGATTTGAATAAAATTGGATATTAATATTGGTCTAGAAGTGGGTAAAATACTGAATACAGTTTTTTGATGTAGAAGTGGGAAAAAAGGTGGGTACTAATATTGGTCTAGAAGTGGGTAAAATACTGAATACTATTTTGTTATCTAGAAGTGGGTAAAAGGGTGGGTACCAATATTGACCTAAAAATGGTTTCTTTCTCTAGAAATGGTTGCGATAATTTCTTTAAAAGTGAGTACTAATATTTGTCTAGAAGTGGTAAAGTATTGGATACTAATATTGAGCTAGAAGTGGTAATAATAGGGTACTAATATTGGTCTAGAAGTGGGCAAAAACAGGGTACTAATATTGGTTCGGAAGTGGGTAAGAAGGTGAGTACTGATATTGGTCTAGAAGTTGATAAAAGAATTGGATATTAATACTGGTCTTGAAGTGGGTAAAGGTGTTGTCACTAATATTGGTATAGAAGCGGGTAAAAAGGTTGGTACTAATATTGGCATAAAAATGTGTTACTATTATTTCTCTACATGTGGATAGTAATATTTGTCCAGAAGTGGGCAAAAATTGAATACTAATAGTTTTCTAGAAGTGGATTAAGGGTGGGTACCAATATTGGTCTAGAATTGAATAAAAAGGTTGGTACTAATAATGGTCTAGACGTTGGTCAAAAAGTGGGTGCTAATAATGGTCGAGAAGTGAGTACCTCTATTGATAGAGAAGTGATTATTATTATTGGTCTGGTGCAGATCAGTATTTACGAATTTGAAACAAGAACAAAATGAATATAAACGGTTTAAATTGCAAGAAACAAAATATAGACACAACAAAAATTGAATTATATTCAGACTTATGCATAAAGGGTGAAAGGTTATTGTTAATATTGACGGAATTAAAATCAGGATTTGTAACATAGAGAAAACTAAGCATATGATTGTCTGTGTATTGCTTTATCATATAATTTTCGAGGGTAAAGTTGGCTTTAAATGACATTGGAACACATTATCTTGTACAGTGATTGACTAACCGCGTTTCATATTATGGGTAATAATATCACTTGTCGCACGCACCTTCTTTCTTCTTCGCTGAGGGTTTTAAAGACTCTAGCTTTGGCTATCAGAAAGAAGACATGCATCATATCTGTTGGAGAAAAAGCAGATGCATGGTGACGTTTTCTTCGGCGAATATACTATGTTCTCCGTGACATCTTTCTATACATATGTTCCCACTGTCAAAATAAATAATAATTGCCCTGCATCCATATTTCCGTGTACGCAGATAATATCCTAAAGACGAATTTGATAGATTTAAAATAATTTATCCTAGTCCGGGTCATCAATTTACAATTCTATACCTTTTGTACTTGCCCTGTGAGGTTTGTTTCGATACTAAACGAGAATCATCTAGGGTCATTTTTTCATTTGACTATATGTATAGATTCTTCATGTATTCCATCGCCATTAAGGGTGCTCGTTGTATTTGCTGCTCACAAGTTTGTTCTTTATGTACAAAGCCACTTAAAGGAGTAAGAATACAATAGACCATTTCATGGAGACTTCGGCGAACTTCGTAATTTGCTCGGAATTTTGATCACTTGGCGGGTGGTCAACTGACCGTAATATCCAATCGATAGCTGGTAGGCAAATAGTCTAGTCCCCTGCTTAGTATGCTCCCTAGTATAGTATAGCGGAGTGCATCACAGGGAGAATTCTAAGCAGGGAACCAGACTAGTGGTCTAAACAAGGCGGACGCATCAGCATAGAATGGAGACTTCGGCAAACTTCGTAATTTGCTCGGAATTTTGATCACATGCCTGGCGGTCAGATGACTGCAACATCCAACCGATAGCTGGTAGTCAAAACATGGCGGACGCCACAGCATCAACATCAATTGTTTCAACTACTTCAGCTTCGTTTATCGAGTTGAAAAATGCATATTTAACGGCTATGATGCTACAGATATTTACTAAATTTAATATTGGAACCATCCTGTCTTATTTTCTGGATACCAGGGCGGATTTTAAAGCCATACGAGAGAGTAGCTATGAGCTTTTTACATCTGGACATGCGCATGTTTGTACGGAAACGGTGTCGATGTTACAAATTTAATCCTGACAATCAAAGAGCAAGTTGTTCAAACTATTTATTTGTATCCGAAACGTCACTAACATGAGATGTGTTTAATATGAGTTTATCACATTTGTTTGTGAAAGTGTGTGGATTTTTACATTTAAACATAAAGCATTAAATAAGATCCACTTGCTCACAGGGGCTCGTATCGTTTTAATGTAGCGTCATTTTGTGGTGTACATATGCCTACCAGCGTTTGATTGGTTGGAGCATAAAGGGACTCGGAGGTTTTCGGATAATTACGGAGCAACTCGGTTAAATCCGGTATGAAATGGGCTATTGTTAATGGAAACTATTCTGGCATCTTCATCTGGATTCGTAATGTCAGTAATGAGCATATTGGCTATGAGGTACAGAAATCTTTTATTCAGATCGACAAAGTCTTAGATCTGCCTATTGAGTCTGAAATCCAGGGCTAGAACCATTGGACAACACCAAATGGTATTCTGCCGAATTGGAACCTTGCATCGTCATTTACATTATTGGCTTGTTGAACTGGTTGTGTTCCGTCTTTTGAACATCTAATGTATTTTTGGCATATCATCTTGATTTAGTTAGTAATCGAAAATTCCTTGGTTTTTCACTGTTCGGAGTCTTATCTTGCCTTGTCTTAGAATTTGTATACGTTTATTGTCGCATTATATCGAATGCGTGAGTCTCAAAGTGATTGCTTTTACAAACAAATGATGTAAATTTACATGTATTTCTAATGGTCCAAAGAGCTTTTACCCTTCTGAATTCTTCACCATCACATTTTGGATCTGAGTATTCAGTACTTGGTGGAAGAAAGATTCCAGGACAAAATTAAAGGCTTATTTAGGCATACTGGCCAAGCCTCGTCATCTTTGTATATCAACCGTTTGGGGAAATGCAGTTTCATAGCGACTTTTCGTTTACAAATATTCGGGGTGTCACAGCAAGTTTTACTGAAGAAAACATAATGCAGGTGAACAAATTCTTGGTGTATTTGTTATGCATTAATACATTCTTTGTCTGCACCATTGGAAGTCGCAATATCCACTAGCGACAATATAACTGTTGTGTTTCCTACTTTACCATATTTGAATCAACCGTCCTTCCCCGCACACATACAAACAAAAAGGCACCATTTCTTTCTTATATTCCTGCTATGATAGTCGATGACTGGTGAACTTTTCTTTGGAATACTAAGGTGATCCTGACAAGGGGATTAGAATCTGATAAACTAAGGTCTAGGAAATTATGGCGTTTTCGTCAATAAGAGAACTGTCTACTCTTTTCCCTCGTCCAACAGCTATTCTTCATGTTGATCCTGCCGCTGTTGTTAATGGTTTTGATCTTTTAAATGCTGATTTTCTCTTCATAGACATTGCAAAAGATGATTTATACAAAGCTAGTATGCCCTTAATTTCGTTTAGGACTCGTTATGGACTAAGGGTTTGCAAAGCATCTCTTTCATATGTCTCACTCAACTGACCATTGACAGGTCATTTTCCCTTTTCCACTTTTTCAATGTTGCTGTCGTTGTAAAATGTTCATGTCTTACCTCTCCCTTGGTAAAAACCTCTGGAACTCCATTTTTTGCTTTGTTTTAAAATCATTAATACAGACGACTGTGCTACGTATATAGTCCAGACTTTTTGTAAGGGTGTGTCAAGGATAACTGTTTGTCTGTAAACACAACTTTTAGGTTGCAAGGATAGGGTTTGGTCTTAAAAATGTGTGTTATTTTGTGAGAATGTGTGTTTGTCTTTCATTTGGGGTGTTTGTATGTCTATCCTTATGTTTGCATGTACCAAGATGAGTTTTTTGCACTCATGCACTTTTGACCACTCTGAGATCTCAACCAACTATACTCTTCCGACTCCTTGCACAACTATGGACACTTTCTATTCCCACTCTAGTCTTTAAAAGTCAACTTTGGCAGCCAACCATTGAAGTTAATCTGATACTTTAGGCCAATATTATCAACAACAGTGACTTCTTTTCCAAACTGCAGTTTAGGGTCACTGTGGGCACCACAAATTGTGGACAACTACACGTTCACCAAATTTTACGTTACTACGTCAAGACTCGTGTAGCATTTTACTTGTATGTAATCTTATAAAATGTAGATCAACCAAGCAATACTAGACCACTGATTCACGCTTGAGGGATTTTGTTCAATTTTGCTTGTTATACTAGTATCTGAGACTTTACTAATACAGACACATCAAATTTCGGATGCATCTTGATATTGAGAAACTTATTTAATTCTCAGCTATTCGTTTATACTATACACGTGTTTCTTTGTATTATGCACATGTAACTGTCCTTTTTTCCTCTTTATCGTATATACTTTTTATTTCCTTTTTTTCAGACTGTAAATTTAGGGCAAAACGTTTTCCCGTCATTAAGCTTTAGCTAAATACATGTCCTTAACATTGTGGTACATGCTCAAAATAATACAAAAAAAAAAATCATCTACCTAGTCTTCATACTGCTTTCATATATACCCATTAAATTAACGTTCACAATCAAATTAACAGCTCTAGTAGTGTGCAATACGCATCCCTCTTAACTCTAACCAGACGATCTTGGTTTTGATTGGAAAATTCCTTAACTCAAATGTAATTATGACTTAAAATATAGTGTGATAATTCCACTTTTTCTAAGCTGTTTTGCACTTACACCCACCCCTCATTAACATTGAAGAATATCTTATGTTTTGAACGCAAATATACTATCAGTAATTCTTAACTCTAAAACTTTAAACACAACACGCAATTATGTCAATTTTATTTTGTTAGCACAATATATTTCAATGTGTAAAAGTTGCTATTTTTACTGTCTTCTGGAATCCATTTTAAACGAATATAAAATAAAATCCGAGATATTGATTTCCTTTCTCTGAAGGGCCTTAGTCAGTGCTGGAGTCCTATTCTTGTAAGAGTTGTTGCCCTTATACATATAATACCGTGTTACTACTTTTTTGAACATAATTTGACTACATGACTCACAGTACTAATTCAACTCCTATAATAAACGTATGGAAACGCCATGATATTAATGATTCCATAACGATAAATTTCTAAACGTTCGTGATCAAATCTCTGATTTTTCAGTATAGAGACATCCTTGATACTAGGTTTGAATGGAGAAAACATGCTTTGTGGGATAGTTTTGATCTACATGTGTTTTAAAAGTGTGTTGTCAGTTCTGCAATAAGGAGTCTAGAAATAATATCAGCAATGAGTTTCCCAAACTCAAATCTGTAAAAAGCATTGAAATTCCATCAATAAGACGCTGTCTCATTTTTCAATTACAACTTTGATAAATTGTCGAAGAATTATCTTCTCTAAACTATTATTTTCATTATCAACCAATCTGACCAGTCAAACGCATATCTACTTATTTTATTTTCACCTGTTTCAGGATTGGTTACCATTCTTTCATACGGTGTTTCATAGATTAATCAATGTAGTATTTCGAACCCCATTTGTAAACCTGTGGAAATACCATCCCTTTTAAATTCCAATAACTTTAAATTTCTAAAAAGTCATGACGAAACCTTGTTCAGTCTTGATAGGCCAAGATATGTCATTGATTCAACTTTTTGTGTAAAAAACCATATGTGTCAATGCTTATTTTGACCTACATATGTTTGATGTACGCCTTTTCAGTTTCGATCTTCCTTTTGTGGAAACAAGTTTTATACCTGAAAGTGTTTAATATCCCACTGAAAAATGTTTCTGAGATATATTAAAGGTATTCATTTTGCTTGTTATTCACAAGTAGAATTAGAATTGTGCATATATAGTAATGACCTGTACGTACATAAGTAGAACCACCATGTTGTTCTCTATAAGATTCACTGTATTAGTTCTTTTCTCATGGCAAACCTATATAAATACCATGATAGTGAAAAGAGTGTACATACTCATGTTCAGACACAACCCTATTTCATTTAAATCATATCTTCTCAATTTTGCACCAAATGAAATTAGGTTCGAAATTCATTAATGAGTTATAAAGTCGGGTCTTTAACAGGACTGAAGTTGCATTAATAAAACATTGCCCCAGTTTGTAACAGCTTAATTGTAGGATAAGCTCACAAATAATTTTATATTTCCCCATTCTCTATCAGACTCAAATAAGTTATCATGCTTGTGATATTCACTAAATGCTCACATGGTCTATATGGCCATCAATATATTTATGAATTTAACATCAAATCATATTTACTAATATTTGACAACTGAGATCAAAGTGAGAAAAAAAGCGGTGAAATTAAAATTCAGTATTTTTTCAACATTTGACAAGCAATAATACAGTTTATATTTTTACGTGATACTTAAGGGCAGAAATTAAAAATAATGTAAGATAGTCATAAGCCAATGTTATTATAAAGCAAGAAGTTCCAAAATATTAAATATCTGAAATTGCAGAGGAGTACAATCATAGGGTTCATCAGCATCAAACATGGTGTTGGAGACATAAGTTATCAAATCTAAAACACAATGTATCTAAACAATGGCTTGGAAATATCTAAAAATGTTATTTAGTTGGTTAAATGGTCAATAAACAATGTGCAAAATATCTTACCTAACACAGACAATATCAGCACACTCTAACCGCCTTTTATGGCATCAATTATCATCTATGAAAGTATATTTAATACCTGCAAAAAAGTTTTTCAAGGTAAACAACCTTTTTCGGCCTGCTTGCTGTCTTCATATAGCGTCATCAATATTTTATTGATGTTATCTCGATCTTTGTACAGACTTTAACACCCAATCAGCATCTGATTATTGAAAAAGAATATTAAAACATAAATTTCAACGCATGTAAATAAAAAATAAACTGCAGTTGATATGACTCAAATGTGATCACTTTGGTATATAATACCATACACAATGCTTTCTTTGAAGTAACGAGTATATAGATAGATGTTATATGGTCGCCCGGGTGCGTGCGTGTATGTGTGTGTGTGTGTGTGTGTTTGGATATTTAACGTAGCTGTAAAACAATTTCCATACCGCTACGATATCTGCTGTGTGACAGTTTATAGTGATGTCTATCGCTGACGCATATGCCACAGACATAAAGCATCACGTCCCACCTAGTCACCATTATTCTTACACCAGGCTGACCAGTCCTAACACTAACTTCTTAATGCTGAGCACCTAGCAAGGCAGCTGTAAGAACAATTTTCATTGACTCGGCCGTAGTTCGATTTCGCGTCCTCCCGCATCCCAGACTGACGATAGATGGTCGCATTAACATTAATCTAGGCCTGTCAATCTAAGCATGTGAAGAGTGGACCCAGCAACTGCGAGGAGGAATTACCATATGGTAAATGGGCAGAAAGGCGGTTACATAAAGCGTTGTGGAACGCGACTAGTGAGACACCTGTGACACTGTTGGCCACCCACTGCATCCCACATATCGCCAGCCGTCTAGACTGTGTCTTGCCACTGGATCCAGATAGGCGAGGACGAGAGAGTGAGGTCGACGAGTGAGCAAGTCTTCTTCATTGAAATCGAATTCTTACGCGCAAGTGATGACTTTACCAGATCATTATTACACTCCATTATCTTGCAAGTCCTGTGGCGACGGCGAAATGGTGAAGCGGCTGTTGTGGATTCACTGGTTGCCGTTTCAACAACCCTGAACACAGGCTGATCAGGTTGTAGGGTCGTCTTACTGTGACCGAAGTAGTATGGGAGTTCGGCAGTCACCTGAGCGTCTGAGCAGCCATATTTAGGACTACACTGCTTGCCTCCAAAGCAAGAGGAAGGGACTAGAAAAAGTATCTTAAACATTGTCTACTTCATTTCACCCTGGCCAGCTTACCACGGCTGGCGTGGATCCCACTCCAGCGGTAGGAAAACAAAGAAATTGATTACGGTGCCAACTCTCACCTTAGACCATGGAACGTGCGCACTCTCTTTGGTCGTGCCGGGACAGAAAGGCCTGAAAAATGGACTGCTTTGATTGCCAGAGAGCTGGCCAGGTACAAAGTCCAGATTTCAGCACTTAGTGAGACCCGACTTGCCGATGTAGGTCAACTGTCAGAGGCAAGTTCAGGCTACACCTTCTTTTGGATTGGACTCAGTGAGGTAAAACGTCGCGAGGCTGGAGGTGGGTTTGCCATCAAGTTAAACCTGGTCATCAAGATAGTAGGCCCACCTAAAGGCATCAATGATTGTCTGATGACCGTTCGACTTCCTCTCCCAAGAAAGCGATATGCCACACTAATCAGTGCCTAAGCCCCAACATTGACAAACACCGATGAGATCAAGGACAAGTTCTACGAAGAACTGAGATCCACTATTGCTGCCGTGCCCAGAACAGATAAACGCATCATTCTTGGTGACTTTACCTTCCGGGTTGACGCAGATTACACCTCATGGGAAGGAGTACTGGGGAAAATTAGAATTTAACAGATGCAACAAGAATGGCTTTCTACTGCTGAAAACTTGTGCAGCGAACGAACTGCTCATCAACAACTCTATCTTCTACCGACCACTTCGCAACAAGACGTCGTGAATGCACCCACTCTCTAAGCACAGGCATCTGCTAGACTACGTTATAGTACGACAGAAAGGCAGACAGGACGTCAGAGTGACAAAGGCTGTGTGTGTGGAGCTGAGTGCTGAACTAATCACAGGCTGATCAACTCCAAGCTTAACATGAAGATAGTCTCCTAGACGTAATCAATAAAGCAAGACACCTAAGCGACTGAACGTCTCCAAGCAGAAAAACCACTGCAGACGCACTAGACAAAAAACTGGAAGCCATCACTCTAGGTTCGCATGATGTGGAATCTGATTGGGCGTCTCTTTGGAATATTGTCTACTCCACTGCCGCCGATGTGGTAGGCCCTACAACGCAAAAGCACCAGGACTGGTTCGACGATGATGAGGACAGTATTCATGAACTGCTCAAAGAACACTCCGTACACCCAGAGCGCTCCTAAATGACCTGCTCTCCACATCTAAGAAATCAGCAGTCGTCAATATCAGAAGAACAGTGCAGACAGAGAGAGAGAGAGAAAGAGAGAGAAAAGGAGAGAGAGAGAGAGAGAGAGAGAGAGAGAGAGAGAGAGAGAGAGAGAGAGAGAGAGAGAGAGAGAGAGAGAGAGAGAGAGAGAGAAAGAGAGAAAGAGAGAGCTCCAACAGATGCAGGACATATTGATGAGCAGGAAGGCTGACGAGATACTGTCCTATGCAGACCTCAATAATATGAATGACATGAAAACAATCTACGGTCCAATTAAATCAGGATTTTCCCCTCCTCAGTGCAGACGGGAATACGCTGATCACTGATAAGAAAGAGATTCTCAAGCGCTGGGCAGATCACTTCGACAGTGTCATCAACCGTCCTTACTCCATAAACGCTAAAGTCATCGCTCGCCTGGCCCAGGTCCCAACCAACGCGTCCGTGTCAGATACGCCAAGTCTCACAGATATAAAGAAGGCAATTAAAAGCCTCTCTACTGGCAAAGTCCCTGGCTCTGACTTCATCCAAGCGGACGTCTACGCAGCTGGTGGTCCCCTACTGAAGCAGAAGCTTACTGAACTCTTCCAGTCTATATGGAACCAGGAGAGGATACCGCAGGAGTTCAAAGATCCCTGTATTGTCTACCTCTACAAATGGGAGAGGAACCGGAAAGCATGCGACATCCACCGTGGCATCTCCCTATTATCTGTAGCAGGGAAGATACTGGCCAGAATTCTGCTAAACCGACTAACCGTCCACTTGGAGAAAGGCTTTCTATCGGGGCGTCAGTGTGGCTTTAGGCAAGATAGAGGCACCGTGTACATGATTTTTGGAGCCATACATGGAGAAATGCCAAAAGCAGAACGTCGGTATCTACACCACTTTTGTGGACCTCACCAAGGCTTTTGACACTGTGAGTCGTTAAGGTCTTTGGAGGATCATGGCAATGTTCGGATGCCCTGAGAAGTTCAACACCATGATCAGATTACTCCACGATGACATGCTCGCTAGCGTACATGATGAAGGAGAGTTTTCAATGCCCATTCTCATTGAAAAATGTTATCAAACAGGGCTGAGTACTTAATCCGACCCTGTTCAGCATGATGTTCACAGTGGTGCTGACGGACGCTTTGCGCGACAGTGACATTGGCATCGATATCAGGTTTAGGACAGATGATAACATCTTCAACCTGAGAAGACTGCGGGCTAAGACTAAAGTCCAGGAAGACACCATCCGTGACGACTTTGCTTTAAATGCTTATACTCAGTCTGACATGCAAGAAAGTATGGATCATTTCTCTAAAGCCTTCACTGACTTTGGACTCAGATTAAGTACGACGAAGACGGAAATCATGTACCAGCCTCCACCCTCAATCTCATACACTGAACCAAGCATTATTGTCGATGGCCAGAAGATCGCTGTTGCTGACAAGTTCATCTATTGTGGCAGCACCTTGTCACGCACAGTCTCCATTCGATGAAGAGGTCACCATCAGAATTGCTCGCGCAAGTGCAACCTTCGGAAGACTCCACATCTCTGTGTGGAATAGAAGAGGAATCAGCTTGCAAACCAAGATCAAGATAACCGGTTAGTAGCAATCCCTCTCTCTCGTACGCCTGTGAGACATGGACGGTGTACAATCGTCACGAAAGATAGCTAAACTCCTTCCAAATGCGCTTCCTCAGAAAACTGCTTCACATCAAATAGCATGACAAGATTTCTGACACAGAAGTCCTCCAGAGAGCTGAGATGACAAGCGTCCATTCCATGTCATGCCATGTTCAGAAGATCACAGCTCCGCTGGGCTGGCGATGTTTGCCGTATGCCTGATGAGCGCATCCCGATGAGACTGTTTTATGAGATACTAACTGAAGGCAAGCGTTGCAGATAAGGTAAAAAAAGCGGTACAATGACACGCGCAAAGCCTCAATGAAGTCCTGTGGCATTGATCCAGACAGCTGGGAGCAGTATAAAGAAGACCGCGTTGCCTGTCGCCAGCAGATCAACTAAGGCCCTGATGCTTTTGAAAAGCAACGGATCATTGAGGCCAAACATAAGCACTGGCAGAGAGAGAGAGAGAGAGAGAGAGAGAGAGAGAGAGAGAGAGAGAGAGAGAGAGAGAGAGAGAGAGAGAGAGAGAGAGAGAGAGAGAGAGCAGAGTCAGCGCCTACCCTCAGTCGATCCTGGACCCGGCAATTCCCTGCCCTCATTGCCCTAGACACTTCAGAGCGCGGGTTGGCCTCACCAGCCATCTGCGCACTTACAGGCTAGCCCAGATGTGAAGTCATAGTCGTCTTCGAGAACGAAGGACGAACAACAACAACCACAAAAACAACTACAATGAAAAGCTAAAAATCTATTTCAATCTTAATCTGAAGAGACATAGATGTTGTTTTTTTTGTTTATTTTTTTTTAAATCCGCGGCTCATATGATTTTCTCCAAACCAAAACTTGTTTTAATGACGGGTCTATATTGATATAGATTCGATCATGATAATTTAGATATATAAAGTTATTAATGTTTTCACCGGCTTACTTTGAGATATCAGTTAGTATCAAGAGTTATGTACTAGTCACACAAAAATAGAGAAAAATACGTGTCTGGGCTGTTGTGATCGGTCGATATTGATCAATAACAACTAAGTTTCCGTATGCACACAGTTGGGGATGTTTATTATTTCCGCTGTTTGACTTACATTATGACCAGAAAGAAAAAGGCCGTTACACATAAATACTAAACAAGGACATTTTGGTCTGCCATATGCAACCTAATTTTTAAAACAAGTTCTGTCTCTACCTTATTTTAACTGTACGACTGTTATATTTAAAACCCCTGAAGCATCCAATGGCACAATCAGAAAACCTGCATTTCTGGTAATCACTTTTTACACTTTACATCGTTTAACATTTTGCCAGTGTTTATTTTCAAAACTTATGAGGTGAAAATATGATTGTTCAAAGAACCGAGAGCTTTTGAAAGGGAAATTATGTCAATGAAGACGGTAAGAAAATGTGTAATATACGTATGATATGTGTTTACTTTATTTGGTGAAAAATGAAAAGCATTTTACACGAATATATTGATGTCACGCCACTACTATTGCAGATGTGTTTAAATTTAGTTTGGAGTAGAGAGAACTGAACAAGATGAATCTGAAATCAGATTCAAATTCAGAATATATCGATACATGCTAAATATTTGTAACATATGTACATTGATCAGTTACTGGAGTCTGCTATTATAGTTGTCATCATTATCGTTTTAGCCATCACCATTGTCGTCTTCGTTATTATCGCAGTCGTTATCATCATCATCATCATCATCATCATCATCATCATCATCATCATCAACATCATCATCATCATCAACATCATCATCATCATCTTCACTGGAAAACAAAGAGCTACCATTACCGAAGTTACTTTTAGGACTTCATTGCGATATATGTTTAACTAGATCTACAGTTGTTCATGACATTAATTTCAAAACAGTTTCAGGTGAACGGAAACGTCTACACCATATCTTCAGGAATTCGGTATGGCAGATTCCTCCGTGATGGAATTTTAGTATCATCACTTTTTCACTGATCTCAGTTGTTATCTAGGTAAAATATAGGAATACAGCCAGTACCTGTTTCATTGATAGGTTTTATGTACTTAGAATTCTCAGTCAACCAAACCTTTGGTATATATGTGTTATGCATATCTTATGTACGTTGTCAAGACAAGATGATGCCAGCCAAAAGGTGGCTATTTTCACATGATCTCTTTCTTACCACTCTGACGGCCCCAGGTTCAATCTCGGAAGCAAAACATAGTTTTAGTCCACAGTCACATCTCCCTTCTTTCCAGTGTTGTCTACAGTCTCATCTGCCTCTTATATCCTCAAATTGTACACATGTTTGTCCATTATAGTATAAAAGGTGATTCTGATGAAAATTACATCCACATTCTCTGTAGTTATTATCATTTGATTGACAACAGATGTAGGTACTCAATAATTATGTTAGACACACGCTGTTATGCAATAGCACAAAGTAATGGCTAAGTTATAGTTCTTCTTCGGAATATGTTTAGTATTTTTAGCTGATGTACTTTTGAATGAAGAATTACTTTCTTTCAATGTGTTTTAAAATATTACCATACGATGAAAGGTGGCACTGCAGTAGAGTTTCGATTATCCTAAGCTAAATAAGACAATCTTAGCTATATTCTTAACAAGTTCTGTGTGTATATATACATAAAAATATATATATATATATATATATATATATATATATATATATATATATATATATATATATATATATATATATATATATATATATATATATATCTGTGTGTGTGTGTGTTTGTATGTATGTACAAAGAATGTAAATCATATGGCAAATAATAACCCTTTCAAGAGCGTACTGTATCCAGCAAGGGATCACTTGTGTCAGGGATTGATTAAAATAAATGCAATAAATTGACGACGAACAGTGCGAAACTAATAACTAACTAACCTTAAAAATTCAGTATTCGCAACAAGTCTATACTGGCTGGTTGAGACAACAATATATCTATAGATTTTACTCATGTGGAGACAACCATTTAGAGTTTTACAAACACAACGTTTTGTGTTTATTTGTTTGTTTTGTATATGTTTTGTATATGCCTTTGTAAAAAAACTAATTAAACGTATATATATATATATATATATATGTATATATATATATATATATATATATATATATATATATATATATATATATATATATATATGTATATATATATATGTGTGTGTGTGTGTATTTGCATGCGTTCCGAAGGGAATATCTATTGTTACGACTCTATGGTCTTAAACTAACATAAAAAAGAGAAAAATACAAGGTTATTGAAATTCAACACACAGTTTAACTTCTTAGGATATATAGTGAAAATTTCAAAGGAACTTACAGTATTGTGAATAAAATCCCCACATAATCCTTTCTGTTCTAAAAATCTAAACGTGTACAGTATCACACAAGACTTCCAATAGTACTGAATGTCTGATGTAATTCATAATGCCTTTGAATGAATCCACGATAATCCCAAAAATATTGTTTATCCAGGCAATGAGCACTTTAGTACTTTCAATGAATGATTTAAGTAATTTTTCTATAATAATATAAGATCACAATAGTAAATAACTCCTCAAACTAATCTTAATGTGGGCACCACTTAGCTCCATCCCAGCATATGTTGCTGGTTTGGACTTGGAGATATCACCTCAGTTTTCTCAATGTACATGTTTGTTTATTACGTTCTATTTTGTTTTCTTTTCTTTTCTATCTCATCGGTTTATTTTAGAAAGGAATGATAAATCTATGTTTACCTCTATCTCAAGACACACTAAAACGACAAGGATGTGTGTCATAGGTTCATTACCTCGAAAGGCCATGCCAAGATTCTTAGAAATTATCCTGAAGTAAAATCTACTACTATGGATAAAGGTTACCTATGTAAATTTGTTGTTTACTAATGACCATTAGCTTAAGCATCAACCCACAATCATAGGCAAAAGTTAAACACACGATATGGGCATACATAACAGAAGACACGTGAAGACGACCTAGGTAATTTTTATCTATCCCTTCTGTAATGACTGTTTTCCTTTTCCTTTTGTTTCTATCATACTCTTTCTCTTAACAAATATATAACTTTTCTATATTATCCCGAGCAGTTCCGTCATTCTATGTACTCAATACTGTTTAAAAAATACCCTTCAAAAGAAACCATGATGTTAAAAATTGCTATGCAAGGGGAAAAACAAAATTCTTTCTTCATAACAAAAATCATGCATATCACCCTCCGTTGAAGATTTGTTACACAAGATTACTCTTGCTTCTTGTGTTTGTGCTTGTCTATAATAACAACCAACTTTATTCTTGCGGTTACCTTTTAGGATTGGAATTTACATATCTCCTAGAAAATGCAGATCCTGCCAAGTTACTTAAGTCGTATATCAGAGAAATAAAATAAAAGATAAATTCCCAAGCAAGGTGTTCACAGGGAGTTTCATTTTTTATCACGTACCTATCATGAACCTCATGGATCAATAACACATTTTATCTCAGATACCATTTTCCAAATTAAAAAATAAACGTTCAACACATCACATTTCATTTGTTAATAATTTGATAACACAAATTTGTAAACGTTCTTATTACTGCTGAGTTATTTGAATGAACCGAATAATGTGCGGGCTGGTTCAATCTTATTTGTTTTCTATTTTGTAGGTTATTTCTGAAATCTCAGAGACATTTTACGAAGTTTATGCGGATGAGTGCCATATTACGCATTTGGCAAATTAGTAAATCATTCTCATACCAAGTCGCACCTGATAGAAAACATTTCCGTAGGTAAGGAATACGTTTCAACGGCAGTTAAACGGAGCATATAATACAGTAAATAGATTATTGTGTAAAACAAAAAAATTCAAATCTGATGTGTACTGAATAGAAATATAATTATGAATAAATATGAGAGCAAGACTCTTTCTCTCTCTCTCTCTCTCTCTCTCTCTCTCTCTATATATATATATATATATATATATATATATATATATATATATATATGTGTGTGTGTGTGTATGTATGTATGTTTGACTTCAGTAGAGTTTAATTAAAACCAATAATTTAAAAGTTATATAATGTTTGTCTCTTTAGGAAAGAGTGTAAATCAAAATAGGATATACTTTTTGCATTACACGTTAAAATTATTCTGCTTTCTTTTCGGAAAATTAGGATAATCTAGCGAAAGGAACCCACTCAATCTTACAAAAATAGATGAAATTTGTCTCCACTTAGAAATTGTTAAAGACGTGAAATTATAAATGTAAATAGTGTAAACTATGTTCGATAGGTTGTAATAAAAGAATGTGAATCCATTTTGGAAACGAACGTAATTTTCCCTCCTCCTCTTTATTAAAATTCTCAAAATATAATAATGATTAACAATAATATGGGGGCCCCAAAGTAGGTTGGTGGTTCTTTCCACGGATTTTCAGGTTTCTTCGTCCACCATTAATACTGACCGCCATGTATCGTGTTCTGAAAATGAGGTCAATCCCCAGAACAACAACAATAATACCAAATTGTTAAACCCCTCGGTTGCTATTTTGGAAAACCATTATAATATCAATTAACGGCATTTAAACAATGTCCGTTCGATATTTTTTTGTAATAATATTCCAATATGTTCAAATTGAGTTTCTTAAAACGAATATTTTCAGATTTTGAGCTTTTTGTACAAAAATTCATAAAATTTAAAGTCATCAGGTAATTGTCGAGTAATAAGAGAAAAACAAATCGCTGTAATAACTTTAGCTCTGTGTCTAGGCGCGTTATTTTTTTAACATTTAGGAAGATGCCGACAGAGTCTCTCCCCTTCCCAAAAGCGATCTTCCCCAACCTTCTCTCCCCACACACTTAGGCGTAATATTTGATTATGTGTTGTTGTTTTTTTTTTTCAACCTGTAGTTTACAGAATCTGTCAACGAACGGTGCAGAATGTAATTGTTACCTATGTATTTTGTGTGCATGCTCCAAAGCCTACATTTATCGTCTCAATTCTATGTTGCAGATGAAGAATCACGGTATAGAATACTTCTTGACATTTCTGAATAGAACGTAAATGTATATCACATGGTCTCCTAATTATGTCTTCGATGAAATAAACTATAGCCATGTGTTAGGGGGTATGAAGCAATCTACTAAAAAATGTATATAAGGGAGGTAACGTAGGAAAGCACACACATGTCCTCTCAGATCGCAGGTCGCGTCTGAGTATTTTATTATTTTATTTCACCACTCCCTACCATCATTAGTATATATATATATATATATATATATATATATATATATATATATATATATATATATATATATATATATATATATATATATATATATATATATATATATAAGATAAATAGATAGATTATCTGATGGAGTACATCTTGGTGGTTTACTGACATGTTATGCTTTGATAATCACAGGATATTTAACTAAAAACTTAAAAATGATGTATGACTATTGTCTTTTATTGTTCTGTTGATGTTCTTATAGGGTTTAACACCATTTTGTCTGCACATAATATGATATGCATTGTGGCCAGAATACATTGTGGATGAAGAACCCGGGAAAACCTCGGAACGAACCACCGAGCCATGAGAAGCTACCGGGAAGCTTTCTCACATACCAACATTGGCCGAGCCCGAAATTCAAAGCAACGCAGTGGTGAAATGACAGTAAGAGAGTGAGACAGTGAGAGCTTGATTTGGTCAACCGTCTAGAATTCCTATGATGGTGATTTATATTTCATCTGAACGATGTAATTTGAACTAATTCAGATAATTTCCAACAGTCATATAATAGATAATCTTGCAATTGAACATATAGTATGCGATTGAGACAATAATTTTGTGCCTTTTCGAGACCGCTCTTTCCATGCAATCGAGTCTCTCTTTTTCGTTCCTGGTTTCTCAAATTCCTACCGACCAACGAATCTTGGACAATGTAACGAGAAATAATTATTTCCCGATGCTTAGGTCTAGTTTCCAACATAAGCTGAGACATACTAATCTGGCGAGGAAAATTAATTAAAACAATGAATTTCGTTTGAGAAACACAGCCCTTTTTTTAGCTTATCCGATCAGTATTATCAGTATTAACTTCCTCTAAACGCCAAAATTAACACTTCCATCGAAGTCAGAAGAATTCTCTCTAGTTCGTCTTTATTAATAAATATTCCTGGACAATTTCGTTTTATGAAATATAATTCAACTGGTCCAAGATTTTCAAATATTGTCCACAGATTGTTTTTACTGTTTCATTTTCACTATCTGAAACTACGTTAGTATATATATATATATATATATATATATATATATATATATATATATATATATATATATATATATATATATATACATGTCGGATTGTCAACTTAGAAGAGAAACCCAATCAGGCCTGAAACTACATCGATTAACCATTGTAAGTTATCAATCTAATGCGAGCCTAGCCCATACATCAATCTTAATGGTTACGTATCACGCTGACCACGACAAAATGTGCCGAGACAAAACATCTATAAAAATATGCACCATTATATACACCCACCCTAAGGTTATACTACACCCACCCTTAGGTTATCCTACACCCACCCTCAAGTTGTCTTACAGCTACCCTACAGATATTCTGCACCCATCCTAAGGTTTTCCGACACCCAGCCTAAATTTATCCGATGCATTCTCTACATGACAAAGTATTCCTGCTTCAAAGTTTTCGCTAGACATAATTGTCCTACCCACTGCAATAATGTATTTCAAATTTATTATATCTTTTCTAACCAAATAATACCCTGAAAATAACAGTGCATTTCAAGCTTACTGAAAGCCGATATTTGTCGTCATAACGTTTCTTTGTAACTGCCAGATACATGAATGTCTAGGAAGGGAGCTCTTGAAAACCTGCACCACATCTGCACATCAGAATATTCAAAAAACATTGATTTGGAAGAAATATAAAAATATGTGTACGCATTTTCGAAAACTTTACCTTAGTTCTAGCGTACAATAGAAATTTTATCAGAACTTACTAAAGGAAAATTCTTCCTAAATGTTGATTGTAAATCAAAGCATCCTAACACATATTGTAAATGGTAAATAAAGAGATACATTTGTTAAGTTGCATGACAAGTAAATGCCAATGAAAGTTTAATGACACGAAATATGAATTTAACCGTAAGTATAGGCCTATCCACCTCTGTATATTAAAATCTTCCGCTATCTTACATACAGTAGTATATCTGTTTTGACACTCTTTTACATCTTGCTGGTGAACACTGATTTGTAAGACCCGCGAGCGTATTGAATGACGAATTTTTCACCGTGCTAGTGAGATTCTAAACATTTAAATAAATGTGCATGGTTTGTATGTGCGTAATTGCCAGATTCTCAGCTAGAAAACACTTCCCAATACATTCTCCTGCAAACATAGCAGAGCCAGTGTTTTCTCCACCCACTTTAATTGTTGGGAAGGATAAACAATATATCTCTATGAATAAACATGGAATTCAATACCTACCGAAGACTGCTCTAAGTTCATTGAGGAATTTTGTCTACATTTTATATATAAATTGGAAAGATAAACAAATTTGTTTGCATGCGAATTTTTCAGATTCTGTGGATAAAGCTTTTTTCTCGCTTGACGCACAAACTTGTGCTAAAAATATAAAGTAGCGTTAAACAGACATCTTGCTGTTGCGGCTTTTAAAGCTATGCGTGATTAAATATTTTGAGATGATAGGCTTCAAGTTTACATGCAGATGTCAAGACTTACCGTTATGTACACATCAAGATTTCTTTGAAAAGGACTAGCAAATCAATTTGGCAAGTGAACTAACCAAACAATATTATAGAAAAATAAGAATAGAACAAAATAGATTGATTATAAATGCATATATGTTCACCTTAACGTATTCATACATACATACATACATACATACATACATACATACATACATACATACATACATACATACATACATACATACATACATACATACATACATACATACATACATACATACATACATACATACATACATACATACATACATACATACATACATACACGAACACGCATGTACAACAACATCACTTAAAGTATTAATTAATTTATATTTTTATTCAGTTGCAAATTATTTTTTTGCTATATCACGTCGTAATTCTTACTTTCATCAGTATATCCTTTAAGCCTTTCCGTCTGTCCATCTTGACTCATATATAAGGCATGCGTTTGTTCTCGTGTATTCAGTTGTTATAATAGCCTAGTAACCCTTCCGTCCCATCAGTCAATATATGCTTTCCCCTTTTTATTTAATTTGCTTTAGATACAAACGACTTCAAACAATGCATGTACTTTGCAATACATCCTAGACTCATCTTTGATGCAATACATTTACATTGCAATGCACTCTAGACTCATCATTGATGCTACACATCTGCTATGCAATACACATCAGTCTAGTCTTCATTGATTCAACACATTTACTTTGTAATACACTAGAGTCTAGATTCATCTCTTATGCTATACATGTACTTTTGCAATATACTACAATCCAGACTCTTCACTTATGCTACACATCTACCTTGCAATACACTAAAATCTAGAGTCTTCATTGATTCAATACATTTACTTTGCAATACACAAGAGTCTAGATTCATCTCTGTTGCTATACATGTACTTTTGCAATATACTACAATCTAGACTCTTCACTTATGCTACACATGTACTTTACAGTACATCCTAGTCTCGACTCTTTATTGATGCTACACATTTGCTTTGCAATACACTCTAGACTAGAATCTTCATTGATGCTATACATTTACCGTGCAATATACTCTAATCTAGACTTTTCATTAATGCTACACGTACACTTTTTAATACTTTCTAGACTATACTCTTTATTGATGTTACACGTTTAATTTGCAATACACACTAGTCTAGATTCTTCACTGATGTTACACATTTACTTTGCAATATACATAGACTAGACTTTTCATTGATACTATACACGTACTTTACAATATATTCTCGTGTAGACTTCATTCATGCTATGTATCTACTGTGCAATACCTCAGTAATGACATGATTGGTGCCCTATATATTCATTGGTGTCACCTTAAGATATCTGTCGTTATTAGTTAATTCTCAAAATGATAAAATTAAGTCTCTTTAAAATGGTAAATAAGTCACTTATTCAATAATAAGTAAACGTAGCTACGAAGAAGAGAAGACCGGCAATTGTTATATAACTTTTGTTAAACCAGAACTTCTCTTAGGCTGTTAGCTTGTAAGCGTTTTTTTCTGACTTCTCTGGGAAAATAAATGCATTTAAAAAGCAGACATGAAATAGCATACCTTGTTAGCAACAGGAAAATTGATTTATCTTCTTCGGATTAGTAAAACACAATAAACAATAAAAGAATCGACGATGACTATATTTCTAATGAACTCATGATCATTCTGCACTTTAAAATTAATTGTATTAAAAATGTAACCATCTTGGTGAGTATTGAATATTTCAATTTAACAAAGATGTGCTAATTTCTTTGCATCATGATATAAAAAGACAATGCATAATTAAGATCTTCAATAAAAATTAGAAAGCCACGACCAATTTTCAATTTAAAATTAAACAAACAATATATTTGATAAAAACACATGTGCTAATCATGATGATTTCTATTTTTATAAAGCTCTACAGTTTTTTTTTTTGCTTAAAATTTGATTGTGTCACAGATCATAGGACAAACCATTTACGCTTGAAAGATAAGACGGTTATATGAGAAAAACTGAATGCATGGGATGGATCATCATTGAACCTTTCAAGTGCTGGTTGAATCTGGAATCTTAAATGTGCTCAGTATGTATTTCTGTTCAGATTTATTGTTTGTCTCATCACGTGTAAATGTAAGTACAAAACATATTCCACTGTAAAGAGCTCAATTTGTTTCCGTCTGACTCCCTTGCAGATTACTTGATTGCTGCACAATGTTTGGGAAGTCATTAAAACACTTTTATTATTTAAATTATTATTGCACATCTGATTTGAACTTAAAAGTCCGTACACTGTATATACTCGCTTGTAAGTCTGATCAAACTGCAAATTGCATAGACCAAAGTCGTCCGTCTCATAATGCTCTAGCAGAGGTCTATGCAGTTTGTCATGAATATTCAGCAGAATAAGCAGCACAGTCCCTGATCTGCCAACGCTTGGTGTTATGACAGATCAGGATATGTTGCTTGTAATTGATCTCAGCTAATAAGCGAGTTATGACGGTAATTTCCAGTTATTTGCATGGATAAACCACGATCTTTTGTTGACATGTTTCAAAAGATATAGTTTTTGTTATTTCAAATTGTCAGTGATAAAGTTATTCTATCAGCAGTTTTCTCCTTTACTAAAATTCAAATTCAATTAATTTATTTGCAATATGCACATAATAGCTTTCTATAAGTTTGTATAGACAAAATTAAATACGAAAATATGATGTGTTTGTTGTTAGACGAAGCTGTAATTATTGTTATATTTCCACTGAAAGTTTTAATTCATTTTAGAAACGTTTAACTGGTGTATATTTCTTGTCACTGATCATGCCGCTGTTAGTAGTCTGAAACTCAAAACAGAATGACCTATCTTGTAAATTAGCATTTCAGCACAAGATATGCATGACAATCACGCTAGAAGTATTTTTTATTTGGTTTCTCTTACTTGTTAGTTCAGTTATAGTTGTCGCATAACCAATTATCGACAGCTATTTTCTTCTATTCTTTAACGCTTTTGCATTTGAAACAGTTTCGGTTATTTCTGAGAAAAATGAAATGCCTAGGATGTTTGTCAGCAAAAATTGTACAATTTTTCAGCATCAATATCTCGGCTAGTAAAGAAATCTTAAACGATTCGGATTAGTTCGGCTGTTTCCATGACTAGGATTGACCCAGAAGTTGTGGACGACAAAATAGTTCGATGCATTCATAACTTCGCATGTCAGGAATCGACGTCATGCATTTGATATATGTATGATCCGTAAGATTGACAACGAATTTTCGAGTTCATTTATTTGGTATCATTTTTATATCCTAAAGCAATTACAGTTTAAAATAGTACTTTTTTGTAGCTGATAATAATTATCCAAAGTCATGTGACCTAACTTCATATATTTACGAATCCAAACCACCCATGTATGGTCTGATTACATATTTCTTAGGAGTTTAAAATAATAGGGGGACTGAAAAATTTACAACATAAAACACCAAGTCCAACTGTTAGCCTGATCCCTCCGTTCATGCTGTGATATTGGTTCAGATTTCGTAAGTTAAAAGGAGAAGGAAAGGATCGTAAAATACCATATATATATATATATATATATATATATATATATATATATATATATATATATATATATATATATATATATATATATATATATATATATATATATATATATATATATATATATATATACATAAAATAAATACATTCTCTAAAATAAATGTCTACAGATTATTATATTGAATGTAACAAAGAAGAGAAAGACAGAGAGAAAGAAAGAAAGAAAGAAAGAAAGAAAGAAAGAAAGAAAGAAAAGAAAGAAAGAAAGAAAGAAAGAAAGAAAGAAAGAAAGAAAGAAAGAAAGAAAGAAAGAAAGAATGGGAAATTAATTAGAAAGACGGATAATTGAAACATTCGATGTCGATGATGATTACTCCCTAGTAATGTATTGACAAGTTGAGGATTTGTTCATAGAAATATGATGAAAGTAATGCTGCAAAATCAGAAATTCGTTCTAGATAGAGATATCAGTACTATTGTTGGCTTTTAAACATTTCTCAATATGTTTGGATACATCATAGAAATTATTTTGTACAAAATATTATAAAATAGTATTTGGGATTAAATGCTTCTGAAAACTGTCATGATGCACAAAACATAGGGCACAATCAAGCGAAGATCATTAAACCATTCTCTAAGAGAGATAAATCATCATCGCGGAACATCATCAAAATAAGTTCTGTAATAACTATAACTTTTGATATATATTTCCATTTAATTGCAAAACTGCTGCAACCATCCACTCCCACCCCCAACCCCGAGTTCAATAAGAGATTGCTAACAGCGCTGAAGCAAATAAAACTCACCTGAACACAGCTTGTCAAAAAAACTAAAAATGACTTTTTCTTTGTTACCACTGTGTCACTTCAGTTCATTTTTCAAAAACAGTTTATTTAATTGTAACAACCGGTTATTATCCTATCATATGCCGAAACAACGTCAAAGGCGTGAAACAATCGTATTTTTTTAATGTGGTGGGGACCGCAAAAGTGCGAAGCGAGTGTGTTACCACGACGCTCTCCAGACATCACGCAAAGCCGTTTAAATGACAGTATCGATTTTGTTTCTTCTCTTAGCTTAATGGCAAACAGAAAAGGCCTGATTGGTTTCAAGATGTAGTTAGATCCTTACAAGATTAAATATCACATAAATAACATTTTATTTCTATTTTTATTACGACTTATTTCATTTATCATCTACGTGATTAAAGTTTAACGTACTGAAGACACAAAGCGTAATGGAAAACAACTTCAACGTATACCGATAATAATGCAACGAACGTTTAACAGGCTGCAGTATAACAAATAACGTAGAAATGAATTCCATGGTACTTATAGGAAATTCACATTTTTCCCTTCGATGAATTGACATTACTCAACAAGTCATATAACATTCATATCAAATAAAGCCGTAGTTGTAAAATAAATGCCATCTTATGGGGAGTATGCTGATATTATCATCTATATCAAGGGAGTTTTTTTAATTAACATGCTTTAAAAAAATAAATATTTTGGATATTAAATGCAAAACTCTTATTCAGTTACCTGCAATAACGCCTTTATTAAAAATCATCTGTCAGCGCATGCTATTGTGTTCAACACGTGGATCCAATTCATTAAGAATGAACCGCAAATAACCCTCACATATTGTTCAAATTTGCAAAATTCCTCCGACCTCTATTTTATCACTGCACATACTACACGCCTTGGCATACCCTCACGACCGAAAATAGTGGACTAACAGAAAGATAGCAAACAGATCGGATTCCCTTGTGTGCGCATGCGGGATAGGCGTGTAGGTCTATTCCAGGAACCATTTGCATCGAAGAGATATCGGTTCACCTAACCAAAGAGCTCAAAAATCCACAAAACAGAATGGTAAGTTTTTAATTATAAATCACCCTTATCAATTTTATTCGTAGAATTCGAGAATTTGAAGATCGGCCTTTTGGCGTAACTTGTCAGTTGCCTCATAGCTCTCATGGAGTAGGAATAGTAGTGAGGATGCCATTCAGGAATGTAATATCAACAATTCTACTTCTTCCAAAAAAATCTTTTTTTCATTTTCTCTTCATTTGTATCGTTATTCTTAACTTTGAAGCAATTTAACAAATTTTTCTTGGATGTATTTTCAGTTCGTAATCCTAAATTTAAATTGCAATTATTGTATATGAATGTATTGATAGAAAACATGTATATATTGATTTCCTAATCTGGTATATCACCTTTACAATTACAGAAGAGTTAACAGTTCCCTGATGTGTGTTTGTATTTATTTCAGACGGACTTCAAAGTTTCAGACAAGCAGCTGAATGGTGAGTACATTCTATTTGTTTGATGCATCCGCAGTAATTTTGCGCGATTTAAGGGAAAAGATATCCGAATTTAGGATAATTTTTACTCTCGATTATTATTAGAGTATGAAGACCTCAATTCGTCTTTAGATTATTTGTATTTATGGTAATGATTACTAAAATTGTTTTATACTGATATATTATGTTTCAAAGAATTAGGGCGGAACAGTGGTTGCTTTTTTTCAACCTGGCTTGGATTATATACACACACACATTCTTTGTTGTATGATGTGTAATGCAACACAGTGCAGTGGCACTGGCTAGCAGACTGATGAGTCAATTACGGGCACATGGAGTGTGGTAATTGTTTTGCGCTATTTAATATACTGAATGCATATTGAATTTGTTAAGAAGAGAACACACACACACACACACACACGCATATATATATATATATATATATATATATATATATATATATATATATATATATATATATATATATATATATATATATCGGTTTGTACATGTAATATAACCGCTCGCTCCACTTAGAACTGCAGCTAATGTCGGTGCGAATTCGTGTGAATGATGGGACGTTTGTTTAACGGCTAGTATTTTCGATTAAAGGGGCGAGCTGAACAGTACCAATAAATAGTTACAAGACGATATCTGCCTCTTCTCAGGAGGTTCTTTCAATATCCCGTTTAGTCTAGTTTCCTTATTGATAACCGCCACTAGAGGGGTCCCAAAAATGCACAATGCACAGTGAGTGGTCAGTCGGCTCTTAAATAGTATATTTAAGGCTGTGTGTGTGTGTGTGTGTGTGTGTGTGTGTGTGTGTTTTACGGCACAAAGTGTGTTTCCTCGGAATATACCAATTATCAGTCCCCCCTCCTTACATTATCTGCTTGTAGTCTCAGTAACATAGCTCTATGTAGAAACCATATATGGCGCGTGCTGATACCGTGCGAGCTAAGCGTTACTAATGGCTACAAGTCTCGCATTGAGATAACAGTGCGTTGCATCGTCTGCTTGCAAACTTTTTCCTTCCATTTCTAAGTATTACTGTCGATCGCTCTAAAGATTGATTATTTCTTGTACCGCTGTCACAAACATTTGAGATAATTGCTGTTTGTAAAGAGCCACAGCTGGAGGAAGTTTTAAATTTTAATTTTATTTTCCCATATTCCAAGGGAGTAGTACGGTGTTTTATTTTTCCTGTACACGAAAGCTAGGTAACCATCTGTTCAATATCACCCCAAATATATCACAAGTTTTCATTCCAGCTTGTGCCTTATGTACGCTCCTGTTTTTCGAGTCTTCATTTTCAATCAAGTATTTGTTTTCTTCCAAAATTCATCTAATATACAGCATTTGATCAGTAAATATAATGGAGTAAAAAAGATTTATTTATTTATATATTTATTCCAATAAGACATTACTGCAGTGGAATACAGTTACAAAAATTAAAATAATCTAGTTTGCTAGTTTGATATATACCGTTGTGGAATATTTAATTAATTATCTAGTTAATTAATAAATTAGTAATTACTCCTACTTCAATGACCTACTAAGTAACGTATATATTTTAAGATTTTAGTGAATCAGTGAGTAGCTATTATTCATTGGCCGCCATGAATAGCCTATCGTGTGCTGAAAAATGGCGTAAAGCCCAACAACAACAACAACAACAACAACAACAACATTATTCATTGGTTCCAAACTCATTATCTAAAATCCATTAAACGAACAAGGGCACTGGTGGTCAAACGGCTGAAATGCTCACCATTTACAAATCTCTTACATCTCACCTCTCTCCATGTGGATTCTAGCCTCGGTTCGCCCAACCTGGATATGTGAGCAAGTTTGTCAGTTGCAATACGTGGTTCGTTGATTGTTCGCGGATTCTACCTCCGCTGATATATACTAATCATTATGTATAGCCTACCATGTGCTAAAAAATGGTGTTAAACCCACAGAACTAAACCAAACCAACAAGTCAAACAACATGACGAAAACAAAATAAAAATAAAATAATAAATCTCATTTACTTTCAGTTTATATAAGTTTATAATGATATGATGTCTCCGTCTTTGAATGCCACGGGCGAAAATCCGCTACGCTCTTTTTATCATCAGTGATCGCTTGACAGTCCTTTATCATCAGTATGAATAAACCTGCTTAATCACAGCGAGCACAGAAGGCTTACCAAACATGACCTTTCGTATTCACCGAGTGAGTCTATAAGACTTTCTCCTCAAAGGATATGTCTTATCGGTAAAATGTTGTTTCGTATCAAGGATTATTTCATTGTTGACTTATTAATTTAATCAGTCGCTTGTCCGTCGTTTATCGTCTGTGGGGATTGTTATGGTTTGAATGGGATCTCCCAATGTTTTATTCAAAATATTATAGAAGTTCCACCCAGGTTCTTTTTTGTTGCATGTTAAATTTAGTGAAAGATGTAATGCTCTGAGCCCACCAGCAAGCAATGCAACGGTTAGATGGCTAAATATACAAAAAGTTTGAAATTCAATGAATAATAATTTAACAACAATTGAATAATCGGTTGCTCAAATTTCTAATTACACTCTTTCCGCTCGACCCTTTGTAAAGCCTATTGCATCACGTGATTAGCAGTGTGAGATTGGTTTCCATATGTCCTTGTCTTTTCTATTCATTCTTTCCCTCTCCTATTTCTCCCACCGCCTTCCCACATTCCTTCTCGACTTTTCGCCTCCTCTTCATTGACTTCTTGTCCTCCTCCACCTTCTCTAGATTCATTTTGCTCCTCCTACACTTTTTCTACCAGGACCATTCTTTTGTCGACTTTGAATATCTCGGCTACAGCCTCACTTCCGTCTCCACCTCTTGAAGACTTGGGACACAGTGGAATCGAAGTTCTGTGTTCCCTAGAAAGCTTTCAGTGACAACAAAAGGACAGTACAATATTTTCCTTAGCCCTCTCATTTCACACTACACACAGCCTATCATCAGATAATGGATATTAAATTTCTTTGGTAACGCATTCGTTCACATCGAGATACCAATACGTTCTTGCATGGTAAAACAACGTCATAAGAAATCACGTTCTTCGATTTCTTCTCATACATACATTGATAAATTCAGTCACATCAATTCATATTCCTAATCCCGTTATACTAAACAATATTATAGTAATCAGACACATTCCTTTACCTTACAGCTCTTACAACATACGCAAATATTCAAATATTGATGTTCTGATATATTCACACGTCCATAGCAATTAATCTCACATACTTTAACCATTCCAAATTAACAATTCAGGCATGTGTAAATTCTAACATTGCGCATTAATAAATGCACTAGTTTACTACGAAGTATCAAAATAACAGATGACAAAATTAATTCTGACCACAAGCTAACAATCTTTATAATTCCGCCTCGCATCTATTAACTCTCTTCGTAGGCTCAAGTCTATTTCTCAAATATGCATGGAAATGAATCACTAGAAAGGTAATTCTACATAATAAACGATGCTTGTAATTATGTATAATACTACAAATAATTACAATTATGATGACATAATATTCGGCAAAAATCTAGCAAAGAACTTATTGACCTTTCACTGCTTTGTCCTTAGAATCAACCTCTTAAGTTTTGCTGTCTAATTAAGAGTGGTCTCGTCTCAGAGTATACATTATTGATCGGTACAAACTCTAGGCGAGGACTATTTCTTTATTCTCTTGCAAGTTTTAAGGTGTCATTCGTGTCGAATTGTAATCATACTCTATATCTCAATTCCTACTGGATATCGCTGTGAACCGATCCAATTAAACTTAGCGGTCAATGTTCCTCTCCCTGTCTGTCGACGGATGAGAATACGCCCCGCTCACACCGCGAGTTTCCCTCTAATTTATGGACTAATCTTCAACACATAGGTGTGGTAACTGCAAGCCTTTATTTAGATGATGAGATCTATTTCTTTTACCGATTCAAGATTTGGTCTCCGGCCGGTCATGTAAACTTGAGTAAGAAATTAACCCTAACCCGAAGCAACCTTTAAACATGGTCGCTTTTATATTCCCAAGACAGGTAAATTATAGCTTATACATGACTTTATAACTGGGGCATAACAAACATGAGTCAGTCAGTTAGAAAACGTTTGTAATTGCTACCACCACTAACTAGTAGAGGATTGATATAAACCTTTAAACTCATTTATCTGATTGCCTAGTTGGTCCTAAATGAAAAAATCGCCATTAATCTAATAACCAATATGACTGCCACCACCAACATCTTGAAGATCTTATTTTTTTTTATCACAATTACTCTGAAATCGATAATCATCTCAACATGGGATTTTCATTGAATAACGTATTATAGTGTCTGGTTCTTAATGAAAATGGTGCCGAGTTCATTTCCAATATGGCCACTACAGTGGCCATTTATAAAACGGTGTTATCGCTCCGTCTGCTGAACAAAAAGTCACATTGGCATGCGGTTTCCACCAGAAGTCTTACTGTGATATTCAGTCAGTCTTATATGAAACTGTTGTTGATTTGATAGCCATATAGCTACAGCAGTCATTGTGAAAATATTATTATGGGTGATCATATCAACATGAGGTTTTCAAAAAAGATATGTAATATTTGGTTTGTATGGTGCCAATCTGGTATCCAATGTGATTGTCATAGGTCCATGTTGAAATTATTGTTATTGCTTCTCCGCCAGAAACAAGTAATATTTTTACTAGGTTTTCACCAGAAGACTTCTTTTAACATCTAGCGGGTCCTAAATTAAAATTGTGCCATTCGGATGTCCAATATGGTCGTCACAGCAGCCATTTTGAAAATATTATTATTGCTAACCCTTCTGAATAAAACATAATATTGCCGTGCGATTTTCACAAGAAGACTTCCTATGTCATAATGTTTGTCCAAAATGAAAATGGTGTAAATCTGATATGTAATATGGCCACTGTGACAAATCGGCGGCGTGCAAACCACACCAACCTCTTTCACTACGTTTCGTTGCTAGGGAATGACTTCCTCGGTGTAATTTACCCAGTGTGAATAGATAGAAAGAAGAATGAGATCACTGAACAAGTATATTGAAGAAATAACATGACGAGCCTCCTTTTCAATGAACAAATATAAAATTTAATCAGTTTATCAACAAAATTTAAAATGAAAAGAAATCAATGACTTGGTTACAAAAAGAAGGAAAATGGTACTAACATGTACTCAAATAAAAAGACAATACAAACTTCTTTAAATGTAAAATTACTTTTAAAGTTAATATACTATCTTCATTGCCAATGAGATGTGACCTTTGAGTGCAACGAGGAGAGACTTCATCACCTATTTTATGCGGACATCAAGACTTCCGTTCGTCTCTTCTCCGCCGATCCTTGTCTAGCTGTTTGGTCTTGGACTCTTGTCCGTCGAACTCTGATTTAACAATCGTCTCTGGACTTAGATTTTGCTCTGGTCCTGTGATTGGTTTAGGGATTTCTCAGGTGAATCCAGGAAAGCCGTTTCCTTCAATAAATAAAATGTCTCGCAATAGACAATAAGTCACATTCCCAGGTATATTTATATTTTTACATTAATTCGGCTCAGAAAGCAAAAGGCATAAATTCTGTCGCAGTAACTCTTTGATCCCTAACTCTTATGTTTACATAGATGGTCAAGACTGTTCCTGACCTTAATTCGGATTACGCTAGGGAAGGTCAATTAAATTCCACTCAGCCGTATGAACCCGTATGTAACCCCCCTTGACTTCTTACTCTACCAATCTAGCAGTGTTAAGTTACATATGGCTTAGACCCTCAGATCTAACTATTCTAAAATAGTTTACTCGACCGATTAAATATTACAAACTAGCATATAGATATACACTTAAGTGATCAATTAAATATTACAAACTAGTATATGGATATATATGTAATATTAGGTCATACTCATTCTAGACAGAGTTAATCCACAAAACTATGAAACATTACCCATCCTTCCTTAAGCTTAATTCATGAAAATTCCTAATCACTCCTATGTATTAAAGATTCAATTCCACGCAATCTTGTCAACTAATCTAATGGAATTTTAATTACGTTCAATCTTGCCAATTCTCCAAATGAATTGATAATTAGAAAATTAAAGAATAAAACATCGTGACTAGCATTTCACTAAAATCCTGCAAAATGAAATCATACATACATACATCATATCAAGAATACATTTGCAAATATATCAACAAATGAAATAACATATTAAAATCGGGAAACTAAGGTTGCGTACCTTTTGCCGTTTTCTTTATTCGTTTCCACGAACCTCACGTATAGTCCGTCTCCTAACTAAAACAACTATCTGGCCCCTTACTCTATAACAAAAACATACTCGTTACGAATTCGGAGTCCACCTAAATTTCCTCGCGAAAGATTTAAGACTGAAGAATTTTCCTAAAGTAAAACCTTTAATTTCTTACAGAGTTACGCCCATAAATCCATATTAACCAATCGGAATAGACTGTTTCCTAAACCTGTGCCGTAGAATTTTTGGATTGACAAGACAACTAAATAACTAATCATGCCGTAATTAACATTCCTTTGAACAATCATCTATAGCCAGCTCCCGCCCTTTGACGCATCGATTTTGGGAAAGGGTCTTATGTCATTACCTTGTACCATAGCATATGACTCGGTCATGATACGTCGGCTAGAACGAATTCCCTTTTGACGTTCAGAGATGAAATGAAAAATAATCATCTATCTCTAGCCCTTTTCTACTTTAATTAAGTTGACTTTGATACAACTCCTTTAACCAAAGCTTCTAAGAGTTTTCCAAATTCGACACATCACAGCCACCACATTTGATATCTTAACAACGTTGCTATCTACCCTAACGAATAGTTACATTGGCGTGTGATTCGCAAGAAGACGTCTTATGATATATGATTCGTCAAAATCAGTATGGTGTCAAACTGATGTCCAATATGACCATCACATCTGCCATCTTGATAATATTGCGATCACTACTCTTTCAGAATGGATGAATGTATCAACATGGGGTTTTAAATTAAACAACGTGATATGATATCTTGTTGGCCATAATAGTGATATTCAGACAGTCAAGTGTCAGCTACAGTGACCATGTTTGAAAATCTTGTTATCGTTTTGTTTGCCTGAATGAATTTTCATATCGGTACGGGTTATTTTTGTTATTTTTGTGCAAGGCTTATTATGATATCTACTTGGTTGTGAGTGAAAATGGTATCCATCTCATTTATAATACGGCTACTACAACGGCCATCTTAAAAATCGTGTTACCACTACTTCCCTAAGATGGATGGTTATATCGATATTCTGCTTTCACCAAATGACATCTTATGATGTTTAGTTTGTACTAAATATAAATTTTGCCAATCTGATACTGAAAATGACTTCCATAACATCATCATTGAGTCATGTCTCAATGGGTTTCCACCACGAGATGTCTTATGATGCATAGTTGGTCCCAAATGAAAATGTTCTCAAGGTGACATCCAATTTGTCCACCACAGCAGATAATTTGAAAATCTTGTAATCTTTGAAGAATATCAAAGATAGTTTCGGCACTTAGCATTTAAAAGCAAGACATTGTATTAATCCTTTTCATGTTATTATCTGTTTGACGTTTCTTTTTAAGAAAATCGTAGATTTAAAAAGAAAATTCCATCATCCAGCATGTTTCAATGTTCATCAGGCGTTTTAAGACGACGTGTAAGTTTTGCTATTTGAAAATTTGGATCACTGGTATTCTAGATAGTGTTTGACACGTTACTGACAGTAATCATAAAGTCGTTACTCTAAGACGAGAAAAGAAAAGAAAAGAACAAGACAGGAATGAAGAGGGAACAGAGTTTGTTAACGTTATTTCATCGAAAACGTGCCAATTTGTGTTATATGTAGTTCCTTTTGTATTTCTAATTCAGTTTGAACATATAAAGATAAGGACATTCACTAAACAGATTGGTGAATAAAGAGAAATAAATAACAAGAGAGATTATCACTCATTTTGCTTAGACGAAATGCTAGAAATCCATGATTAATCTGTTTATTTTTTTTCCATTCATCATTTGTAACTAGGCGGTATTAAAACCATATCTGATATTCCTGTGAAAGTCCAACATACTAAGTTCTTCAGTTGATATTTTCAGAAGATAACTGAGAAAAAAGTCTTTTTAATGGCCTTTGACATTGAATCAAATATTTTCGCTAGAAAGTCAACTATATGAATTTTCTCAGAAAATATCAAGATATGCCAACATGATTAATTTGGTTAAATGACGAATAAATATTTTTAATCCACTCACCCCAATTACGTTATAAGAAGTATTTTGATGAAAATCCAATATCAATACAACCATCCTTTCCTCGACCAAATATTCTGGCCTCCATGTTTTAGCCTATCATGTGCTGAAAAATGGCGTTAAATACACAATAACAAGAATAATAACGATCTATTCAAGAAGATTAGACATAGCATGATTTTAAACAAAAAAGATAAAAATAAAAATAAAAATGCAGCCGACGTTTGAGTTCTACACTTCCAGGAGGACTAACAATCAAACTAATTTGTTAGGGTGACCGTCGTGACGGTCAAGCTGGATGACAGATCGGAACTATTTTGTTTTAATTTTAGGACCCTTGAGATGAATCTGTGTGTAAGCTTTTATTGTAATTCTAATAACCGTTTAGGCGTAGTAGCGATGCAAAACTTGTGTTAATAGACCGATAACGGTCGAAAGACCATCATGTAAGCGTAACTAATCTGTGGCAAGAAAAACTGTAAAAAAGAGAAACAAATTATAAACAAAAACTAAAAACGTATTTTGGGTCATTTTGAGCTCTAAATCTATCATGAGTATTTTTTGTAGCAACTAGTTTTTCAATATATCACTCACATTCTGAAATCTTCAAAGTGCAAAGGCCACAAGGAGAATACATAAGCCGCCCTTCCTTTCCTGGTTCTGTTTTCCGTTCTTTGTTGACGCCGGTATCGAAATTTAGTACAATCCCATCAACATAAGGAGTTTAGCGTGAAAGCCATTTTATAACCTGCCTCAAATTTAAGTTGGTTATCAGTAATTTGGCAGTAAGTTGATGCTGTGTTGCGTATCATTGATAGATTGGCGCACATTATAATGATATAAAATCCTTTACAGATCGAGCTACAAGATAAACAGCCATTAGCATGTAGGAAGCCTGTAAAATAGTGCTTTTGAAAATAAAACTCTTATCAACTTCGCAATTTATTTTGGCCCTGCTTATCATCTCGATCATTAAAAACAATTATTATGTGTAGTACCTCACCTTTCGAGGAGTGGATTGAAAATGCTTGAATAGAGGTCGTTCATCCAACAGAGTATCTGCTGCTCTTTGGCACGAATAACCAGGCACAGATTGCACATCTATTGAAAGGTATTGTATTTGTAAAAAAAAGAAAAAACTATAAGCTCTTCTTCCCTTCCGGTCCCTCTCGCAAATTTATGTTTAGATCGCAATCATATTTACAGAATCTATTTATTCCGAGTTTAATCCCTGTCAGCTTGTCTTGATCATTTTGATTTCCTCGTTACCATAGTAATCTTGCAGACGTATTACTGGCGTGTTGAATGAGATCGATATCTGTATTAACCTACCGTCTGTACACGCTTATAAATCGAATCAAATTGCAAACAGCAAAGAACCTGACCTGCGTATAATAATGTGCCTGAATATTAGATTTTATGTTATTTGCTCTACTGATTACTCCCGACAAACTGCAGAGAACAACATTATGCGATAGCAGATACGAGTCTGTGTAGCTTGCAAATGGACTCATCTTATAAGCGAGCATATGCGGTTTAACGGATTTAAAGGAACACTATCGCTCCTCAAAAATTAGGCCATGCTACGTCAACGTTACTTTATTTCCTTTCTATATCGTCCTCTGAGTAAAATAGATCTAAATAATTTACATGAGATTTTGGTTCTGTTGAAACACTTTGCTTTCTGTACCAATGTATGTTGTTCTAACCGCAATGCCATACTTTTGCTACACTGTGTCTATAATTGGTATGATTGAAAAAAATTAAATTGTGTACGCCTTCTGGTTCTCTCAAGCAGTTTGAATTTGCTGTATATTATTAGCTATGTAATATATAGACAGGAATCAGCTGCAAGTAGTAGGACATACCTGTAAGTTATCAACGTGTTGCAAATTTATTTTTGATAGTACATAATTCAACCTTAACCATCTGAAATAGTGAAAGACTCTAACAGATGTATTTTTGCTACATACATAGCTATGGTTCTTGTAAAGTTTTTAAAATCAATTTCGTGTCCTATTCATATTTCATTTGCATACTTATTTATAAACAAGGACGACGAATATTTGCGCTGGACGAACCGGCGTCCACTCCCCCAGCGCACATTGCTTTTAGAGCACTTAATTGCAAAAATACCGTAATCTTAGCTTTAAGTGCTGTTGGGGGTTGCCCATATCGCCTGTCACTTACAACTACTCTATTTATAAACTCCTCTCATGACTGCTTGCACCCGAATCCACTGTCAATTTTAATATCGTGGTAATGGTACTTATCCAAGCATTAAAGAGCTGTTTATTAAGTAATAACGGCATAAATTTGTGTTACGTATTTTATATAAACCTTTTGGAAGTTCGCAATGGATGACAATAACTGTATCAACTTGCAGCCCAGAAATACAATGCAAATTTTACTGCTGTCTGCGAGTAGAACAATAGTTTCTCAAGACAGTGCACTCAAACCCAGGCATTGCTAACTGATTCTGGATTACGTCTGGCCTTAGCTATGTAAATATATAATTTTTTGAATACTTAAACATTTCGTATGCGATCAGTAAAATTCTCCATATTTTGTCAGAATATTGGGTTTCCACAAAGCCTAGCCTGCCCCCCTTTCCCTTGTATATGTAGTATGGCTACACTAAAAACGGGTACCGGAGATTACACCAAAAGAAATTGTATCCTTATTTGAATTTAGTTTAATCTAGTTTTATCAAATTTTATTCCCATAAGGCACTAAATTCGAAACACGCTAACAAGAAATGGCAAATTCCTCTTCTTATACTCCCATTCCACCACAATACAGGGGTGTGTAAAAAAAATGTTAGCACCCAATCAGGAACTGCGATTGATCGCTCACTCAGTTATTCACTCATAACATCATGCACATGGTCAGTAACACGTACTTGACATAGGAAAAGACAGCGATACTGGAACAGACAACGGGTGAGCTAATTAACACTTAGTCCGAAAATATCAACCCTTCAAACCTATGTTGATACTAATGGACGATATGGGGGGTTGATGTCACCTGTTCGTTAAAATGTGCAATTTGATGCATGCAAATCTTTCCAGAACGAGCCTATGTACAAGTTAAACACATACCTATCATTGATAACAGGTATATCTAGTGCGAATTTGAAATCAGCCATATGACACATGGTTGTGCTATTTTACGTGGACTTACAAATCACCAAACATAGGATTTGCTCCGGAAATAAACCAAAAGAACCTTTCAGCAACGACAGTACTTGAAGACATTGTGGGGAATTGGCGGCGTGCAAAACACACCAACCTCTCTCACTACGGTTCGTTGCTAGAGAATGACTTCCGCGGTGTAGTTTAAACAGTGTGGATAGATAGAAAGAAGAATGCAGATCACGGAACAAGTATATTGAAGAAATAAGAAAACGAGCCCCCTTTTAATGAACAAATATAAAATTTAATCAGTCTATCAACAGAATTTAAAATGAAAAGAAATCAATGACTTGGTTACAAAAGAAGGAAAAATAGTACTAACATGTACTCAAATAAAAAGACAATACAAATTTCTTTAAATGTAAAATTACTTTCAACGTTAAATTGCTATCTTCATTGCCAATGAGATGTGACCTTTGAGTGCAACGAGGAGAGACCTCATCACCTATTTTATGCGGACATCAAGACTTCCGTTCGTCCCTGCTCTGCCGATCTTTGTCTAGCTGTTTCGTCTTGGACTCTTGTCCGTCGAACTCTGACTTAACAATCGTCTCTGGACTTTAGATTTCTGCGAAGAACTTGTTCTGGTCCTGTGATTGTTCAGGGATTTCTCATGTGAATCCAGGAAATCTGTTTCCTTCAATAAATAAAATGTCTCGCAATAGACAATAAGTCACATTCCCAAGTATATCTGTATTTTTACACTAATTCGGCTCAGAAAATAAAAGGCATAAATTCTGCCCCAGTAACTCCTTGCTCCCTAACTGTTATGTTTACATAAACGGTCAATGCATGTCCTGACCTTAATTCGGATCACGCTAGGAAAGGTCAATTAAATTCAACTCAGCCGTATGAACCCGTATGTAAACCCCCCTTGACTTCTTACTCTGTTAAGTTACATACGGCTTAGACCTCCAGATCTAACTATTCTAAAATAGTTTACTTGACCAATTAAATATTAGAAACTAGCATGTAGATATACACTTAAGTGATCAATTAAATATTACAAACCAGTATATGGATATACATGTAATGTTAGGTCATACTCATTTTAGACAGAGTTAATCCATAAAACTATGAAATATTACCCATCCTTCCTTAGATCATTCATGAAAATTCCTAATCACTCCTATGTTTTAAAGATTCAATTCCATGCAATCTTGTCAACTAATCTAATGCAATTATAATTACATGCAATCTGGCCACTTCTCCAATTGAATTGTTAATTAGAAAATCAAAGAATAAAATGTCATGACTAGCATTTCACTAAAATCCTGCAAAATGAAATCATACATACATATATCATATCAAGAATACATTTGAAATAGATCAAAAAATGAAATAACATATTCAAATCGGGAAACTAAAATTGCGTACCTTTTGCCGTTTCTTTTATTCGTTTCCACGAACCTCACGTATAGTTGGTCTCCTAACAGAGACAACTATCTGGTCCCTTACTCAATAACGAAAACGTACTTGCTACGAATTCGGAGTCTAACTAACTTTCCTCGCGAAAGATTTAAGACTGAAGAATTTTCCTAAAGTAGAACCTTTAATTTCTTACAGAGTAACGCCCATAAATCCATATTAACCAATCGGAATAGACTGTTTCCTAAACCTGTTCCGTAGAATTTTTGGATTGACAAGACAACTAAACAACTAATCATGCCGTAATTAACATTACTTTGAACAATCATCTATAGCCAGCTGCCGCCCTTTAACCGGTCGATTTTGGGGAAAGGTCTTATGTCATTCTCTTCTACCATAGCATCTGACTCGGTCATATTACGTCGGCTAGAACGAATTCCCTTTTGACGTTCAGAGATGAAATGAAAATAATCATCTAACTATCTCTAGCCCTTTCTACTCTAATTAAGTTGACTTTGATACAATTCCTTTACCAAAGCTTCTAAGAGTTTTCAAAATTCGACACATCACAGCCACAATAATAACTGTAAGTGATAAAATGTACAAGAAACATTTTCTGCAATTTTTTGCATCTTTTAATAAATAGGCTTTATGTATTAAATGTACTAATGTCATGTGTTATTTATATATTATATATAAACACTCGCTGACGTCAATTTTCAAGTGGTTATTCATGCAAAAGCACCCCTAATTTATGCACAATTTTCGCGACAAGAATGGCTTCGACGATATGACTTTTAGCAGTTCCAATTTTTAATAATATTGCAAGAAACTATTAAAAATATGATTCACTTGAATCTACATGTATTTTTGTTAATATTATGGTAACGTCAAAAACTAAAATCGAATTGACAAGAATTTGGCGCTAGAAATCGTGGCAAAATAGGGAACGTTTAACATTCTCCCATATAAAAGATCCGCTTATGATGTCGCACACAGCAAAATGTTGCAAGATCTTGACATAAAGCATATCAGCTTCGAAAGTTAGTTTGGCGTAAATGCTCCCGAAATTCACAGAATGACGCATCAGATTCGTCGATGTGGCAAAAAGACAAATCTTAATACTGTGGGTGCGGCTTGTAAGCTTTTTTGTTACATTAGCTTCTGTTACCTTGGAGGCATCTGTCGCAGATCGGTGCCGAATTACATTCTTACATATGTATATGCATACACAATTCTATGCTAGCTTGTATATTTACGAGTCCATTTAGGATTTCACTCTACGTTACATTTAGAAATACAAGTGTACACAATATTGTTCTAGGTAGGATTAAAACACAAGATCTGTATATATGGACGCTTTGGTAATAGTTTTAATAGCAAAGCATCATGCGTATAAGGGTTACTTCAAATACATTATATTCAATTGACTTGTTAGGGAAAGAACTTGGAATGGTATTAACCTGTCTATGCTTATGAGTCTACAAAATCCCCAATTTTGATCAATGAAGCATGACAGAGAGGTCACTATCTTCTTTTTTCTGACTACTTTAAAATTTTAAAGCTATTCCAGCATAAACTAGATTAGTAGACTGTGGGGGTTTGTTATGGTTGGGGTGGGGTGCTCTATATTTTAATTGAACTATTATAGAAGTCCCACTCGGGGCTTGATTTTTGAAAGTTAAATTTAGTGAAATGTAGATCATGATGTGAAGCTCTGAGGTCGCAGTCAGCAATGCTGACGTTAAGATTGTTAAAAGTGCAAAACGGGTGACTTTCAATGAATAACAATTTAAGAACAAATTAATAGTGACATGCTTCAAATTTCCAGTTATACCACTTTAATAGCCTTTTCATCACATGATTAGCGGCGTGATCTTGATTTCCACCTGACCTTGTATTCTACTCATATGTGCTATTCTTCTCAATTATATCTCCCAATTCCTTCTCCTCTTCCCCACCACTTTTTCCAAATGTCTTCTCCTCCTCCTCGACTTCCCTATACTCCATCTCATCCTCCTCCTCCACTTTCTCACCGAGGCTCCTTTTCCTCCTCTCGTTTCGTCCATCTTCTCTCCACGGACTAGAATTGTGATTATTTCCACTATTCGGCTAGTCTCAATTCCGTTTCCACTTATTGGAGAATCCGGACTCAATAGAACCGGAAGTTCTCTATCCAATAAAGGGCTTCCTGGGAAAACATTAGAACGGTACAATATATTTCCTTAGCCCTCTCCGTTCACACTGCACACAGACTGTCACCAGATACTGGCTATTAAATTTATTCGGTCACGTATTCATTCACATTGAGATACCCATACATTCTTGTATTGTACAACAAACGTCATAATACAGAACTGTACCAATTACCTCTTCTTCATACATCAAGAAATTCCGTAACATCAATACATATTCCTAATCCAGTGATAGATACTAAACATTATACAATAATCAGACACATTTCTTTACCTTACACTCACACAAAGTGCACAAATATTAAAATATCCAGGCTCTGATATAATTATACGTCCATAGTTACTTAATCATATATACTTCAACCATTCCAAATTCACAATTAAAGCATGTGTAAACTCTAACATAACCTATTAAAAATATTCACTAGTTTGATACGAAGTATCAACTACAAACTCTAACATAACCTATTAAAAATATTCACTAGTTTGATACGAAGTATCAACTACAAACTAGAAGGAGTTAGTGAGTTCACTTACCTTGGCTCTACCATCTCCAACAACCTCTCACTCGATGCCGAAGTCAACAAGCGGATTGGAAAGGTGTCAACAACTCTCTCTAGATTGTCGCAGAGAGTGCGGAACAACAGCAACCTAACATTGAACACTAAGATCTCCGTGTAACGTGCCTGCGTGCTTAGCACAACTACAAACGTGGACACCTTTCATGAGCGCATTTCCATCGTCTCGAGACTAACGGAAGCCATCCTACACATAACAACAACATCTAATAACGAATTCAAAAAATTAATTCTGACCGCAGCCTATCAATCTACATAATTCCGCCTCGCATCTATTAATTCTATAAGTATGTTTAAGGGTAGGCTCCAGTTCATTTCTCAAATATGCATGTAAATAAAACACTACAAAGTTAATTCTACATACTAGAAAGAATTACAATTATGATGCCGTAATATTCAGCAAAAATGGAGCAAATAACTTACTGAGCTTTTGAAGCTTTGCCTATCTTTAGAATCTACCCTCTAAGTTTTACCGCCAAATTACGAGTGGCCCTCTCAGAGTAACAATACAGCTCCGCAATCTGTCTAGGCGAAACTAACTTTTCATTTACTAGTTGCAAAGTATAATTCGCGTCAAATTGTAATCACGTACTCTCTCAATTTGTGATTGTTAACATCGCTGGGGACCGATCCAATCAGATTTGGCGAGCATTGTCCCTCTCGCTGTCTGTCAACGTGGAGACTAATGAGAACACGCCCGCTCACCCCCTGGGATTCCTTCTGATCTTAGGACTAATCTTTAACACCTAGGTGTGATAACTATAAGCCTTTGATTTGATGGTGTAATCTTACGCCTGTGCTGATTCAAGATTTAGGTCTCCGTCCGGTCATGTACCTTTGCCCAAGCGATTAACCCTAGTCCGCGGAAATCTTTAGATATCAGACACAACGCTGCAGTAATATTATAACTTATACATGACTTTATGGCTGGGGCTTAGCAAACGTGACACTGACATTATCTCTCATGGTCCATTCCAAATATATTTTTTCTTTTAAAATTTATTTTAGTTTATTTCAAATTATCGAATAAATTACAAATAGCAATGAAGCGAAATTATTAAGAGTGCTAATGAGAGATAATTCCTGATTGTGTGCGGCATTTTGTTTGGGGGTGAGAGTAGCAGATAATAATAATCACTGAATCATGATGAATATTTTCTATGGTACCATCGATAATACTGCTCAGAATCAAGAAAAAGTAATAACCCTAAGTTAATTGGTTCCCTGCGGCAACTAGTGCATATAATTAATGACGCCTTGTCCTCTGCGCCCACCCCCACCCCCAAAATACCCCATATCACACGGTTCTATCAGCCCAATTATTCGCCTCTCGAGATTGGAACGAAATTCTAAATCCATACTGCACCAACCAGCTTTATTGTATTCCAAAGTATGAATTGACAACTTGAACCAATGTAGGTAGAGTTGTGCAGTGTAAATTATTGTCATAATCATCTCTTTGTAGTCTCTTCCTTTCCTTTTAAAAAACTTAAGAGCATAATGACGTTTTTAATTCTATGTCATATTTCAGATGCTCATCAGACCTTCACCCTTTTTGACAAGAAGGGCAATGGACAGGTGTTTACTAAAGATCTCGAAAACGTCTTCAAGAGCTTGGCTTTAAAGATCGAAGACGACAAACTTAAGACTTGGGCTGACGAAGCAGATGAAGATGGTATGATTCTTTGAATGTTTTACCACATAACTCTGACAGTTGGGGATTAAAATATAGTAATAAGTTTTTGAAATTTTGAAACGAAGTGCTTCAAAGCCTTGATTTACTTAAAATCCAGCGCACAATTGCCTGGCATGCTCTAATTTATGTGGACGTCTTATCCATCATGCGTGTTAAGAAGAAAACATTTCAGAATGTAAATTTACAGAGAACTGGTAATATCGTTTCGTTTAGTGCAAAAAAATATATGTGCACTCATCTTTGTAATAAAAGCAAGCACAGAAAAGTGTGTGACTTGGATTCTAAGTTAGCTTTAAAAATGTTTGTCCTATCGCTGCGATGTCTGCAGTGTGAGACTTTAATGTGATGTTGAGCACTGCGGCAGACATGAAGCATCATGTCCTATCAAGTGACATTATCCTGACATCATTTTGACCTGGCCTAACATTAACCACTTAAAGCTGATCGCTAAGCGAGACAGCTGATATTATATTTATAAGTCATCGGTACGACTCGACCGGGGTTTCGAACCCGCAACCTTCCTCATCCGATGCGCATGCTCTTACAACTTAGACCACCGAAGCGGTAGCACAGAAAAGCACAAAAATATAGTCCATTCAGTATTGCGTAATGTACGCATTTATATGTTAACAGTAATGATAATACTTTGAAATAACGCAAATAAACAAACGAATAAATAAATAAATAATTAAATAAATAAATAAATACATAAATAAATAAATAAATAAATAAATAAATAAATAAATAAATAAATAAATACATCTGGATACCATATGTACTCGCCTAAAACGCTAGTCCAACTACAAATTGCAGAGACCTAGATAAATACCGGCAGCTCTAGGTATGTGCAGTTTGTAGGGAGTACTCAGTAGAAAAAGCAAAAGTGATCCTGATCTCTAGGAGCATTTTGCTTCGACAGATCAGGATCTATGTCTTTAGTTCGATAAAAGATAATATATGGCAATGCTATTGAAATGTTGCGTCACTGCAGAATAAATGTTCTTCTGGCTAGGCTGCGAATTTTATTGTATTTTCAGCCGTTGGTTACATCACATGGGAACAGTTTAAACCTTTATTTATAAGAAAAGTTAAGGAAGACGAAGACGAAAGGGAACTAAGAGAAGCTTTCCGAGTATTAGACAAACAAAATAAGGGAGTTATACCCGTAGAAGATTTAAAATGGATCCTTAAAAGCTTAGGCGATGATTTGACAGAGGAAGAAATTGATGACATGATTGCTGAGACTGATACGGATGGTAGCGGAACAGTAGATTATGAAGGTAAGATCATTTATAGTCTTCACGGTAGTAGTTGTAGTGCAGTTACTTAAGGTAAGTAAATAGGATAGGAAGATTTAGGAAACTGAATAAGTTCAGTGGTCTACAAATGGTAAGATCTATCAGTTTGAAATTACAATTTTTCAATTGATATTGCTAATATTTTTTTTGTCTTCTAATATAAAAATAGAATTTGCCATGTGGATGTGCGCATCTCGTTTTTGAAAATTAAAGTGCAACTTTTCCTTCATAATGCCAGGAAATATTAAATAAACCAATTAAACGTGTGCGATACCTAACGTACATTATTACACTATTGCCTTGTTTTATATTATATAAGGTAAACGTACATTATTACTGTATTGTCCTGTTTGTCCGATATAGGGCACATATATGTGGAACGATTATTACGTAAGCCCATGGGAGAAAAGTTAAATAAACAAAGCAACATGGCGATCGTGGACAGCGATCTGTATAAACTTCTGTGAGAGTGCCGGGTGTAATATGAAGTTGTTTGCAATAGAAAGAATAGTGGCATACATCTATGTTACTTTCATATATTATGACTGAAATTTCTTTGGATATTAAGCTTGTGAACATCTTCCATTGATTCGCAACCATTTTTAAAACAATTAACTTGCTCGTACTTGTAAGATAAAACAAAGAATTCCACCTATAAATCATATCAGAGTCGGCCTTAATATAAGTCAGAGAATATCCTAAAGGATCCGGATTTCAGAGACTGGCTTTAGCTCAGTTAAAGAATTGTTATCTTTATCCGATATCAATACATTACTGTCATTTGCCTAAGTTATATCACAAGCATATATCTGCAGCTGCAGATCATTTAATGACGTCATTTTCTTCATCAATCACCACTAAATCTTTTACAGTTTCAAAGAAACAAAAATGTTATAAGAAAGTATTCAAAACTTTTCACATACCCTTCGTAATTCTAGCAATAATGATTATACCTAAATGGCTAAATACGCAAGAACCTCAGTAACTGAGCAATCAAGATCTAACCAAACAATGTGTTTCAAATTAATGACAGTTTTTGATTCACACTAAAGTGGCGCTCTACAGTTTAGTACTTTGTATAGAGAAAGATGATTGTTGAAACGAGTTTCCTCTGTCTGCTTCACTGGTTATATTGGCTATTTAAATAAGACCTTGTATATTTTAAGTATAGACTAAAATAACTTTTAATTTCCACTTTTTTAGTCTATGATTGACAGGTGTAATTTAAGTTTAGAAAATATAGCTTTGCCTTGTTTCATATGTGTACCTATCACTTTCACTTCCTGGGTTTCAGAGATAATTTGTAAAAAGAGCTGGAAACTATTTTACATTGTATCTATTTGGTAATTCATTCATTGCACGTTAAAAAGCTCGTATTTTACAGTTAGATAAGATTTTTTCTATTTTAATAACTGGTAAAGATAATACACCTTAGGCTAATTCAGGCTAATTTGTTTTAGCTCAAGGAAGCAGTCAGTTTGGTTAGCTTTATTCTTAGATCATGTACGATTACCTGTGCTCTAGAAGACGGGTGTTTGTGGTTGGTGACAGGTAAGTTGCTGTTGTGAAGATGCTTTTTACACAGTGAAAACTACTTGTCAGGGTTCGCACGGTCGTTAAAAGTCATTAAAGTCACTGAGTTATGAACAACTCATTGCAAGGCCTTCACAGTCCTGATTGTTTCGTCTAGGTCATTGAAAGTCCTTGAATTTGAGAGATTTTGCTTAAAAGTAAAATATGTTGAAAACTTTTGCACTCAGGTCAAGGTCATCTATTTAACGTTAAAAGAGGATTGTGAAAAGTACAGTTTGATTTTTCATCGTCTGCTAGGCGCTTTGTAATTATAATCCACGGGAAATAATCAAGCGTTTTGCATTGCTTCCCTTTTACATAACATAGCTAAAGAATGTGTATCCGTTGACGTCACACAAAGGTTCCCCTAAGCAGAAATTGTAAATATAAAACAGTCTTTTTAATGAACAATCAGCGCAAAATGCCTGGGAGGTGTGCATTCAACAATAGTTGGCTGCAAGGGAAAGACTCAATTAAGTGGCTGGGAAAAGATTCCACCTTCAAATACAAACTGCTTTGTGTAGTGTGGAAGAAATGCCTCTATATTGCAGGAATATGCATTGCTGCCTGACAGACTGGCAGATAAAGCAAAGAGAAATAGACAATCACACAAATACTCCAGTCGATAAAAATAAACTCGGAAGAAAAGGAAAACACAAAGAAGAGGGGAAGAACATCAGCTTAAGAGCAGTGTTTATTTTTTGCGTGCAATTACAATGACTTTTATGTAATTTGTGTTTTATACTGTATAGGCATTTATTTATGTCTTGTGTTTATTGTTTTTTCTCATGTGTTTAAATTAGCAACTGGAAGTAGAACACTTCATACGGAGAGTAATCACTTAAAACTTAAACGCAGTTGTTAAAATGTCATTGAAAAATCGCCCAATTTCGGCTCTTCTTATCTGAATGAACGCTATCTATTGATCAAGGCCTTTCACTTTCCAACTGTTTTTACTCTACTGAAGAATGAGAAAGGTGTGTGCAAGATGTGCCACGCATTTATTGACAACTGATATTAGACTCGGGTTGAAATCGATAAACAAACTACTCTCCAGATATGAAGAGTGTAACGATAGATTCGTAAAACACTGTTATAAAGATTTACTGTTTTGAATGCCAAATTACAGCAAATAACGTTTGGAACGGAGAAAATGAATAGCGACCACAAATCGTTCGACGTATTCGGACTGTAAACAGAGTTTTATAAGCTTTTTTATCGACGCAAACGACTTTGTCGTCCAGATAACTGTACCTGACTCTGCTAGTGTTTTATGGCTCAAAGTGATGACAAAACTTGTGGAATATTATAGAAACAACAGTCCGTTTTCCGGTAGCTGAACTATCCGTCTACTAAATGACAACGCACCAGAACATAAATCCATGACAGACGTCCATATCCTGCAGCCCTTCTTTAGCTCCAAGTGATATTTGGCTGAATCTCCTCTACAGATTGGCGAAGAGGCAGACGATGAGAAAGCCCAAACGAGGATCTGGTTTATTATATGCTCATCTTTTTTAACTTTACATTGTCAGAATCGTGCAATATTCACAGATATTGAACACATTCATACTTTATCCCACGTGCAAAGGAACTATTTTTTTTAACGTTAACAACTTTTTATGAATGAACGAAAGCATATATTTCATAGACGGCCACATACCAGCAAACGTTTCATAGACTGACACATACAAACTGCTTTGGCACATTCCGCGTTTACTTTTTTGATACAATGTTTCAACTTTAACTATAAATAGACGCTATACAGGTTCCTCACAATAAAATGCAAGTTATACACAAACTGTCTTCTTTAGCTGTCAATAAAAATGGCCAAAAATATACTTACAATTTTACATCCTGAATTTCGTCAAAAAAATATATTTTCGTAGGTCTGTAAATCAGAATTAGATGAACCATGTAATGGGTTCTCAAGACTGATTATACATTTTGAAATTGTTCTGTAATTTCGAGTATATTCCAAGTGTAGTTACATCCTCCTTACTGCACTCAAAATGAAAATAAACATTAAATTCCACAGTGTGTTTTCGATAATTGCAATGGAAAAGCTTCATAATTTTCCCCACATTTTGATCTGAATCATTCAATGACAGATGTCAACACAATTCAAAACATTAAATTGGCAGACGCTACTGGAAACCGATGCAAGTCCCTTCATGTAGATAAATCCAGACCCTAATCAAAAGATTGCGTTGAATCGACAAATATACCTAATAGTTTTCATTCAAGATTTTGCAATGCGTATTCATCAACAATATTACTCCAAATTTCAATTTTAAGTAGAGCAAGCGCCATTTTCTTTCGAAACTTACGTCTAGCGCGCGACTAATTTCATATTTATCTGGGCGGAGTTATGCGCTCATTAATAATGTTGTGTAATGATCCATCAACGCTTATATATTTAGTTCGGAATACGGCGTACATTTAAATACTTTGTTTCTTTCAGTGTATTTTTGTTTATATATTTAAGCCTTGGGAAGAATAAGAAATGAGCATATAATAAAATGATTACTGTATTTGTATGGGAAAATATGAACTCGTTTTGTCGGAAAGATATACTGCACTACTAAGGTCGTGCAGTATAGCCATCCCAAAACTCGTTCATATTTTCCCATACAAATGCAGTAACCTATAATTATGAATCACGTTAAAACAAGTGAATGCAAAATGGCATTTAAGAATTGGATATTCAGATCGAAAAAGTCTTGGCGGTGCATGGAGAGTACTTTTAAGTGACTCCCAAAAGAATTGTTCGTTTAAAAATGTTGTTGTTCAGAGCACTATTTATCATAACGTTGAAAATAATCCACCTGCAATGCAATTCGAATATAAGATACACGGTGATGTTCATAAGTTTCCTCAACAAGTTACATGTCTTAAAATTGATGTACAAAACTATGCTTTTCTTATTTTAACTCCGATTAATACCTTACCAATACCTTAAGTAAAGGACTCTCTCTCTCTCTCTCTCTCTCTCTCTCTCTCTCTCTCTCTCTCTCTCTCTCTCTCTCTCTCTCTCTCTCTCTCTCTGACACACACACTCCACTCACGTATATTTATATATATATATAAAGGCTGTGACTGTCAAACTGACCACTCCAAAATTAGAGACTTGCAGCACTTATGTGCATGACATGGTTTTATCCCACCAAGGTATACAAATTATTCCCGTAGCCTTGCTACATTCATATACTACTCATTTCTCATGCAGAGCTGGATGTTAAGAGTGTATGGACCTTTTCTTAAGGCCGTAAATCCATTCGGTAAACTTTGGGATGCTTTGGGGAGTATACCATTATAGAGCCTGTCCAGTTATGCATATCTAGTACCATAAAAGTGGACATAACAAAAGTGAATTCTTCACCAAAAAACGGATATTTATTTTCTTTATCCATTTTGTTTTTAAATTTTTGGAGAATATAATTTAACCTTGATATCGATTCTCTTTTGTGTTCTCTTGAAAGCTTTACCACACATGAAGTTTAACTCTGCAATTACTCTACAAGTTTAGTCATCAGTTCTTTCGGGGATGACTAATTTATATAACAGATGTATCAGTTTGTTTTTGACATCGCATTGTTATCTCTGTATGTTATGTATATTTCAGTATTTTCTCTTTATAGCGTCGACAATACATATAGAAGATTTGTGAAAGTATTTTTAGTTCTTGTCTGTGTTCTATGAAAATCGCAGACTGATTTAACTTAAACTCCGATCTTTTTATTGCACTCTCATGAGAGACAATATAAATGTAATAGAAAATCTTATTTAAGGCATGGAATCTCAGCCATGTAGTGTAATGGAACAATCAAATAAGAGTGCATCATATGACCTTGACATTTGAGCTAGAGTCATAATCATTGTCTGATAAAGTATAGACTTGGTTAAAGTTTCATCAAATATCGGAATAAGAAATAGACTACTGATTTATTTTAATTCCTTCTTTGAGGCCACAAGTGGCCGTGTGGTCGAAAGCGCTCATCGTTACAAATCACTATCTCACCCTTGTCTACGTGAATTCCAGTCTACAGTTTAGCCAATGTGGGTTGTGAGAAAGCTTGCCAGTAACAACTCGTGGGTCGGTGGTTCTTTCCTGGATTTTTCCTGGTTATCTTTCATTCATTCTTGTAACATTCTCCTTGATACATTGGGTATGATTTAATGCGCGAGTTAAAGTCAATATATGTGATAGGACAAACTTTCGTTTAATTATATGCATTCATTTAAAGGTTATATTTTTAAACGGATTGACGTCACTGACTTCATGTTCCTTGTAATAATATTTCAATATTTTTCTTTCAATAAGATTGAAATGGTAGCGCAAAGGTGTATATGTTATATGGCACACTGTCTAGCCTCATGTTTCAGTAAATATCTTTGGTGATTCAAATGTTATGGTCCTAACAACGTTACAAGTCAGTTTAATTTTTCCCTGCCGTGACATTCACTTGATTCATAGGGCACTGATATCAACATCATGCAACATCATTTGTGCGTGGCATTTAATTGACTATAGGTGCATTCAAATGTATTTCGTACTTCAGAAGCTATACTTTGGAGAATGGTAAAAGGTACAGAATTATATTTTCCTTAGCCGTGACAGTGATGATGAGACAAGGGCCGTGGATGTGGTACAATATAAAATCAGGATGTATACATAGAAACTGTTTTATGAAATTTTCTCCAACTGACATACGCATGTATGAACGCCCCGCTAAAGAAACTTTGATAAAAATGAATTTGGTCTTTTGCCTCGTCGATGTCAAGATTTTGTAATTTTAATTTTTTAATTTTATAACGCATTTTATGCCACAAGAAGAAACCAGCCTATCGGTCATAGCATTCTTAGTAATTCATCACAGCGATAATACATGTACTAGATGACATAAAATATTCAATCCTCTTGTACCATATTGGGCATTAAACCTGTACCACTCCAAATTACCGTACTCGCCTCCTCCCAAACAATGTTGTTATCACTTCAAACAAAGGTGTTATAATCTTTCGTGTATCAAAATCAGATAATATCAGCGGTTTATTCCATTTTATGTCTTGCAGAATTCAAAAGTCTGATGTCGTCTGAATGACCTAACGGTGTTTCCAGCTCAAAAAGAGCTCTTCCACTTTGCGCCTATTCCATGATCTGTATGTACAAGGAATATCAACCATCTTGCAGCAAATCCGTTTCAAGTCAAGCGAAACCTTGTATACTTCCCATTTTTGTTCATGACTTGCCATAAAGCAAGCAGCAATGTTGTTATTTACACACCAGCATATATTTTAAAAGCTAAACTAGTCTTCCCATTCTTTACTGACACGCGCACTAACCGCCTGCTGTATGCCTGCTCTTACTTCCGTTCGCTGTAATCACCGTTACTCACAAGCGTTTCGTTCTGCTCTGCACTGTCACTGCACTGCAAGTCCGTCCTGCGCATAAGCGTTGCCTGATAATTTATGGTCTGCCTGACACATTTGTATATTATGTTTGCAGAGTTCAGTAACTTGATGCTGGCTTAGATGTGACGTCATTTCAGCCTGGAAAACGCCATCAGCAGGAGACAGCATCTAGGCCCCGTCCTAATTGTTTATATTTATTAACCTTCTTCCATTTCATGTCTTTGTATCATCTCATTACGTAATCAGTAAAACAAAATTTATTGTTGCCTTTATATTGCATAATTTTACAGCTATGGTAAAATAGTGGTCTAGTCAAAGCACGAATATTCTACGTAACAGCTTTTAGCTCACTTCGAGCAAAAGCAGAATGCATTTTATTAAAAAATATATAAATTTCTATACTTTTTCTGAATTTCCATTAGGAACATTGAGCAGTGATGCATGGTTAATCACTACAGCTTATATATACATATATCGTTCTGGGCAAAAGAGAAATTTCCGCTGCTTTTGATGAATGAATCTCCAAAATAACTATCCTTCAAACTTACCTTACGAGATTATTTAAAATTGTTGGAAATAATTTCTTTTTTTGAATAAAACAACTCAATAAAATGGAGTTTATGATATGGGTGGGGATAATGCAGGTTCTGCATCTATTTTAAAGGCGTGCTTTTTAAAACTAGAAATAATAGCAAACTATATCTGCAGAAATTTTACTAATAAGTGCCAAGTTCGAAAACATCTGAAATTGCATCCTAACTTCAAAGGACTTTTATGATATGTTATTAATATATAAGAAATTTCATGTGATAAATGTTAAAGTATCAACGAAATGTATTTTATGTTCTTCAAAAGGAGTATCGAGATAGCAATCCTTTTGGAGTTGATTACCATTGATTAGTGTCATCTTTGGTTTGAAATTAATTCTGAAGATCTACATGTATCAGCTGCATATAATCATACGAAGTCCTTCAGTTTCTAATATTTTAATTATTTTACGGAACTTTTTAATTTTTGCATTTCTACACGAAGCTAAGTTGACAATTCGTTTATTGTGTACAGTCGTGGTATGCTGCATGATTTATAACTACATATATTAACAGAATATGTCAATAAGGCTTCGTGTAAATGTAGCAGCTGTTTACCATGTACATTCAAACGTATTTCAGAGTAACCTTGCACGTGTAAAGCTCACATTTCTATTATCCCTCCTTTTAACAAGTTCCTATTCATTAGTTAACTTTCTTATATATTTGCATAACTACTTTCCTAAGTTTGGGAAGACTGTCCAAAACTGTAAAAATGTAATTATGTATAATTATTGAGTGTGTACGAATAGTTTGTGTACCTCAATTTTTGTAAAGATCCGAATGAAAGATAGTTATTTCGAAATAAAGGCTGTTGATTTACTGACTGTATCTTTTGTTTGTAAAATACTAGTCTACACCAAGACACACTTTATTGTAACATAGTATTTTACTCCATAGCAATTATGAACTTTCTTAGTTTTAATCTTTCAGCATAGCGTGAACTCGTCTCTGACTGAATTCACGAAGTCATACGTTCGAACATAGATCACAGAATGAGTTACCTAACGGACTGTAGCAATGGCCATTGACGTATGCAGTGTGTAGTCGATTTTAAAGCATGACTTAAGAAATTTTATAGAATACAATACTCAATTGTTAAGATTAAATATAAAAGTCAAAATAATTCCTCTCAAAATTAAACACCAGACTATATGGTAAACTTGTTTACAAACATTGGAAATACACACAAAAAGGCACACGAATTCATAAATTGTTTCTTTGTGGTATTAAGAACTAACATTACAAAGATATTTTACGTAACATGTTGCAGTTTTAACCAATCCAAATGCTTGTTACAAAAGGTTGCTTCAGAACATTTTCAGCAGGAAACTCAAAATGATGCGTAGACACCAAGTTTAGATGTGATATTGGTAGTAAATCCTCATGATTTAAAAACATTTATATGCAGGTCGTGAAACAAAAGTTAAAACTACTTAAGTTCGGCGACTTTATCTTATTTTGACTAAAGTTATATAGTATATTTTTTGTAACTTTGATCTTTATATTCAGTTCTGTTCATAGAAAGTTTCCAGACATAAAAGTAGGATTTGAAAAAAAAGCAATAGGAAATAGAGCATTATTATCGATGAAATGTGGTTTGTAGTGACATAAAGCAAAGTCTGGATAGTTCTAACATTCTTTCTTCTTATAGGGACCGGAAAAAAATAAAGAAAATATTGCAGCTCGAAATGTACTTGAATGGTTTCTGAAACATAAAACTGGAAGAGAGAACTGGATGATGTGTCATTAAAGCCGACTCTTCTTCGTCCCTCACAATCGGGCAAAAATTTATGACATATGATTTAAGATTACAGAACTAGAATTATTCATTCTGTTAATTGATCGAAAATTTAACGATCCAGAGTATATACTGACAAACACATCAGTCATTTGTAAAATTTCATCACTTTTTCTGATATAATTATTTTTATGATCGTTCATTTTCATCCTATCAAGATCGTCATGCAAACATTATATTGGCCAACAGTAAGAGGCAGAATTATTTAGCCCCATAAAACAAGCATGCGGCGGTAAGAATAATGGTCTCAGATGTTCTCCTCAAAAGCTTAGAATCTCGGGGACTCACCATTATTGATTTCGGTCTAGAAGCAACAATGACGTCATAATACGTGTACAATGTATATATCCTACGCAAAAGCAGCGGCCATGATAATATTACCAAAGAACAGTAACAACGAATAGTAAGTGTCCATGCCGAGTTGTTTAGAGGGTTGAAGTACGAAACATAAAGTCATTGTTTCCTACCTACAAATATGGGGATATAATGACTTAAATGTTCTTGCTTCAAGGAAGAACATGAAGACGAAAAACGACATTTATCAGACATGTATGGCCACAAGTAATACTAAATCTAATTTTTAAATTTTCATACCACGTTATTGTTATCACTAATTTGTGTCACAAATAGTCATTTAAAATCATACAGTATTTGATTTATTTTGTTACGAAGAAACCATTCTTCATGGTGCTGCAATTTTTTTTTCTTGTAATCTATGAAAGAGAAGGAATTACATTTACATCAATAGTATCCAGCTTTTAATAATAAACTTAAAGTACATTATTTCTCACTGGAAAAGATGTTCCTACAAGATGACAAATATAACGAGAACAAACAATGACAATCTACTTGTCTTGGTGAAACGAAAGGAAAATTTAAGTAAAATTAATTTAAGAAGTGATAGATCATTTTAAGACCCGTATACGATCACAAAGTCAATTCTAAAGTAGGTCAAGGCTGTATACGATCACAAAGTCAATTCTAAAGTATGTCAAGGCTGTATACATGTCACAAAAGTCAGTCCTCTAATAATGCAAGGAATGCATTCGGGCACAAAGTCAAGCCTGTAGTAATGTAAAGGCACGCAGTCGGGCACAAAATCATTCCTGTAGTATTGCGGTATTTCGAGGTACGTACACTTTACAAAGTCAATCCTGTAGTATTTAAAGGCATTTACACGATCAGAAAGTCATTCCTGTAGTATTTAAAGTCACATACACTGTGACAGAGTCGATTTTGTTGTATTGCAAGGCACTATAGGGTCAAAATGCGAATCATTTAGTATTTCAGGCAGGTACACGGTCACAAAGTCACTCCTGTAGTATTTCAAGATTGGAGTCAATCCTGTAGTATTTCAAGGCACATACACGGTTAGAAAGTCAATTTTACAGTATGTCAAGGTACGTTCACATCACAAAGTCCATTCTGTAGTATTTCAAGGCACGTACATGGTCATAAATCAATTCTTTAGAATTTCAAGGCACACATACGATCACAAAGTCAATCCTGTAGTATTTCAAGGAATGTACACAGTCACAGTCATTCTTGATAGTATTTCAAGGCACCTACACAATGACAAATTTAAGTGTTTACTATTTCAAAGCACGTATACGGTCAAAAAGTTATTTCTGTATCATTTCAAGTCATGTACACATCACAAAGTCAAATTCAAGGCACGTACACGGTCACAAAGTCAATTATGTAGTATTTCAAGTCATGTACACTTCACATAGGCATTCCTGTAGCATTTTGGTGCACGTACACAGTGACAAAGTCAATCTTGTACTATTCCAAATACGTACGCAGTCACAAATCTAGTTATGAAGTATATCAAGGAACGTACAATATCATAAAATCATTCCTTTAGTATTTCAGGGCATGCACATGTCACAAAGTTATAACTAGTATTTCAAGGCAAGTACACGGTCATGAAGTCAATTTTGTTGTATTTCAAGTCATGTAAATGTTACAAAGTCAGTCCTGTGGTATTCCAAGGCGAATACAATGTCACAAAGTCAGTACTGTAAAGACTTGCTTCACTTGTCACCATTACCAAGACAATCTTCTTGCCTGTAAGAATTCTATTTCCATTCCTGGATCTGCCATCCAGTGTCAGCTTAATATCGGAACCCTGGCTATTGTGTCCACTGCATGCCGTCGTAATTACAATGTATACTCTAGCATATTGGGATAAGGCACGGTGAGAAGCATGCGCAGTTTGCCCTGGTATGAGGCGAGAGTTTGAAACCGATGATAACAGGTCAAGGACGTTCTCTACTGAAATTGCAGACTTTTGCATAGAGCAAACACTTTATTATCGTTATTCTTACTTGATAAAATCGGTCGCACATACCCATTGGGTGCACGTGACCTTAATTTCAAAGTCAAGTCATTAACTTGAAAAAAATCGACATTCATTATACACCAAATACTGATGAAAAGAGGATTTATAAATAAAAAGAACAAATAAAATGTACTTGAACATCACGTGTAATTCCAATATTTTGAATAGAGTGTACACCACAAAATCCTACTCATCAAACCAACATAAGCGACAGATTTATGCTAGAACGCAATTTACGTAGTATGCAACGTATGTATGGCAGAAATGATGTAAATTAAAAGCGAGTGAAAGTGTGAATGAATGTTAAATGAAGGTGTTCATTTTTGCTAAAAGATCATACTCCGGCAAAACACTACACGACATTTGTGAAATGTTAATGACCTTGCAGGTGGAGAGATAATTGTCTAGCATTACTCAAAATAAAAATGAAAATATATCTTAAAGTTATTTTTTTCGAAATTTTTAATCTAATAAAACTTTCTTGAAGTAAATTGGTGTTCTGAAGAAAAAAGTTAATTTGGTATCAAAAACTGGAGTGATATCCCACTCATATTCCTTCTGCATTCGTTATAATTGTGAAATATATCAGCAGCAATTAAATTTGAGCTGCAAGACTACTTAAGAACAGTAACGCGTAAGCCATGATGTGTTTTAATGGCGTCACACGACACAATTTTGTGATTAAGGGGACGTAACTTAAATTACTACAATATCGTGATCATCTTCAGAGTGCATTCATCTGGTTTTCAACAGAACTTGGTTATTCAACAACGAAACAACTTAGTCTTACAAGACAGTTTAAATGGTGAATTTTTATCCGACAATAACCTATTGCAAAAAATGAGAACAATTTTACACTGCAGATATAAAGAAAAAACAAACAAATGAGTTTTGCAAAAAGCATGCATCTTTGATCTGACTGCGGCATTCAGGTTAATTCCTTATACAACTGGTGGCTTTTATGTTCATCTGTTCATCCAACACTGCCACCAGACCCTCTTTATTACATTCATTTTTGAAAGTAAGAAGTTATTATGAATATTTTTTTTGACGACAAGGCGGCTGAAAGTTTCAGTATGTGCCTTATGCATGAACAAATTTCACTACTGCTAGAACTTTAACAAATGAGCATACTTTGTATCACCCCTCAACCATCTCGATTTTAAAATAATTAATTCAGTAGCAGACATATGAAAATACATAAGCCAAGTCGGCTGTTCGTTTGCAGCCCAAGTTATGCATCTGATTTCAAATGTTAGTCTAACCGTGACAGGCAGTCACCAAACAAGCCAACCCATTTTCAAACCTAACTCAACGAATATCTAAACTACATTACTTAATTAACTTTTGTGTGAATTGATAAATGCTAGGCTGATCACAAATTAGGTCCATGCCTACTACCTTAAAAGTTAGGGAGGTGTTAAAATAAGAAATTATCCGGTGAGTCCTAAGTGAAGTGCCTTGCTTAAGTACACATCATGGCAACCTATTTGTTCTGATCCTATTGAAGAATTTAAACCACATACTTTCAGTCCTTAGTCCAGCAGATTAACCACTTAGCCACCCCTGCTCCTCCGTTAGTGGCACTATACGATATCGCCGAGGTCACATCTGGTCTATTTTATATTTCCATTGGCCGCAGGACGATAAGCTCCTTGCTAATAATCCAGACGGCGTAAGCTGAAATCCAGGTTCAGTTGGGAGTAAACTATAGATATAAAAAAACAACAGGCACCAAACAGGAGCTGTTAAACCACATCATCCTGGAGAGTGTATGAAAGACTTCTTATAAGGTTTTGTAGATCTTTGTTAAAATGGCACTGATATCCATTATGTTCTCATCTTGATAATCCTGCTACTTATCTTAAAGAAAAAGTCATTATGACCTGGTGTTTTTATCAGAATGCTCTTATGGTGTCTACTTAGTCCAGAATGAAAACGACAAATCCCCTAACCTTCAATATGGCCATAAAAGCTACTATCTTGGAAATATTGTTATCTCCTTAACTGCGTGGACGGTTATATCAATATGGATTTTCATTAGTAAACTTCTTATGTTACCTATAGTCTGATTATATCAAATGAATTTATTTGTACCCTACTGACTTCAATAAATAAAAACTTTGATGTGATAAAAAGTGCAAAAACTTTATCAATTCATTCATTGATTTATATTTTGTAACCTAAGTATGAGAAGAATGGCCCTAAAACCGTCATCGTCTGCGGGTTTCATCCTTAACGGAACTTTTCATTATAATAGACGGACATGCTCAAGATTCATTTCCAGTTCCTGGACAAGTCCATTTTCGGCAAAGGGGTGTGTGCACAACTATAGAGGCGCATACATATTGTCTGCTTCTGATATTTACAATGTCAAATCCAGCAAAGGAAACAAATGACAACAACAAATTTGTTTTTCAATTGGATTAATAAGCGTTTTCAAAGGGATATAGTTTCAAACTCAATGTTATGGTAATTTACAGTATTATCTGGCAGTTACCAAATAGGATGAATTACGTTATTATGTTGTCTGAGGGTTATAAAGTAACCCATAGTGTACGCAATATGGCGCCGAGTTAAGCATGAAAGGTGCTAAGGTATGCCAGTATTAGTGCTATTCTTGTCACAGTCAGGTTAAAAATTATAAATCAATGATTCAATTGACTTAGTTTCAGTTATTGAAATCGGTGGGTGGTTTTTTTTTGTTATAAACAAACGGGGACGTAGCTTCAGACTATAATTGGTCATAAATGTAAATGGTGCCAGTCGTACACAGATATAGCAACCACGATGTCTGTCATGAAATCTTGTTGTCAGTATTCGCCCGAAAGGATGATCATTATTTAGTTTGGTTTTGTCTAAGACATTTCTAATGATTTTTAGTTTGTCCTAAATGAGCACAATGCACAATGTCAACCAAACATACAATACGTCCAACATAGAAGCAAATTTGAAAATATTTGATATTGCTAAAGAATATCAGAGATGGCTTCAACATTTAACATTTAAACGTAATAATATTGAGTTCCTCGAAATTTTTGACCTGCAAAGCGCCAGTCCCTTCAAGGGACTCGTGTTATTGTATGTTAGAGATGTTGAATTGGAAACATGAACGACAAAATCTCAAGTCTAATACATTTTCACAACAAGACTATACCTTTTTTAAAAGTCTTAGTTGCTATTACACTCAGTAGCAATTAAGTCTGGATAGATCACAAGCATGTGTTTGTTGAAACAAAATACACGCACTGTAAGATATGTGCAAATTGTTTAACTTAGTTTCAGGTTAATAGTGTTTCCACCAATTTTCCACTAGCTTTACCATCCTGATGGAAAATAATCAGTACTGTTTAGAGAAAAGTCCTATTTATTTTGAGATTAAAGGTGTTTCCGCTAACTTTTGATCAGTCTGGTGGGATACAAACATAAAAGTGTGATTTGGATTGTTAATGTAGATTTAACAATATGTCAACCAAATCGTTACGATGTATGCAGTGCAGCGGTGTGGCAGTTTATAGTGATGTCTAGTAGTGAGATATCGTGTCGCAGACATGTAGCATGATGTTGCTTTCAGTAACATTATCTTTACCCCAGGCCGACCAGTCCAAACAAGCGAGGAAGATGTTAGTACCATTTATATATGTCTTTGGTATGATTTGGCCGGGGTTCGAACCCGAGGCGGACGCTTTAACCACTAGGCCACCGGATCGGTAACTGTTAAGAGGTATGTACTATTTATTTTCAGGATAAATGTGTTTCTACGAGCTTTTCCACGGTCTCTTGTGACAGAAACAGTATTGTTTTGAGCTGTCCTGTTTAGTTGCAGGATAAAGGTGTTTCCATTAACTTTTGCACAATCTGGTGGGCACAAATAGTACTGTCAAGAGGTATGTCAACAGAACTGACGTGTCAAAACAATGTCTGTAGGATACGCACCAACAAATACCCTTAACCACACTATGTTTTTTAGGACGAGTGAATATTATCGACGCTTCTTAAATCTTCAATATGTGATTGAATTCACTTTGCTCTTTGCATATATTGTACTTTATAAAACTTTCAAATTTCAAGTTGAGCTATGTTTTGTCTGCATTATAGTCAGCATAATGTCATTTTCATCATATAACCAAGGTACTAATTATTCTCTTGCACGTAACATTTTGAATCTAATGCCAATACATGTGATTTTGTAATTATACGCTCTGCTATGGGGAAATTATTTATGTACAATTATTCGGGATATTCAGGTAACTAGCTGCTTGAAATTTGTAGATTAACATTTTTTTTTAGTATTATATCTTGAATAATACCATTTTTCTAGAAGCAAAAGCCATGTTTCTGGCTCAATTGTCCGTTGTTCTTTATTTACAAATACTTTTAAACAAGTACACTAGTACCCACTATGACATATATTTCAATCTAAAAATCTTGCAACTGGCTATATATTAACTGAATATAATCCACTATGAGAGAACAATATATTTGAATTAAATACCAGCAGCGATAAAAATTAATTTTTTCCGCCACCTTTTGAAAAATTCATGTATCGAAAAAAGACATTACATAAAAGAATGGTCTACACGACGTTCCTTTAGCCATTAATTATTCCTCAAGATGACAAATAGATAGATATGCTGACACAGAGGTGACTAGCTGTTGAAGACGAATACAGAATTCACTTTCAGGAACCAAAATTCTTGTATTATGCAAATTCAATAACTGAAATGTAAAAGATAAAGAATACATGTGTTCAGGAGCAAAGAACAAGACCGTCTCATGCGATCACAAAGGTAACTTTTTCTTGTGTTTATAACAACACTGATGAGATTTTTGTATGTCAATAAAGTAGCTTAGTATCTATCTATCTATCTATCTATCTATCTATCTATCTATCTATCTATCTATCTATCTATCTATCTATCTATCTATCTATCTATCTATCTATGTATATATATATATATATATATATATATATATATATATATATATATATATACAAAATAAAATAAAAGATCTGTCGAGAGAGAATTGTTTATATCGCCGATATCCAGAAGAGAGGTTTATAATCGTTTCATGGACTGTATTTTGACCTTAACGATTAGAGTACGATACATGAACTTGCAAATAAAACAGTTCTATGTAAACTAAAACAAGCGTATTCAAACATGTTCCAACCGGTTCTCGAATAGATAAAAACATTATCTAGCAGCCAGACTATTTATTTATCAGCGGGTGGATAAGGGTACAGTCAACCTAGATGACACGAATGAGCCAAACGACCATTTATGACCTTTGTACTATAACAACAGTTGCGAAAAGAATTGACGATGTAGGTTGTATGAGCTCCTAAATGTTTAAGGTTAGGGGTTTTGATACTGGAAAAATCAAAAGGAACATATCACTTGAACTTATCTATCGCATAAACGAACCCCATTGTTTGTAAACCCAAACAGGGAATGCCTTCAAATAAATAGCAAAACAAAAATAGTAACTAACAAATTCAAGATAGGATATTGAATAAAAAATCCTTGATATGCAACGGTTTAGGATATGACAATTCATTCCTTAGGTCTTAGCTGTAATTCCAAGCGTGAATATTTCCTATCCTATATCGATACATAATGAAGTATATTTTGCTTGTTCATTTTTGTCGCATACCTGAACGAGACTAAAGTTGTAAAACAAACTGCCGTATTATTGAATACTGATAGAAACAATTGCCATTGAACAATTTTCTCACTTTAAGATAAAATGTATTCTTTACCTTTGCACAAATTCAGTAAACACTTTTAATAACGTTTTAACCACACTTATTAGCATTAAAGAAACAGTAGTAGAGACGGCGTAGGTATTGAACAAAAAGAGTCTGGAAATTGTGTGCTGAAAATAGCTTGCGGAATCATACAGATATGAACAGGTAAAAATGGAAGTATACATTGTATTTAGATTAACCGTGACAGACAAATAAACTTGGGCTATAGTCGTAATACTTACCCAGTCAGAGTAAGGTGTATGAAAACTTTGTTTGGGTTTGCGTCACGCACAATGGAGAGAATGTTGACCTAAATTTAATTAACTTTCATGTACTGTAGCTGATATTTCCTTGCACGTTGTGGTTGTTTAAATCGTCACTATCTAAGCGCACAGTCGATTAAAATGTATGAGCCCATGTGTACCTTTGATCACTAAAGTTTAAAGGTCACTGAACTAGTCAAAGGTACACTAACATTATCAGTCCTTCAAAAAGAGAAAATGAAGTTTTGCGAGAAAGAGAAATACCGGTTTCTGAACCTGCAAATAATTCAATTACAACATATATAAACAGGAGAGTAAACCAAACCAGACCCATCAATCATACACCAAAAAAAGTTCCTTCAGCAATACATAAGATAGGCAAGGCATTTTTTAAGGAGGTAAACATTAGAAATAGTTTTCTTTATAACTCCAGCCTATGGCAAAATACGCAGGACAGCCATAACTCAAAGTTGACGTAGAATTGCTTTTTCTGTCATAAATAATAATAATAATAATAATAATAATAATAATAATAATAATAATAATAATAATAATAATAATCATAATAATAATAATAATAATAATAATAATAATAATAATAATAATAATAATAATAATAATAATAATAATAATAATAATAATAATAATAATAATATGAATTTAAACAAATGTAGCTCAACATGATCAGTGCTAATCTTCCTGTTCGCGGGATTCCAGCTTCAACAATTGCATAACTTAGGATATACCGTTGTTGCAAGTATGTATGTATGTATGTATGTATGTATGTATGTATGTATGTATGTATGTATGTATGTATGTATGTATGTATGTATGTATGTATGTATGTATGTATGTATGTAGGTATGTATGTATGTATGTAGGTAGGTAGGTAGGTAGGTAGGTAGGTAGGTAGGTAGGCAGGCAGGCAGGCAGGCAGGCAGGCAGGTAGGTAGGTAGGTAGGTAGGTAGGTAGGTAGGTGTATGTATGTATGTATGTATGTATGTATGTATGTATGTATGTATGTATGTATGTATGTATGTATGTATGTATGTATGTATGTATGTATGTATGTATGTATGTATGTATGTATGTATGTATGTATGTATGTATGTATGTCATCATTAGAACATACATTAAACACTTCAAACCACATTAGTGTTAGATGACCTGCAGTTACAATACCGACATGAATGATATTTTTATTTTTATTTGAAATAAATGTTAAATGTGGATCTAAAGAAACTAAGGCTGTGAAAGTGAGCAGAACTACAAAAATGTAACTTTATGCTGATACAATATGAGTGATGAAATGCAATTAACATTTGTTATATTTTGATGTAATTGTCCTCAAAAAATAGTATATAATGTTTCTATGGGATATGCAGGAAATAAAGTTACTTTAAACCAAGTATATACATTAGAAGTAGATATGAACATGTACTAGATATGACTGCATTCCAGGAAGTAATAATCATGAGCGGAGTCGATGTGAAATTTTGATTCATTTACATTAACATTGCTGAAATGCCCTCAAAAGACCTCAAGGCAAATCAACTGCATTCAGTAAAGTTATATTCCTAGTTTCATCTGAATTAAATAGAGAAAAAAAAATCAATAAAAAACAAGATGGAAAACTCCTCTTTCTAATTAAAATGTTCATTGATGTACATTTCCACATGTATGAATTTTGTTAATTTTTAAGTGTTACTGTTGACATAATTTCAAACCAAAAAGAACTTGGCGTCGGTTACTCCTCTGTACGGTTAACATCATTGAAGATATATGCATATGCGTTGAAACTATACTTTGAAGCATTTGTTAGAAAATTATTATGTATGTATCATCGCTGGTTATTCCTATTTTAAGGAAGGATGGTAGAATTAAGTCAATCTAAGAGATTATTTTGTGATAAATTTATGTGAATATGAGGCTTTTAATAGTGGAAAACTGAGGAAAAAATGTGAGTATCAATGAACAAATTATTTTCAGTGAAGCACACAAAATGACGATGTCTTGGTGACTTTTATAATATACGAAAATAGAAATTCGCACTCATGGTAACAAAAATAAACAAAATTAACATCTTCTAGCAAATTAAAATTTCGAATATATTACTCATCTGTTTATTCTAATCTAAGCACAACATACTATCTCTTTGATATTTACAAAGAATATTGAAATCATATTTAAATGGAACCATAATGATGTAAAGTATTCGTCGTTTCATTTGTGAAATTGTAAAAAAGAAACAGAGGTGTTTTCCCGTAGACACTTATGCATGTATGTTCATATAGTACATACACATATACCTTCATATACTTATGTACAAATACACACACATCTGCATCACCATGCATACTTGCACACACATATGTATATAATTACATGATTTCTGAAGAGAAATCCAAAGAAATATCTTGCAAATACTACTACTACTACTAACAGCAACAATAATACTAATAATAATAATAATAATAATAATAATAATAATAATAATAATAATAATAATAATAATAATAATAATAATAATAATAATAATAATAATAATAATAGTAATAATAATAATAATAAAAATAATAACATTACTTAAAAATTAAGAACAACTACAAGGATATTAAGAATAAAATATCCCAAACACATTTGGATTTAATATTCAGGAACTCTCTAATTAGTTACAAAGGCTTAAAATCGGTTGGCATGTCTGAGTTAAAGTTGAACATGTTTAAAAGCATCAATAATAATCGTCGTTAAGAATATCGTCACCAAAGCAAAGGTATATGTAGACATAAGGAACTGGAACTTTGAGTAGGTTCTTTATTAGGCAGATTCGAGGATTACTTTATAGTTCACATAATAAAAATAGCTGTAGGCTGTTTATGGAGCAAAAATACGATGGATTGGCAACAACGTGGTTCTAACATAGATCCTCCTTATGCACTGACCGTATTCGTAAGGTTGACATATTTGATAAACATTATACTTTCACCTGTGGATTGGTATGAAGGCATTTGCATTTTATTTATTTGTTCCTGAAAGAAAGCTATAGAATTGAGGTTTCTTATATTTCTATAATTTGATAGTTGAGTGAAAGAAGTTATTTCTTAGCTGTAAAAGACAAAATTATATTTCCAAATTTAATCTGTTTCCTAAACAATAACTCTGGCCTGTGCGTTGTGCAAATTTTGCGAGAATAATTTCTTTCAAAATGTCTTGTTACATATGATTAACCAGAATTTCAAATAGCAAGTTTGTAGACTTTTCGATGCTTTTTTGAAGGTAGACAGACACATGATGAATTTCCACACTATAATCATCAGTGAGATATTAAACTAACGTATTAATAATCCCCATTTTCTAAACGGATTTAACATGGTACACAATTTCACTGCAATCCTTTTTCTATCTCCTCTCCCCTTTAACAAATAAGGGACAAAATACGCATATATCAAGAGAGAGAGAGAGAGAGAGAGAGAGAGAGAGAGAGAGAGAGAGAGAGAGAGAGAGAGAGAGAGAGAGAGAGAGAGAGAGAGAGAGAGAGAATTGGGTTGGGTTGGATGAAAACCTTGAAACTGAAACTACACCGAGTAACTAACGGGATGTGTACACTTTCCTTGAGATTTGTCTACAGTGTTAAAAATAATCAAAGGTACAAAGATAAATAGCTTGTCTACACTATACAGTACATTTTTTGGCTACAGGAATACATGCTGTAAAGTGTTGAATGCTTTGTTGTTGTTTCTTAAACCAATTATAATATTCTAAAAATTGATTATAATCAATAAATATGAAATGGCAAAGGCCTCTCTCTCTCTCTCTCTCTCTCTCTCTCTCTCTCTCTCTCTCTCTCTCTCTCTCTCTCTCTCTCTCTCTCTCTCTCTCTCTCTCTCTCTCTCTCTCACACATCCTAGCAAAATACAGTGAAACATTCATGAAAAGATTAAGCCGGTACGTGAATGGCTGACATAAGTATGTGTTTGTAGTGCTCTACTTTTTCCATTAAAATATTCTTTTATGTATGAATCATAAGTGTCCTTTATATATTGATTTAATTAATGTGAATGTGAATAAAAATAGAAACTAAAAAAAAATTTAAAACAATCAACTTATCAATTTACAAAGGTGATGGAGAATAGCTACTCGGCAGGTATGTGAGAAGTTCATTCACTCGGTCAATTCACAGCTGCCTGCTGCCTGTAGTCAATTTCAATTCCGTTCAAAGGTCAAATGTGTACAGGTATATTTGTATGTGATACAAATTACATATACGTATATTATGTACACAATATTAGTGATATACCACTCATTTACTTCAACGAAAAATGTATACATCTCGTGGTATATCAATGATGCAGGGTAGATATTTATAGATTAAAGTCAACAAGCTTTGTAAATTTTTAACAAAATAATTTATTTCCCTAGGAAACAATGTATAAAATATAAAGTAGAACATAAGGTTTGTAAATATATTCCAAAATTTATTCCTAAGATTGAAAAATATAAGCCCTATGACTAAACATTTCTAATTGAAGCCTGGTTCGAATCTCGATGAAATTTCAATATGGTGGCGATGATGTCAGATAAGGTCTTTGTATTGGTGGCAATAGATCCTTGAATGAATCAAAGCTTTATAGTGTTGTCATTTATAATTCCAGAATAAGTTTCCGCTGAATGTCTTTGTCCCAGAACGTTTTATAAAAAAAAGTCCACTTGTCTAGTTTGTTTTTGAGAATATATTATTAAATTCCAGCAAACAGATGAACTTCAAAAACAAACTGGCAGCATTAACAAAAATCACTCGCGCCCTCAAGGTTTAACATACGACTGAATAAACTGAAGACCATTTGGCTGTTTTAAGCCTCGATTATAGATCACATGGTAATTAACGTGACAGACTAGGTGATTTTTTTACTTGAACATCTCAATAAAAGATGACAATTATCACGTAGCTAGAATAACCCTATATAAGAATCAAATTTTCATAATGGTAATAAAAAAAAAATGCCGTTGCAATTTAGCTAACACGTAGGTCGAAAGTGACCCTGGCAGAAGCCAATCATTTTAAGTTGGTGTTTACGAATTTGCGAACCAAGGTCGGTTAAAAAAATGATAAAGTAACTGTTACGTTCTAATTGTGTCAAGTAAATTTTCTGAAAAGAGAATTAAATCCAACGAATATTATAATTACAACAGAATAAAAAGAAACAAAAATAAAAAAAATTGAAATAAAGAGTTTAAAACTTACACAAAATCAATTTAATTACATACACTTAACAATATATATATATATATATATATATATATATATATATATATATATATATATATATATATATATATATATATATATATATATATATATATATATATATATATAGTTTAGATAATCTATGTTACTTTAGAACTAGAGCGTCCTCACTATTCCAATAATCTGTGATGCTCTCCGAAGAATTTTATTTAGTGTGGTTTCGACAACTTCCATCGCCCATCGAAAGTGTTTGTGGTTATTTATAATGGCAATAGACTTTTCATCCAAACGTAATTTTGAATGATACAGACGATGAATTTTGGAATGAAACGGCTTCTGATTGTGATTTGTTGGGTACATCTGCATAGTTATAAAAATGTCGATTTTAAAATTTGCCGTACGTGGGTATATTGTTGTTATCGCTACCGAACATGGTACACCGTCCTTGAAAGATAAATTTATATTTAATGCTAGTATGTATGTAGATTATATAAGATTCATCATTAAATTTGTTGATCTGTTAATTTGTCTGGATCTAGTTTAGACAATGCACGGAACTAAGCTCATTTAAATGTACTTTACTGACGAACAATATGCTTTCCAATGACACGTCAGTAAAATCAACCACCCATACAAGTTATATTCGTCGGTTATATGATTTATTCGAAAGAAAGTTTGTCTTTTGTATTAATATTTTTTTTCTGACTGCTATTCCATGTCCATAATTCATATAAGATCAACTCACAAGTCCTTTCAATAGTTGTTCTGACTGAACGTCTAAACGTGAAATGATTTTTTAATTTTTTAAAATTTCATTACATGCTATTATAATAACTTTATCTTCTCGATTTGACTTATGTTCAAAAAATTCATTGCAGTTCCTGTAAATAATCACATTGATACACTGTATTTTTAGCTGACCTAGTTTCTGACCTTGGTTCACATCATGAAAATAATTGGTCGTAAGCAAGGTCATTCTTCGCTTGCGTCAGCTCTGTTGTCAAAATCATTTTTTGCATTTTTTTATTATTGAATCTTATATTAAGATTTCTTCAGTACAATCTAACCTGTAAAAAGCCTACGTGCTAATTGACATATAGCTTATTTGCGTTGTTCGAACTAAGTTACCACGTGACCCATCACGTGATCGAATGTTGCGCTGATAACTAACGCTTTTAGTATTTGCAGTCGGTCGTATTTCATACCTTCTGGAGCTCAAAGGTTTTTGTGTTGTTACGAGTTGGGTTGGAAATTTAAAAAAAATAATTCATTTTTCCTGGAAATATATGTGCTATTCATCAAATTCTTGGACAAAGATGTTTTTTGGAAATAATTCGGAATTCTAAAGCCGAAATATTATTCTCGACTCATAAAATTCAACAAGGAACTGTTGACACATCGTCCTGCATTCTGGAACTTCATCGGAATTCGAATTTTGATTAATTTAGAGCTTTTTTGTGATATGGCTTATATTTTTAAATTCAAGGATTAATTTTTGGATCAGATTCACAAACCGTAAGTTTATTTCGTATTTCACCTTGTTTTCCAAGAAAAAATATTCTGTTACAATTTACAAAGCTTGATGGCTTCACTCTTTTCCTTGTTACTTTTGTACCAGCCTATACAATTAACACTATCAACAGAAATAGCGCTATTGTTGAAATAAATTCAGATGATGAGTTACAGATTATCATTCGGTAGATATTGATATAATTGATTAAAACTTTACCAATACGTCATCTACAAATATTGAATTCGAAAAACAGCATGTAGCAAGCGTGCTTGGATCATTAGGACAGCGATAACGATAAGATATTGACTTATTCTGGTTGAAAATACCTCAAGCCAAATCTATATCAGGCGTGAGGACGATGTTCATAAGAGGTTCGTCAAATAAAGACTCGCGCAAGTGTGTGTTAGTAATGATCCCGACAAGGACTTTTTTTCAAATATATTTTAAGAAAGATTTTCAGGGACACAAACATGAAATACTGGCAGTGTTTATTCCGAAAGTATCCCTGCACCACCGAGAGGATTAAGCTTTGAAAGTACTGAGTTGTAATAATCTTGAAATATTATTACAAAAGTGCGATTTGTGTGATATGGATATTTAGCCTTATAAATGTTCTAGTCATATCACTACGATGTCTCATTGTGGTAGTTTTTCTATGATATCTAGCACTGTTGCATCATGTCGAAAACAAATGCAGCTTCATGTCCCACCCAGTCACAACCTGTCATAACACTAACTTCTTAAAGCTGAGTGGCAGGCGAGGCAGCTACTAATACCACTTTAATAAATTTTGGTCTGGTTCTGCCGGGGTTCAAACCCGCTACCGCCATCATCCGAGCCGGACATTCTAACTGCTCAAATAGGAGCGGTCATGATTATAAATAATTTCCAAGTCGAAATGAATGCCTAAAAGCAACCTCATTTATATTATTGGAAAATAATTACTTAAAGTAGAAAAAAGCTACAAATCGCTAAACATTAATTAATTAATTAATTAATTAATTAATTCATTCTCTTCTTAAGTATTTTGTTAAAAGAAAATATTCCTCAGAAGTCTGGTTTTGCAGGTTAAGATGCACCATGGACGTGGTCTTGCATTCATTCTACTTTTGTGTGGTAATCTACTTAACTTTGGTATATTACAACCCTTATCAAGTTATAAGCACAGGCATTTGATCAGTATTTACCCAGAGATAGAGAATCAGATAACTACGTGTGTATATATTACGGCAAGTTTTGATGGCATGTACTCGAGAGATTGTCTATGACTCCATATAAGTAGGACACGTGTTTTCTTTTCTATATATACAGGCTAGATAAGAAGGAATCTCCAAGGCAAGTAAACAATCTCATCAATTCTAGGTATTGTTTTGGAACCAAAACGTTGGTTTTTTCACTCTGTGTTGGGTGAATCTAGCAGTCATCATGTCTGATGAAAAACACGTCTATGTTAGTCTTGGCAACGACACTGATGCGGAATTGCCGCCTGAGAAAAAGGGAAGCATAAAAGAAAGACTTGGAGTGGTAGCATGCATATTATTTACAGAATTATGCGAGAGACTAACTTTTTACAGCATTGTGGCCAATATGGTTCTCTTCTGTACATCCAAACTGCGTATGACCAGCGACGAGGCGTCTAATGTCAGTTGGGTTTTCTCAGGTAAGCCAGGGTGTCATTGTCTGCAATAACAACTGTAAGCTGATTTTGTTGGACGGGTTAATTATAAAGAAAATAGTATTTCTTTAAATCTTTGTGATAAATTTAATTGTAAATATTTCAATAGTGTGTGTCTGTCAATTTATATACTGGAAAAATGATTGAAAAAAGCATGGAATCATGATTAGTGTAAGGAACTATAGGAGAAGTTTAATTTTGAACTTGAGGTACACCCACTCCATTCAACAAAACAAAACCAAAAACGAAATAGAACAGCCATCTAACCAAAAACGCATTGCTACTAAATCGCGTAGATTGAAGATGAAGAATCTGTGCCGTCCAAAAGATTTGAGTTCTATACATTTGTGACATAATGTGATGCATAATTCACAACAGATTTTGTCTAAATGAACTTTTAACAAACACCAGATATAAAATCTCCTTAAAACCCCCCAAAACGACGAGATTTTTAGCATAAAAATTCACAAATGTAGTGAAAAGTCAAAGCAATCTTCACGAATTTGCACTCTTGCTTTGATTGTCTGCTTGAAAATATTCGCTATCAACATTCACCCCGAATGCAAAAATGACACCAAGTGTAATTGTGTGAAAAATATTTTTGTCGCTCTTTTCTTATGTTTCAATGATGTTATCAGAATATTTGACAATCCGTTGCAGATACATCACCATTCTGACACTGTGAAAATTGACAAGGCTCCGGTTGATGATCATTTTTTGCAATAAGAGAAATGAAAATGGCTTTGCCCTAAGTGAATAACTAAATAAAATGTCACTATGAGTTTAGAGATATTTGTAATAATAATAATAATAATAATAATAATAATAATAATAATAATAATAATAATAATAATAATAGTTTTGTTAGTACTGGTTGTGTGGATATTTTCAAGTTTAACCTGCTTCTTTTATAGGTACCGTGTACATAATCCCAGTGGCTGGAGGATATGTGGCGGATGCTTTCGCTGGCAAGTACAACACCATTCTAGGCGCAGGGTTTATTTATACACTAGGTGAGTCAATTATAACTACAGTTCATCGGAAGAAGGCATGGGGAACATGGCTCGGGCCCTTTTTTATTTCTTTCTAGATCAGTCTCTCATGCAGAGGCGTAGTGAGAGTATGGCAAGGCACCGCATGTGCCGTTGGCGCCTCTTGAGAAAAAAAAGGGGGAGGGAGGGGCGCAAAATCGGTGAGCAGAACATAGGTTTGTTTATGCTTTCAAAGCTTTGATAGGTATGAAACTTAGGCTCTTGCCGTGGGCTCCACTTTTATAGGGGCGCAGTTTTAGTTCTTGTAGTGGGTGCCATACGTCCTTGCTACACTTCTGCTCTCTTGTTGATGGTTGTTTTGTGCAATTCCTCATCATTGAAATTTAGATGAGCTGATATATATATACCTTGTTTTGAAATGAGTTTGTTCTTTAAAGAGGAGATAAGGTTGATCGAGGTGTTTTGTTGTACCAAAGTGGGCTTTCATTAAAGTATGATCACTTAAATCAAAGTGTTTTTTTTTGTGAGCACAGTGTTAAGTTTATCTCTATCTTATAATGGATTAAATATATTGAAGCAAAATACAGCAAACTTTAGCAAGCAGAAAGACATTGATGCAGAGACTAGTTGATAAGATGTGTATTATTTTTTGAAATAGGCTAATTGTTTTAAACAATATAAATACTATCTACTTGAGCATATATGGAAGTACCTTTGGTCATAAGTTAATGCAATCGGAATACCGCTCCATCTTTTCAGTCAGACCCTAAAAATGACTTTAGTCAGTCCTTTATAGTCAGACTCTATGTTAGGTAAAGATCAGATTACTATATCATACCCGTTGCTAAGACAAAAATTAGTACTACTCCGTGTATTGCCGGCACCATTCTTTCCGGCATCATGTTTCATCTATTTCACCTAAATAAATGCTGATACTAAAGTTAAAGTACAATCAAACAACTCATACCAGACACAGGATCATTTTGGTGTGCTGATCATAGGCTGGGAAAACTGCAGTATTAGTTATACTGATAGCGCAACTTGTTCAATTATTATAAATGTAATCCTGGTAATTTTACTACCATAGACCGCTCAATTTTTTCCATTCCTTAATTTGTTGCTAAGAAAAAACAAAATTGTGATGAATATAGTCTGTGGAAGTTGTTAGCATTCTTGCTTGTCGACATTTGTACAGACATTATTTTTATCCCTTACATACACGTGGTTTATCTTCGTGTGAGGTCAATGAAGGTCATCACTCTTCTGCTGATAATACATAACAACGTTATTACGTGGGCGTTGTCTTTGGTAGATATTACAGTATCTCAGTAGGAATATAGTGACTTGTAATCAATACCCTCCTTGATGTTTATTCAACCTATTTGGGATACTTAAGATTTTGTAAACTTGTCCTACAAGTAAATGGAAACTGTGAAATGTGACAGTTGGTAAGATTAAAATAGAGTAGATGGAAAAGCGTAAAACAATGTACGGAAGATGTCAACGATGAGCATATCAAAATAAATGTGATAGTTGATTTTAAAAGAGTCATTATTATATACCGGAAATCAATGGTAAAGAAGGTTTAGAATGTAGGTGTAGCGGGACGATGTAATAAAATATCGTTTATATGAAACAAAAAAGCCGAATAAGATGTATTACGCAAACAAAAAAAAACATTGGGAAAGTTACTAAGAGAGTAAATGTCATTAGAATATGATTTATGTGAAGCATGATTTTTTTATCAAGTCAATAATGTGTTTCTGATTAAAAATGAACGGAATATCGTATTATTGTCATGCAACTTTTGTTTGATTCTAAAGTTATTTTAGCCATTACATTATTATTTAGAGAGAAAATACCTTCTGGACAGAAAATTACTATTTTGCATGCCTACCTTTAAGCATTTTTTCATAACTGCACTTTTGAAAATTTACATTGAAGATTCTATTAGTAGATACAGAAAACTATACGAGATAAGATTTTGGAATAAACTAAAGCAAGCAGTATGAATGGCAATATAAAGACGTGAAACACGTAATGTGGCCTTCACCAGTTATTATGTACTTTTGTGAGGAGGATGTATGTAAGGTGAAGTTGTTTGCATTTTAAACATGCACAGTGGAGGGAAGTTTATCATACCTATATGCTACTTTCGTGTCATGTGGCTGAAATTTCTTTGGATATTGTACTTTCGGAAATTTTAAATGATCTTACCAAACTGCTAACTATAATGACTGCTCATTTGTGCTCCAAAAATCAACCTGAATTTGTCTAAAGTACACTATTCATGGCAGCTATTAAAATAGGGAAAATGAATTTTGCCAAACTAGACAATACCAGCTTCTAAAAGTACAATGAATGAATTACCAAATACATAAAATGTAAAACAGTTATCGGCTCTTTTTTTAACAATTTACCTTTGAAGTTCGAGATGTGAAAATGAGCAAGTAATGCTAGCACTTTTTTGAAAGATGCACATCTGGAGTAAGGCAAAGTTGTGTACTCCATAACCCATATTGCACCCATCAATCATACAACAAAAAAGATAATTAAAGGTTCTTTGAATAATACCTAAGATATGCAGTCTTTTTTTTTAAATAGCCAGTATTACTAGTGAGGAAAACCGGAGAAACTCTTTTTCTTTAAAATTCTAACCCTATGCTAAATATGAAACTGTAGAGCGCTACCTTACTGGGATTCAACAAAAGACCAAGTATTAAACTTACACAAGTCGATATACGTATTTTGTGTTTACTTTCGGATGGGAATTCTGTAGCCTGAATGTATAATACAACTGCCTAATGAAGAGACGAGGTGGCAGTTACAATAATTGCGCTCACAAGAACTCCTAAATTTTAGGATATATTTTTTTACAGATAACACATAGGCGATATTTCGTGGGTGTGATAATATCAACTCTGTCATATCAAATATATGTTTACAGCAAGATGAATGTTTGAAAATGTGACTTTATTTGTGAGCAATGAAGGTCAGTTACATGAACAAACCGGTGCAGAAGCGGTTTACTGTTCACCATCTGTTAAGTTTTAAGACGGGTAATAGTTTGTAGCAGTGGGGTGCATGATTGGATGTTACTTCCAGCCAAACCAATCTCAGAAGACTACAGCAGCCGCAAAAAGGAAATTAGGTATTTACCTCTGGCAGTGAAATATGTTTTGTTTTTATTGTTATTTGTGCATGGAGTGGAGATTAATTTAAGTCCTGGACCTAGAAGGAGATCACCAAAACCAGTCAAGGTGGCATAACACATCCACAAACGACATATAGTCTTCTCAATGCTGCCAGACCACATCATCTTACAGAGGAACGAGTGGCTAACTCACAAAAAAACCCACTATTTATGTGGAAGGGTAACTCTGAACCCAATCAGACAAGTCCAGGTTGAGCTAGTGTTTCTATACTAGCTCAGCAGAACTTTCGAGCCTCAGCAAATACTATGATGGCAAAAGAAGGAGGAGATATGAATGATGATACATTTATGGTGTCTGCAGAAATAATTGTTTCAAACTTGAGAAATTTAATGCTCGAGATAATATATGAAGCAAGAAAACTTAATGAACGATACATATCTTTTGGGTGTTCCCTAGTTGAGCTGAAAATTAAGACTGAACTAATTGCTAATTAGAATATAGTCCTATGTAAGAAGATTAAGCACCTGACCGAGGCAGTTATTGAATTGGAAACACGATTGCAGGCGCACGAATACAAGATTGAGCAAGAAGAAGCGTATTCCCGTCGAGACAATCTGGAGTTTTATAGTGTACCTAAAATCCTTGAAGAGAAGCGGGAGGATACAGAAAAATCGATTAAAGTGTATATGTGGATGCACTTGGTTTGGATTCAGAGAGGATAAACGTTGAAATAGCCCATCGGCTGAAATAGAAAGAAAATCCAAGACCCGTGATTGTCAAATGTTCAAATTATAATGACAAAGAGAAAGTGTTGAGACTGTATAGAGAAGCAATAAAAGAAGTCCGTGAAGCAGCCACGAGGACAACGTCTGAGAATGGACACACAGCGGCAGCTAGCAGACCAATTAACGTACGTATAGCTGAAGATTTTCCATTCAGAGCGAGAAAAGCTCATGCCAATCTCTACCCGACATCGACAAAAAAACACATTAAACAAGCCATAAAAGCTTTCTATAAATATAACAAGCTAATAATGGAATGTTGTACGTATGTATTTGATGAGGTTAGGAAGATGCTTTTCTTGTAGACAAAATATAGGACTCTGGCCGAGGCTCACCAAATGGGCATTTAATTTTTCCAGTTCTGTTGACCAGATACAGGAAACTGAAAACATTCAAGTAATTTACGATATGTTAGAGAGAACAATCAATGTAGAAGAGGTACGCCTAGCATTGAGTAAACTAAAACATAAAGATGGTGGAATAGGTGCATTATCCAGCGACTTCTTTATATGAACAAGCAACATAATTGTATCAATATTAACAATATAATTTAGTAAATTATTTTATGTTAGATATTATGCATAATATTGGTCGGCGGTTATCAACATGCCAATTTAAAAGAAAGGGGGTGTAAATGAACCATCCAATAACAGAGGCAGTAGTCTACTACCTGTATTAAGCCAAGTGTTTCATCGTATTCTAAATAACAGAATAAATGAATGGTTGGAGATAAAGAACTACTTGGCGACGAGCAAGCAGGACGTAGAGCTGGATATTCCATAGGATATAATATAATTGTATTATATACATCCATTTGTAAATATTTTAGAAAACGTTTGGGTAGATTCTATGCTGTATATATTGACTATGAAAAGGCATTTGAAAGGGTAGGGACACATTTACTGTACCAAAAGCTAGTTAGTGAAAATATTAGTAGACAAATTTTAAGAATCATTAAAGCAGTTTATATTGATGTAAAAACATGTACTAAGTCTAACAGTCTATTACCAATATGTTTTGTCGCCTTTACTCTTTTCTTTATTTTTGAATGATCTAAAACCATTTTTAGCTGAAAAAAAGAAGGGAGTGTATTTAGAAACCTTGAACTATTTTCACTGTTGCATGAAGACAATTTTTCTTTACTAATACTGCTCACCAGTGCCAAAATATGTTCAAAAGGTTGCATATATATTGCCTTAAGTAAAAACTAAAGGTGAATATGAAGAAAAAAAGATTGGATGAATTTAATATAGGTGGGGTACTATGGACATACAGAAGTCAAGACTGATGCATATTTTAAGTATTTATGACGCGTATTTTCTTCAAAATCTCCTGGTATATGTGCCAGAAAACTATATCCTTACAGGCGCTGAAGACGGTGCATATATTGAAAGTCTTTCAAAATTTGGCAGATTACTTTGTTTGAGAAGAGGATTAATTCCATACTGAATTATGGAGCTGAGATTTGGAGTTTTATGATGCCAATGATATTGATAATGCTCATTTGTCATATTGTAAATATATCAAAGTCTTCTCCAAATGCATTCGCATATAATGAATTATGAAGAATTAGTATGCAGTGTATAAGATATAAATGTATTTTAAAATATTGACTAAGAATTCTAAAACTGTCAGAAATACTATATCCTAAACAATGTAACAATTTACAATTAGGATGGGGGGAAATTGTGACTGCCTATCTATGTTAAGTAGCGTCTGTGTACATTTCTATGTGGCAATATTTGCTGTACTCATGGCGTAAATGATGAAAATATACTTCTTAGATTGTTCAGCTAGAGACGTGAATATATTTGTAGGTAAAAGATGCAGGATGAGATTAAGTCGATGGGAAAGACTACGTTTATTTCGGTCATTTGGAGTAGAGTTTACTTGTCAAAATATCTAGACTTGTTCGGAGATAACGATCTTCGTTATGAAATCTTAGACTGGGGAACTTGCCAGTCGGAGGTAATACCGGAAGATACCAAAGAATCTGCTATGAGGAAAGATTGTAACGGTAACATCGAAATGAATTTAATTTTATTACTGCTTGTCCACTTATGGAGAATTAAGAAGAAAATAGTATATAAAAATCTAACTTTATAAACATTTAGGTCCTTTATACACAGTGATACTAGCAAAAGTCTGATGACTATTTTAGTAATGTTGAACATGAAAGTCTTTAAGATTATAACAACTTTTTCAATAACTCCTGCTGTATAAAACATTTTAGATCAATATCATAAATCTCGCTCCACACACACGTTTTAGGGTTATCCTTAAATTGGTTTATTTGATTACTGTGTGGTATATACCTGTATCTCACTTATATCCGAAAAAACAATAATTATTTCTTTTATGTATATTACTTCTTATAAATAAGAAATTATTTTGTTACGCACTCTAACATCTTTTTGAACCGCATGATGTATGGATATGTATCATGGGCCAGTGGCCCATCTTACAAATAAACACTATTATTATTATTATTATTATTATTATTATTATTATTATTATTATTATTATTATTATTATTATTATTATTATTATTATTATTATTATTATTATTAATAATAATATTATTATTATTATTATTATTATTATTATTATTATTATTATTATTATTATTATTATTATTAGAAGTAGTAGTTGTAGTAGTAGTAGTAGTAGTAGTAGTAGTAGTAGTAATATAATTAGTATAATTATGTTACTTACGTACACCAAAATTTAACTAATATTTTCGATACATATTATACACGGTTTATAATTCATAATTCCACCTTAATTTTCACTAAAAATATGCTTACAAATTCCATTAAGGTCTAGAAGCATGGAAGCGCTAATAAAATCCTTCTGCACAGCCGCCATAATTTTACCACTAAGCTAACACTTTCAGTCAATCATTATTATGCATATATTTGGATTTTCTTGTTCTTCTCAAGAGGTTTTGGATTTCAGATGTCATGATTTTGATGATGGAAATACTCGTAGATCATCCATGTGTTTTAATAATCTAAACATCTTTCGCATATAACTCTTTAAAATGTATCTTCAAGAGTATATATGATTTATATTAATAAAATCTTCAATCGCAGCAGTTAGAATTTTAAGGCATAAAGAACAAAACCGGAGGGGACATAATGTTTCTTGATTTTGAACAAAGAGCTCTGGCGCACTTGTAAGCGCGGTCTTTTTTGGGCTCCATACGTAGTTCTTAAGATATTTGTAAGAATTATGCCCACCCTCCAAATATGAACAGAGAGGAAATGTTTTTATCTATTATGTGTAACTAGTCTCCAATAAGGCAATGCATATAGTGCTCTGTGATCAATTTTTATATAAGCCTGTCTGTCTTTTTTAACACAATATGTATTCTTCTAGACCATATACCTAAACCATCGTTGCTGACGGCTTGCATATTTTAATAACAAAGAATATATCTATCAGTTGGTCAAAGGAGATAGTTAAAGGTCACAGAGGTTGAAAAAAGGGATTTGATTTCAGAACAGTAACTTTAGTTCTGGACTATCTACTCATGGATCTTAAGTGCAACACTCAAACGCCTGATATAAAGCATCTCTCTCTCTCTCTCTCTCTCTCTCTCTCTCTCTCTCTCTCTCTCTCTCTCTCTCTCTCTCTCTCTCTCTCTCTCTCTCTCAATTATGGACTGATATCATTTGTTGATATATGGTGTACTTTCTGAAAGTGGGAGGCTTTGCTCTCTTCTCAAGGAGGGAACCTTAAGAGATGTCCTTGTCAAAATGTTCGCTTGATAATAATATGTGTTGTCACTTTCTCCATCCCTACCCCTGCCTCCGTGCAGCTTGCTTGGATGACATACCTGTTGCTATTGCCGTCTCTCTCATTATATCCCTACCCTAAAGAACCCCAAACAAACAAAATAAAAAGAAATAAAACAAAACAACCAAAACACTTCAGTAACCTTTTGTCTGATTGTTTTCTTTCAGGACTGGTGCTGGTACCTGCTTCAGCCATGGACTTTAGGGGATGGTTTGGAGACGAGACAGACCTTAGCTTGGTATGGGATTTTGGAGTTCACATTAAATATTACGTTGTTGTAGACAGTAATCGACGGACTTAAATACCGTAACATAACAAGTTTGTTCTCATCCCCCACGCCCTTTTTTCGCGAGTTACCACCAATTTTCGTCAGGAATCCAGATGAATGAAAACCTGAAAACTTCGAAATCGACTTCTTTCCAAAATATTCTGATGTAAATTTAGTCTGGTTTAGACAAAGATAAGGAGAGTGTATATAAGAAGGCAATGCAGATTTTAACTTCATTGAATAGGCTGCATTGTTTGATCGTAAATGAGGTGCATCACAAAAATAATTGTTGAACCCGTGCAATATATTCAAAATCGTAAGTTACCAGTAATCTGGAGGGGGGAGTTTGCGAAGAAGTTTGGAAATATCAAAGCTTTTTACTGAAACCAAGTTGGAAGACACGACGTATGCGAGTTGTAAATTTCAAGTTGGCAAGCACAGTAATTTGACTGTTCAATGCAGGCTTGATATAGGATGATCTCGGAAAAGCTGTCTCATAACAGGTCTCTGGGATCAATTTGTTTATTGCAGTTCATCTGGAGACTAAATCGAATATGAGAATGCTTTAATAGGAATGACGTAGGAGGCAGTAACATTAGTGTATGTCGAGATATTGGGCCTACCTTTGGCACTGCTGGTTTCAATATTCTCAAATGGTTTCAAGTGCGGGAAATATTGGGGCTTACGTGCCTATTTCAGCTCAGAAATGTCAAAAAACTAAATCAGTCAAATGCACTGATTATTATGAATCTCAAATAGGTAAAAAAACTCAATCAGTCAAATGCACTGATTATTATGACTTTGAAATGATTATGATGCTTAAAAATTTGCTTAAACGTAAGGTGTGTCTTTATACAACTAACATATTCAATATTAAGTAAGAGATGTCTTTATACAAGATACATATTCAATATTAGGTAAGGGATGTCTATATACAACTAACATAAAATGTTAGCAATGTTAATTTGAATATTGCTTTAAGAGTGTAAGTAAGATAAGTAAAGTTAATCTATCACGCAAATCAAACTTTGGCATTCATTGCCAGATTACCAATTTAGCACACTGAGCACATGATTAGGTCACCAGCTCAACAGGGTCATCAGGAAAAATTTAAGTCAATTGTTGATGATAAAACTGAATCAGTTATATACAACATTTAGATCTGCATGTATGAGTATTTTGATTTGGAATGATGACAACAATGGTATTTCCCCAGCGGTACAGCTTTTAATATTGTTTTATTATAGTTGCAAATTTTGTAGGATGGTAACACCATTATATTTACAGTCTTTAGGGTCCTGGAAGGCCTTAGTCAGGCACTGTCTGCATTATATAAGCAAAGATTCATTTCGTTTTATGCTTTCTATGCTTACAGGAGGCAAGGAAAATCTATTTCTTCCTCGGATTAGTATTTATTGCTATAGGAACAGGTGGCATTAAGGCAAATGTTGGACCGTTTGGGGCACAGCAGGTGAACGACTTGGGAAAAGATGCAGTCCAATCATTTTTCAACTGGTAATATATATATATATATATATATATATATATATATATATATATATATATATATATATATATATATATATATATATATATAATATGGCAAATAACAGTCCTTTCAAATGCACTAGATCCAGCAATAAATCACGTGTGTCAGGGATTGATTAAGATAAATGCAATAAGCTGAAAACTAACAGTGCAAAGCTAGTATCTAACTAGCCAGAGCGCTTTCTACTAATAATGATTCTTTTCCAAAGGCCAATGCAAAACGTAGACAAGACAGACAAATGAAACACAAATACCGTTCTATTTGCAAAGCGTTACATGGCTGTTTCCAGAGAAAATAAAATCTTAAAATTTATTATGATTCAACTATTTTTTTTTCAAATTGTTGTGATTCTGGAAAAATATTGCGGTTGACCTAGAAATCGATGAATCATAACGAAATATGTTGTTTGATGTAAATTTATGTAAGCGCAATTTATATCCCGCATATTTCATTGTCATAGTGGTAATGTAGGCTATTAAACAAATTTAGAGAATTATTTAACAAAAACAATTTTGGCTGCAAAAAATAAATAAATAAATAAATAAACAACAAGAAAACCCCAACAAAACAAGCAAACAACTTCATTTGTGTTTGGCTGTCTCATTTTAGTCTTCTTGCTTTTAACTGCTTAGTTTTAATGTTCTAAGGCGGCGTATCCAGTAAAGATTCTTTTTCTTTCCTTGTTTCGGAACTCCAACTGGTGTTGTGAGCAATAACATTAAGTGTTATATTACTGAAAGTGTCGCCATGGGAGAGCAATGTCTTCTTCGACCGGGCTTCTGTATAGCTTCTTTGTTGTTATCCAATCAGATCTATGAAGGTGGATCTCTTTGTGTAGCTTTTCAGTTTCTCCGACATACTGAAGGCTACAGATTTTACATGTGATGTGATAAATTACATTATTTGTTTTGCCCGTTTCTTTGGACCGTGTATGTTTACTTTTTTCTTTAGTCACTGTGCTAGAAAATGTCTTGGCCTATATCACATATCGGCAGGTTTTTCACCTTTTATCGTCACAGGAGCGAGATTGACTAGAGTGGACATGATTAGTGATTGGCGTTAGCTTCGCCTTGACTAGAATGTCCTTGAGGTTTTTTGATCTCCGGTAGGCTGCAAAAGGTTTGTTTGAGAGGATAACTTTAGTGCTACTGACGATTCCACAATGGACCAGTATTTTCCGATATTTGTAACTGCTTTGGAGGTTTCTGGATGATTGGTCACGATAAATGGTATATTAAAAAGCCGTTTCCTTCTTGCTATATTTAGTATCTCATCGCGGTTTGTCTGTTTAGCCTTTTGGGTTGCCTTCGCAATCAGGTCTTTGTCCTAACCTGGGTAAATTAAATGTTTAGATAGCTTATCAGACTATTTTAGGAATGTTTCATCGTTGGGGCAAATTCTGCGTATCCTTAGTGCCAGGCAATATTGGACGATCCTAATGCAGCGTTTTGGATGACAAAAGATCAACTTTCATAGATCTGATTGGATGACAAAGACGCGGTACACAGGCCCTTTCGCAGAACACTTCTCCTCCCCTGGCCACACTTTCAGTGATATAACATTTATTGCAATTGCTAACAACCACAGCTGGAGTTCCAAAACCAGGAAAGAAAAGGAATCTTACTGGATACGCCGCCTTAGAACATTAAAACCAAGCGGTTTAAACTAAGAAAACTAGGAAAGACAGACATTCATAAATGAAGTCACTTTTCGCAGCGGACATATTTTCTTTTAAATAATTCTCTAAATTCGCTTAATATACTATAATTGCTACTATCAAAATGAAACATCCGGGATATAATTTGTGCTTACATAAATTTGCATAAAACAACTGATGTTATGGCTCGTCGATTTATAGGTCATTAAAACTATTTTTCAGCATCCACAACAAGTTGAAATAAAATGGTTGAAAGATAATAAATTTAAAGGTTTAAATCCCGTGGAAACAGCCATGCAAAGTTTTGCAAAAAGAACGGTTTTTGTGTTTTATTTGTCTATTTTACCATGTTTTGTATTTGCCTTTGAAAAGGCCCACTAAGAGTCGAAGGCGCTCACTCTTATCAGTTTATTACATCCATCCATCCATCCATCCATCCATCCATCCATCCATCCATCCATCCATACATACATACATACATACATATATACGTACGTACGTACATACATACATACATACATACATACATACATACATACATACATACATACATACATACATACATACATACATACATACATACATACATACATACATACATACATACATACATACATACATACATACATACATACATACATACCTACATATACACACACACATATATATATATATATATATATATATATATATATATATATATATATATATATATATATATATATATATATATATATATATATATATATATATATATATAGAAAGGCGCGTGCCTTACAATCTTAAAATAATAAAAATATTAGCATTGTAAATTATGGATGGATCTAACAAACAATGTTGAATGTCTAGCGAAATTTTGTTTAGATAAGTTTCAAGTGTATTGTGGTAGCGTAATTATTATTGATAAAAATCACGGGTACCTGAAACCGTTTAGACATTTAAGGAAATCACCGGCTTACTTAACAGAGAGATAACACTGAGCTTATTCCTCCATCTAAAACAAATTAAAAGAAGAAAATCTGCTTATGTCACTCTAAGGGATTATTGACTGTAATTTCAGGTTCTATTGGTTTGTCAATGTTGGCGCTATTATCGCCTACTCTGGTGTAGCAACCGTTCAGCAGAACATTGGCTTTGATTATGGATTTCTCGTCCCACTGATCAGCATGGTTGTAGCACTCGTCATTTTTGTGATAGCCAAAAAGAACTATAGGAATAACCCCCCTGGAGGTACGTCATGTACTTAGGAGTTGTCACACACACACACACACACACACACACACACACACACACACACACACACACACACACACTTGTTTGTTCCCATTGACTACTATGCTTGTTTCGTTCGTGATATTTGGCATAGCCCAAACAAATACAGGAACAACCTCCAGTTTAGAGTATCGCACACGTACAAATTCACAAACAACACTAAACAAAATTGTATAACATACATCAAGATATAGTAATGCAGGTATGCATATAACATGGAATATAAATATATAACGTGCAGCTCTTTCAAGAAATGTAAACTTAGTGAGGTACTTATACACAAATACACATACGTCTGTGTCTGTGTGTGTAAAGATTTATATTTATAATTCCACTTGAAATGATTGACAATATAAATCAGAAGAATGAAATACAATCTCTGCTCTGATCTTGTTACAAAATTACCACTGTCAAAGCTTGTTTTTTTTTACACAGTTTCATAAGACAAAGTTAAGCAAGCAATTGCGAACAAAGAAAAAGATTTCTGAAAGTTTTTTGTTTTGCTCTGATACTTTCTTTGAGATGATAATCGTTTAAGACGATTATTTTATAAAATGATATTTTCCTGACTATTATCAAATCACATACTTGTATTTATTGTTCCGTATACTTAATATGTTTTTACAATGAACTAAGTCTCATAACTTACAAACAGATTTCAGTATGTAGGTCGATTCTTGAAGAAGATATTCGACACATTCTGTATAACTGAGCATACACATTGGTTATATTGTATGTCTCACCCACATATCCTTGCATGGAATTTTCATTGTTCAAAGTGAATGGGAAAAGATAGCTAATTATCAGTTGTGTCTAAATTGATTAAGAAAAAAAATTTCCAGGATCTGATTAATAGGATGATAATGTAAACAGTTTTTGTGTCAATGAGAGCATTTTAGAACAAATGAGTTTTACTACAGAAAAACTCTTGGAAAACAGACAAATGCACTGAACTTAGAGTTTGTTTATGTCGACTGGATAGCAAGTTCTAATAAATAAGCACTCATGTTAAGACTGATGTTCGGGGTAATGAAAGATTCATGTTTTTGATAACTTATCATGGAATGACAATTTTCAAATTGATCAGTAACGAAAAGTCAACATGTAGTCAAGCAATCGAAAAAGTTCATAAAGAAATTTGAAACGTAGGAAACTTGAGATTTAAATAGATTTCTTAAGATGAACTAAGAGTGCTTTAAAAATCCTGACTAAAGAGGTTTCAACGTGATTTGTAATCAACATTAGATTTTGATAAACAACAGTATATTGATAAATGTCTTTTTATTTCAGGCAGTATTTTGTCCCAATCGGTCAGGGTATGCATCCAGTCCTGTGGTAAGGGTTGCTCATTTGAAAATACCCGCTCAGATAAAGGAGGCTCTTTTAACAATGAAATGGTGGATGGAGTAATGGCTGTAGTTCGAGTGCTCCCTGTTTTTGTGCTAATTATTGTATATTGGGCTGTGTATTCCCAGGTAAAGAGATATGCTCATTTATTGCATAGTTGTTTCTTCACAATAAACGGAAGAGTGCAATAATATTTAAACAATGGTACAGGGACCAGTATCAGCTACCAGTAGAGCGTGATCTTTTGCATGATATATTATTTAATTTTTAATCCGACAAAAATCGTTGCAATGTCTTAATGCAATGACTTAAGTTCCTTAATGGTTGTAACTATATTCGTACTTTCTAAGGTTGTATTGAAAATTTATTTCGTGACATTTTGACCTCGTACACGAATTAAAACATGATAAAAATATTAATATTGTGGACACAATCAAGCCGATTACTGAAGAAAAATAAATAAAAATGTCAATTTCTTTTTGAAGAAAACGTTGAATGATCTATCTCATTTGTGAAGCTTTCATTCTTTAGAATAATGTTTATTGTCGAGAAAGTAATCAGTGATACACCATCTTGGTCTGGTATCGTGCCAGTGAAAGTTCACATAAGGTCGGAAATAGCAGCAGGCAGGGTGAACCCTACAAAAGTTTGCTCGAATCCTTAACGAAGAAATAAAGGTTCCTTCAGAGGGCTGAAAAGAAAAAGTCAATAGCACTAAACCAAAGTCTCTAACTAATTATATTTCCATACGGTAAAGAACCGGTAATTTAAATCGCCTGATATTAGCTCAGTTTGTTATACTATTATTGAAGTTATTTTGTCCTTACTTTGTAAGGCTATTTTGTTTACTCGTAAAGGGACTCAATTGTTGTCCTTCCACCCTGCCTGCTGCTACGTATGTATGTATAATATGTAATTTTTATCAAAAATAATCAGCAGCATCCTAGCGGTTACCCTTCAATCGGAACCCCTAGACCTGTGTGACTTTCATGGGGTCCTACATGGTCGTCTCTCTTATGACTTATTATGCGGCACGCCCATGTTCTGTTTCTTTTGGCTAGCACCCTTTCTGGATGTTTATTTTTGGGGTTCTTCCATGGGGCAGAGAACTCAAGGCATGCTACTGATTATTGTAGGGAGGGGGTATTTTTCGCATAAACACATCCCCTGGCGAATTTCTAATCGACGAAAGATTAGAAATTCAGAAGACTGTTTAGGCATTGCGGTTTCAATAAATACCCATCTGGAAACCCCCGGCCCGGGTAAGGTACAAAATGTACCCGACCGCGTTGGTTACGCAGTGAGGTATTTATCGAAACTGAAGGCTTGCGTCTCCCCCTCCCCTCCAACCTTTATAAAACATTGTTTGGTACATCCAGAACCATACCCACCGGTTTAGCCTGTGATGGGAACCGAACTCATGGCCTTCAGTATCAGAATCTAGCGTTCTTGCATTGAGCTACGAAGTTCAGTTACAAATACATGCTTGAGAAATCATTATATAATTAGCTATTCACTAACACGAGGATATCATATCTCTAAGCATTATATTTCTCACTTTTATAAATGAATCTAGCTATTTTGTGATTTATTAAAGATATACAACCGCTGCGCTGCACATATTAAAAATTCAATTATATTATACACGTGTTGTGTAATCACAGCCGGATCGATAAAACGACAATCTGGCTCATAATACAGTTGCTTTGTGACCGATATATAATCACCGTGTTATTCACATTAATATCGGGACTTTTAGCAATAGATTTGGGCTTCTAAACAGGCAGAGAGACAGAGAGATACACTTTATTAAGCTTAAAATATGTTAGGTTTACGGTAAATATCACGCAGTTATGTAATGCGTACAGTTTATTAACATAAATACTATAGATAGTCAAGGGGAACTAACCAATCTAGGATCGTATGTATAAATTAATATATAGAATCTCGTTTCTTAAGTCAATAATATTTCCATCCTGATTTGTAAGTTTGAAATTCATTCTCGATAATAATGGATTATGTACACGCAGGTAGACTTGATTTATTGGCTTAGATACAATAAGCCATCCTGGGGGTGTTTGAATACTGGATGAATATAATATATATCCCTGCTGAGCTTGATTAGACTTAGAGAGGTCAAAATGGTATCTATTATCAATTATATCGTATATTAAATTTAGTGCGATGGTGGATGTTATATTAACAATATTAGGTGAGATATGACGACCTGTTCCATATGGGTCATTATTATATTTGAGAACTACTGGGGTGGAATTAATTTTTTTCCAGGAATTACATATTCTTTTAAAGTGTTCATCAATAAGATCACTAACTGATTTTTTTAACTTCTCGGATTCGAATCCGGGAATTATAAATGCTGATAATTGTTGTTCTTTAATTCCATAATATTTTAGAAATACTGTCTTAAATAATCGCTTATTATTTACATGTTGAATTGGGTCATCTTCATTAACTATATAATAACTAGAAATTCTATCTACTGACACGTTTATTATTTTTTTCTCTGTCAACAATAGCCTTATTTACATATTCTAAGTCTGCTGCAACTTGATTTAGATATTGTATTGTTTCAATTGTCTGATTTTTTAAATCGTCATTATAAAATGTATTGATGCTGGAAAGTAAATTTTTAAGATCATTTAACACGCGTTCATGTTCAGATTTAATCGGTCTTGATAATGAGTTAATTTGCTCGACATCAAGTGTTAATGTTTTTACTGGATCCTTCTTACCTTGAACGAAACCCATAAAATAAGTATGACTCGTATAAGTTCTGGGTATCGTAGCGCCCTCCATAAATGGATTTTTTTTCTATATTCTGGAAGTTGTATAAATTTCTTAACATCTATGATAAAGTCGGATCGCTGTGGTTCTGGTGGAACCTGATAAACCGGTGCAAATTCAGAGCATCCTAATACTGATCTAATCGAACTTTGATAAATATCTACAGCATAATCAGGAGAACGTATTTCAGTCACTGACAATAATGTTGGTTCGTAAAGAGTAATTGCTATTTTAGACTCTTTCCCGGTTAAAGACTTAATTCTGCGCTGGAATTCCTCATTAATCTGTTCTAACTGAAAAATGCTATTTGAAATACTAACAACTTGCCATTAAGGAGTTCCATCAGATTTATTTTTATTTGCGAATACTAATGAATTATTTGGTTGTTGTCCACCAAATGGTTTTGATCTAATATTAGGCCAGCTATAATAAACACGTAACTGAGCTAATGCTATCTCTTTTACTGGAATTGCAGGTGGAAAGTTAACGCTAAATTCAGGATTGGTCGAACTTATCGATATCATAGTAGTTTTTGAAGGAGTTGTATTAGTGACGATCTGCTGTAATAACTCTCTTGACTCAATATCTGAACGATGTTCAGACGCTGACATTATTATTATTATTATTATTATTATTATTATTATTATTATTATTGTTTAATTCTCCATTTATTTTGTTAGCAGAATCACTAACAATTTTGAATGCTTCATCGTAGGTTTTAATTATCGTTACGAACTCCTCGTCAGTTATTTTACCATCACTGAGATAAGTGGAAATATATCCAGATAGTTTAGAATATGTTACTGTTGCTGTGTGCAATTTTATCATATACTCACGCAATTTATCATTCGCACATGTAGTTTATTTTTAGCAATAATATTAGAAATACCTGCTATAGTGGTAGAAGTTGAAACAATAATTGTTATAATTGCTAGATCTGTCATCCTTAATGTTGATAATATTAATCCGGATCCAGCAACACTAGCAGAAACTGAGTACACAACTATATCAATGACAACCATACGTCTACGATATTTTTTTACTTTTATTGTGTAATGGTCGATGATATTTTTTAGTTTGGACAGACATTCACAAGCTTGATTATATCTGTGACGTTGAACGTCGATAGATGACGTAGTTATTTGATCCATTATACTATGATGTTAAGTAGCTAATTGAGTTACAAATTCCAAACACCACCAGTAAGCTTGAGGTAAATTTCACCTCGATGATGCCAGCGTAAATGTTCCTTCAGAATCTTTATCTAACAACACAGGTATAGTTTTAAATGAATTCTCAGTCGATGGAGATGTAGTGGATATTTTAAAATCTGCAACGCTAAGTAGAGAAATCCTATATATACCAGTAATCTCTGCAGTATATTTAATGGTATTATTTTCTGGAGTCCACGATCCAAACCCATATGTAACTGTATACACAATATTTCCTATCTGATTGTGAGGAATTTTAATCAGGTTTGTTTTTTGAATAATATCCGGAATTTCTCCAATCATTGAGTTTTGTGTTAATATCAGTAAGTTTTATATCAACATTTGGTGGATTTCCAAAAAATTCGTTTTTAATTCTGTTTATGTTTCTGCGAAAACTCAAAAACGTATTCACGTGATCGGTAAATTCAGTTTCGATTTTGGCTATTACATTAATGATTGGAATCTGTTTATCATCGACGTATTTTTTTTGCAGCAGCATCAAAATCTGATTCTGGTGTTCTTAAATTATTAATACCATTATGATTCATATTGAGAAATGCACACATTATACCGCCATTGTTTAATTCGTACTTTGATTCTTTATCGTCAACATATTTTTTTGTTGTAGCATCATTATCTGTAATTGGATATCCAAGATCTGTAATTTTATTTTTATTCATAATAACGTCTCCACTAAGTACACCGCCAGTCGTCTTGACATAATAGTTAACTGAATTACCGGAATCTTGTATTTTACGCTGATCACTAAAAGTAACAATATTATCAGCAACTGCAGTAGGAATGCGTATAAGTACGTCTGGTAGTTGTATGTTACTCGTCTTTAATCGTCCTTGTTTATTCTGAAAAACAACCACTTCATTTTGATCCACACTTGTAATGTTAAATAAATCATCAATCTCATTTCTGAGTTGATCGAGAGTTACATATTTAGATAAATCACCTTGCTGCTGAGCTTTACCACGAGCAGATCTTCCGTAAATATCTACCATTATATTTTACTGATGTCTGTTTAAATGTGACAGCATGATATATTCATGCACGACTTTATGAGATGGTTTTCCTTGCGGTGCTAGGGATATAGCATTAAGTACATTAAGTACTTCACGACCACATATTGATAGATCAGTTAATGTTTGTGTTGGTAGCGTTGAATACCAGATTGTAGCAGTATTATTACTGACATAATGAAGAAATTCTTTTGGTGGCGCTAATCCATATGAATCAAAATAGATAATTCAACGTGGATCAATTGCATACGTTACTCAATGGGTGCCTGGTCCAGAGTTTTTATCGAGATTAATAATACCTGTTTCAATGTTGTTAGGTTGTTTTGGTAACTGATCTCGCATAAAAACACCTCTATAGTTTTTTATTTTTAGCTTTTTAGCAGCATCCAATAAATCAAAATTAGACATAGGAGAGATCAGTAAACTGTCCTTTGAAGTCTTAAACCTTTTCCGTACCATGAGGGTGGGGTCCCTGGTAATCTGAGACCTTTTCCTTTTTTTTTTGATTCCTTGTCCAGTTGCTTTCTTTAATGCCATTCCAGCATCAGTTCCTACAGCACCTAATGCAGCAGCTTTTGCAACCGCAGGGGCTGCAGTGGCTATTAATACTGGTATAGCTGCGAGAAGGGGAAATATACCACCCGTTTTAAAAGCACCTTTGATAGCGCCTGCAGAAAGACTAAGTTTGATGCCTTTATTTGATTTTTTTGCTTCATTAAAGTTTTTAAATTGACGATCGGTCAACGATAATTTATTTGAACCGCTCATCTGTTTCTTTTTCAACGATATTTTTATTCCACAATTATTGTTTGATGCTGATTGCAGTCTTTATATCAGACCAGGAGTCAGAGTAACATTAACGTGATTATATGACATTTATATTACTCATGAATGATTTAATTACGTGTTACATATTTTCTACTGGAGCATCAATGACTCCCATTCGTGCACCAACACCATCAAGGAGCATTGATTTATCGCTAAGAATAACAGCAATTGCTCTATAATTATCGATAGCTCCTCTTGTTACACTAGCTCGAAAATATTTATCGACTACCGATTGTCTGGTTAAATCTAAATGTTCGAGTGAAAAGTAAAAAATTGGATACAAGGATGTAAAATCTAACTGAGATATTTGCAATCCAGTATCAACATTTTGATCACGGACCATAAACGTCATAAGACGATGATATGCACGTGCTACATGATTTTCATCAAAATTTAGTAATATATCCTCGGATGGTTCTTGATGTCCATTTATCCTTAATGAAACCTCAGAAACACCAAGAGTGTCAAATATCATGTGACTACGCGTTTGGTCATTTACTCGTGCAGCATATTGTAATACAATAAATATATGTCTAGGTGCAGAAACCCCCTGCTGAGAGGCTATTTGCCATGTAAACAAACCGTTAATATTACTCTGGATAGCATCTGTGGTCATTGTCAGCCATGGTAGTATTGATTTACCCCCTTGACTCATGAAAGATAGTAATCGTTGCTCTTCAGATATTGAAGGAACTAAGACTACCCTCCACAATGAAAGTTTTGTAAGATTTACTATACCAGCATCACCGGCAGGTCTCCATATTGCATCATTATCTGCAGCCTTTCTAACTAGTACAACTGTATGTTTGGCTCCGAAAATGCCTTTTCGGACATTTCTACAGAATCCAAAAATATGTGATAGTGGAATTGCACATTAAAATATTCTTTTATTTCCTTTTAACATCACTCGACGTGATCTAAATCCTAAGTTGAAATCTGGATCTATATTAATAATCATACTTAGTACGTCTGCTGGGGCGTTTCTAGCAAAAACCTGTGGTCGTCCTATTTCATATTGTTGGTGCTCTGGAGAATCAGAAGTATCTTTTACATCATTGATGACCAGCTGATCTTGAAAAATCGTCACTATATCTTGCAAGACAAAGTATTGTTGTAGCAACATCAATATCTTTCTGAATTGATTCAATATTTTTTCCGTCAATCATGTACGTAGCGCTATCAAACAACGGCATTATACCATTATTAACAAATCCGACGCTCACTTCCTGCTGTCAGACTAGCGGTTATATTGTTTTTCCTTTTCCGACATTGGGACATTAAATAACTCCGCTAATTTGTGATTAGCGGCTTGATTTATTTTTTTACTTACACTTGCCGGCATCACTTCAGTGCTAGGTAAATTTACTGGCTGAGGTCGAACCGCTTGAGGTCTACGTATTAATTGTGCTAGTCTATCTTTGATGGCTGAGTATGCTTTGCTAGCAATATTACCAACAGCACCTATAATTTTTCGCGAACAACATCAATAGTTTTCATTCCTATCTGTTTTGCAATTGGTATTGCTTTTGGGGCTATTCTTCTAAATAGACCCTGTACAATGTCACCGAACCCATCTCCGTAGGTTGTCTTGTAAATCGGTATTCGAGAGTTAATTGCCCTGACCATGATAGGTACACGTTGAGTAGTATGTACTATCATTTTATTAAATAGTCATTATATTTAATTACATACTTAGTTCATTGATTTAGTCGCTATAATAATCATCGGCAATTTCATTAATAAAAGACTGATACACATTAATATCCATTTTACCGCCTGTAAGTAATCTTTTACAAATATCTGCTGCTTCATTAATGATTTCTGGGGAATTATTACCAGCTCGTTTTCCTCCAATCAGAATTTCTAATCGTTCAACATCAGCAAGGACGTTGTTTGGACACTGAGTAATAAGACCACTTCCCTGTGTGGTAATAGCCACTTCCAGAAGAGGCGTTCGATGGCAAATATTCTTCTTCCTCCTGTTGTTGTGCTGGTGCTAATAATTGAGGAGTTGGTGGTGGTGATTGTTGTGCCAATGATGGATGTCCGGGTGACTTTGGTAATTTATATGATGGTATCCTCGGTCTCGCTTTTTCCCGTTCCACTGCCATTCTTTGTCCTTGTTGTTGTTGCTGAGGTGTCAGTCTATTAAATTCTAAATGAGCATTGATAGCGTCTGTATATTTCATAAATTTTGAATTATCGTTTCTGGCCTGATTAGGGTTATAGCGAATTCTGAAAAGCCACTTATACCACGTTTTACGATTAATGTTCTCGTTGGCGTGTTTTTGTTTCAGTATTTTTTTCTGTCATTAAACTATCAACTGCATATTTAGCTATATTGGCCTCATTCTTAATTGACTTAATCACATTTATATATTCATCATTGAATTTATCGTATACATTAATTCTGCTCAGTATTTTAGGTTTTTCTTGTTCTTCTTCTTGTTCTTTGATTTCTACTTCTCTAACTGGTAATGCAGCTGTTATCTCAGTGGAAAGTTCACATAGAAGTTGTTTTGTTTGTTTCGTCCTCTTCGCTATTTTTCTGTGTTGCCGCTGCGGTTTTTTCAAGTATAGGTTGTATATCTATTGTTGTCTCAATTATAGGTTTAAATAATTGTTTAGAGTCTTCTTCAAAATCAACTTGAGTTTCCTGTCTTTGCTCTAACTGTTGTTTGACTAAATCACGGACGGGTAAATATTTTTTAATTGATTCTAATCGCTGTTTAGCAAATTTTGCTGACTGCGACTCATTAATATTCATTATTTATAATATTTATAAAAGATATTTAATTAAAATACTAGTAAACAAAGCGCGATAATTACTGCTCTGAATCTATGTTGAGCAATAGATAATTATTTCCCTTTTTACATAGGATAATACATTTTATTTGTCTGATATGGACAAAAATACATCGTTTTTCAGACAATTATTGCCTAATTATCTGTTATTCACAAACAATTAGGTGTTAGTAAACCACAAAAATGTAACACGGAGAGGTACTGGTACATATATTTGTCTCTATAACCTAAAAATTCCAGTAAGTAATGCTTTTTCTAATTTGAAGGCTTTGGAATTTATATCTTTGTAAACATCCTCTAACGGACGACAACTCTAATGCAGAAAAGACTCAATGTGACATTTTGGTTATAAACGAACATTCATTATTTTTAAAGTTTCATATATGGTCAGTTAACGATTGGTTTAATAATTAATTTTGACTAAGCAATCAAAAATATAATAATATATACTATATATCATAGTTTGGCAAAAGTATACAATCATATATTATATGAAAAATGTCCCAATCCCCCCTCCCAAAACGATACAGTTATCAGATTAGCACAACAACACCTCTATCAATAATTTCTCGTTGGATATATTCAGCTCTCACATAACTGGATGAAGAAAATAGATAGCATTTACCGGTTCAAATGTTCCATCACGGCTACAGTGATATGTTTAAGTTACCTATATATTAACTAATTGATCAGAAGTATGTAAGATAAGACGATAGTGTAGTGGATTAATCGTGTGGCTGTGGTTCTTAGGTGAAACACTGCGTAAGTTCAAATCCCCGTCACAGCCAAGAAATATGTCGACGGTATGGCGATATTATGCCAATTTGTGTTTTTAAGTGGGGGACGAAGTCCATTTCGATCAAATACACTCACGCGCCACATATGCCAAGTGGCTGATACATTTTTGTATCACTCACAGGGTATATTGTGGGTGAGTGTATTTAAATCTGATGGATGTAGGTATTCCCCGTTAGTATAAGTTTATGTTTGTGCCGTCTACATCAAAATCCGTCCAAATCAAAATCAAAATCATGTTCATCTGTATATATATATATATATATATATATATATATATATATATATATATATATATATATATATATATATATATATATATATATATATATATTCATGCTCATATATCGTTATATGTAACCTCTGTTCCTAAAATGATATTATTGTGAACATCTTAAAGGAAAATATGAGGTTTGTGCCGTTCACATAAAAATCCGTCCTAATCAAAATCAAAATCATGTTCATCTGTATATATTTCATGCTCATACATCATTTAATATGACCTCTGGACTTATCCGGATGTCATAGGACAACCGAAGAGTTCAAATGAAGTCAGTGTGCCGTCCTTGGTATTAAGGTCTTTGAGATAAGTATATCAACACCACATATTCATCTGTATATATTTCATGTTCATATAATCTTTAATGTAATCTCTTGAACCTGCTCTGATATCATAGGGGAACAGAGGGGTTAAAAATGTGGTTTGTCTTTCGTCTTTCGAATTTCCTCCTGGTCTCATATTTGGCACCTTAGGCGATCACACAGGAATTAATTCAAATGCCCCTGAGATTATCAGCATGTTACATAACAATATGAAAGTTCATATGGGGTTGTGTTATGATTATATTTTTTTGTTTTTTCTTATATATATATATATATATATATATATATATATATATATATATATATATATATATATAATGAACAGTGAAAATATTAATGTTATTGTTTCTGCTATTAAAAAAATTAAAGTATGAAGGAGTCAATTTATCCGGTAACCTTGACCCTGAAAAAATCATATATGACTTTGAATTATTGCAGGAGAGAAAATTTCAAAATAAATTTACGTTAAATTCCAATTACAGATTATAAAGTCGATATATAATTCTATGTTAGAATCCATACCTGTCTTAAATGACAAACAGGTAAGATTATTCTCGCCTCTTATGCGTTCAATCGAAAAAATAAAAAGTGCATTTTCTCACGTATACGAAAGAAAGAAAATGATTGATAATCGTGTGATTCAACTTAACGGATTATATTATTTGATTCTGTAATACATATAGCGAAACTGAGAACAGTGATAATGAAAGTGATTCCCTGACACAGTCAGGAAATATGATTATTGCTAAACAGGATCCTTAGTAATATCGATAGATTCGAATTATTTATAAAGTAAAATAATATTATTCTGAGTTAAGAGTACACAGTTATTATACGTATTCAAATATAATATTGTGGTCATACTTTATTGAATATGCAGATTTTTATATATGATCAGCTACACGTTTTATTGATGCTGAATTGATACTGAAATATTTGGCATCTTTACTTATCGAACTGAATATTATTGTTTGGTCTGTCTGCACATTTATAGATTTAATAACTCTTGCTCTCTTGCAATGATTATTAACGCCATTCTTTCCTGCCTTGCAGTTTTGACTCTGTGTGGTAAGTCGTAAATTTAATAAATTATTATTTTTCGAATCTGAATTTATGTGATCGATTACAAGTCCATCTTTGATTTTCCCATAAAAACATTCAAATATAAACTTATGTGATAAATATCTTTTATTTCCACTAACGATAAGTCTAAAATAACCAGAATTATCAATAGTACCTACTGGTTTCTTTAGTATACATTGTCTAATAATACCATATCTGGACGCCTCGTAATTCGTATATATTGGATGTCTCACAAATTCTTTTTGCTCCATTTGTATATAATATTTATTTGTCTAAATCATTGTTTTGAAATCTGGTTCGATAATCCTTTTCTGTTTTTATAGGGGATTTACCTCTCGATGTATCTTTTTTTTGTCATAATAGCGTTTAAGTTCCCTATATTTTTTACCTCCACAATTTGCACAAATTTGCGTTTCCCCCCTAACTCCAATATCACATTGAATGCAGGGATTTGGTCCAGTACTTCCATGTCTAATACTTTGCATATGGTAACTACAGTATTTGTTTTTGTTTACGCATGGTTTATCACAATGAGAAAAATGTCCAAATTTCAACCAACTACACTTATTGTCAGTTTGAATCATTGTATATATCTATATATACTAAATTTCCATTTGAGTATTTGTCTTAATTATAATAATGGAGGAATTATCAGCAATTGAACTATCTGCTACTAGATATGATCTTGACAGTCTACCAGAATAAAAATTTAGTGTTTCGATGAAAGATCTAGCTTTAACAAATACAGATATAACCAAACGTATCCGTGAGGCTAAGAAAGAATTTTGTAAAGAAGGTGCAAAATATGTATGGTCCAATTTTAGAGTTGAAAACGTTATTAATGTAATGAAGGACAAACGGGGGAAAGTAATTATTAACCACCTTGATAATCAAAAATATCTTATTTTAATAAAATTTATTGTGAAGACAGACGAAAATATCTGGATGATTCGTGACAAGAGGAATCCTATTCTCATACAGTCTGGAAATAATAAAACGATATTATTAAGTAACAAATCCAAACCTGGAATACTGACTGGTATTGATAGACCGTATTTTGAGCGAGGGTATCCTGTTACTGCTGTGATATATGGATTGTTTTTACTAAATGATAAACCTTATATTGCGGACCTCAAACCGATGAGACTCTCAGAATTAAAAATAAATTGCGTGGCTGAACGCATTACTGAACAGTTTACAAATGCGATGCGTGGCAATGGCTTAACAGATTTAAGACGTAAAAAAATATATGAATGGACAGATACCGTTAAAGATTAAGGTGCATCTATTAAGGATGTTGCTAAGCTAGAAAAGTCATTAAGATTTCTAATAACAGTAAAAACATTAACGGGAGAGTTATTATACAAACCAAAATATACAAAAAAATGGAAGCCCTATAACAATCATTGATCATAATGCATATGCATGGACTGATGGTGTAACAATATTCCCACGAGACAGAATGATTAAATTTTATAATGGTCATGTATTTGATTTTATTAAAAATATAAGTAAAAAAGACCCTGTATCAATTTGGTTATTTCAGAGTTCGGAATACGTTTATCATGATCAATTGTTACGACCCAATGGTGATATTTATCGTACAGAGTCTCTTTATGAAGAAATGAGAAATCTTGCACTAAAATATACTTCTGACGATGACAAAATCAAACAACTACTGAATAATTGTTTTACCGTACCATCAGTCGCGGCCCATTTCGCTCAGGAAAAAATCCATGGAAACATACAAAATCAGAATTTATTGAGGATACACAAAAATGTTGCATAGAATATGGACACGGAGGATTATGGAATACTAAATACGATTATAATGATGTTATATCAGTCGATATGGCTGCATGTTTTCCTGGAAGTTTTCTTGGATATGGTGAGTGTTCTAAATATTTTAACAGATTAGGACAACCTAAACATGACATGGCTAGAGTTTCAATAAATGGACCCTTACCAGATTTTGACATAACAGGATTTGCATATATAGAATCATTTGAGTTCGCAAAATATCTCCATCCGATTACTTTTATTTGGTTTGGTAAACACTTTTTAGAAAAATGTTGGGCACCAATAGTGTTATTAAGATATATGATTGATGCTGGAGTATTAGTATCGTTAAAAATAAATGAAGCGATTATATCCTATAGTCCACAAAAACAAGTTTGGTTACCACAACCGGACAGATTTAATATAGAAGATGACAGGAAGGGATTTCCTGATCTTGCCGAAGATGACATTATAAAAATTAATAATAATATACGTAAATACAGAGACGAGCACAATGAGAAGCGTGCAAAAGATCTCGGTCGAAAGATAATTGGTAAGTTTACTCAAGGTGGTTCATACGGTTGTAAACGACACTGTACAAGATTGATTATGGACGATGCTGGGTTAGATTTTATAATCGCTGATACAACAGAGATAAACACATTTATAAGCCGAAATAATGCTTATTTATCGGATGGAATCAAATTAGGTACTATTGTGAGCTATCTTGATGGCGACTCACCGCAGTTTACTCATTTGAGATCTTCAATGTTAGCCTATGTTTCTATAAATCTACTGTCGATGATAAATAGATTTCCTCGTCACGCTGTTAGAGTCGCTACGGATTCATTTTATATAAACAAAAAAATATAAGGATTTATTAAATCCGCTACTCGGTAATGGTGAGTGGGGAACATGGAGGATAAAGCAAGAAAATATACTTAGTTATTCTGAATTTGCTGACGTTAAAATTAAGGAAATATATTACATAAATAATAATCAAATATTAGAATCATTTGCACCATATGTGTATGATCCTGTGGTTAGACATAAGACCGTTTATCTTAATGGGTGTAGAGGGTCAGGTAAAACAACTCGTGTGATTAAATTATTTATGAACAACAATTCAGATATGATCGTTTTGACACCTACACATAAACTAGCCAGAGAGATAAAAGAACGAGGGGTAAACACTTGCACTTATAAAATTTTTGTTTTTAGATGGTGTGGAGATACATGGTCTTCTGAGCGAATGGGTGAAAAATATATGCCTAAGTATATTATACGGGACGAAATAGGCACGGTGTCATTAAAAACACTAAAAACATTCCTTGAATGGCTATTAACAAAACACACGGTTGTGATTATGTGTGGTGATCATGCTTAACCACCGCCTTTTGTTGGACAGTCTCAACATGAATGGCTAAAGAATAATGTGGATTATTACGAAGAAATACATGATGATCATAGAACTATTTATGAACCGCTGAAAGAACTTAACAAATTAATCAGACTACAACCAGATAAAATACAATGTGAGATAATACGTGAGGTAATTCGAGAAACTACCATGAATGATATTTTAACTTATGGAGACCTACTGATTTGATAGTCGCAAGTAGAAAGATAGTTCGTGATGAATTGCAGAAGAAATAATTTACGTTACATAAAGAAAAGGTTTCACATCTACCTGTACCATTATGCTATCGGCCAGCAGATACTCGACGACAGAATATTGAAGTTAAAATTCCTGATGGCGGAGTACAAAATCTTTTATTGAATGACATTATTTTGGTAAATATTAATATAGTTGAAGGAGCATTGAATATGGATAAATCACCGTGGACGTTAGAATACGCTATAACGATTTATTCGTCAGAGGGATTAACTATTTCTGATACAAACATCTGGATTGTAGATGACCGGATCGAGTGGTCAAATTTAGAATATCTTGCAGTATCTCGCGTCAGACGAATAACTCAACTACATAGAGTTATTATAGATTATGTGATAACTGAAGAAATTACTAATGACGATGTTGTAATAAAGAAAACATTAGCGTCTTATAAACAATGTGATAAAAAAAATAAACGTGACTTTGATATTGATACTGAATTTATTATAAAACTAAAACAATTACAGAATAATCACTGTACAAGTTGTAACACAATAATGTTATGGCGATATTCGAATAATAATCCAAGACAATTTACCGTACAGAAAATAAATAGTGACCTTGGTCACACACGTGAAAATGTAATGTTGACTTGTCTTGAATGCAATCGACGTAGGGGTTCTAGTTTACATAAGTGAACGCGGTGGTAATTGTATATCTGCAGGAATTACTTGCAGTTGTTCACGCACAAATCCACGTTGTGGGGCAGTAGAATCTAGTCTGTATATAGCAGGTCTTCCAGTAGATCTAACCACGCTAGAAATTGTATGTGTGGTCAAACTCCAAATAATGTCAGTAGCTCGTCTTTTGCCACCCTCCAACTCCCCTGGTTCGTATAAATATCTCACAATTACATTACCTAATACTGGTTGTTGACCTCGTTGTCTGTATTCATCTTTGCGTGGTATATATTTTTTTGTTATTGCATTAGAAGGTTTAATGGAAGTTACACGAGTAATTTCATTATTTAATGCAGATATCACACTTGGTAACCTTGCAACCCATTCACGAGATCGCTCACCGGACTTAAAATCAGCAAATATTTCCTTCGCATATTGATATCCAAATAACCGCTCAGCAAGTGTTCGATTAAATCGTTCAACGATTGCTTGATCACGATGAATTTCATTATGCCCTCGTCTGATTGTAACGTTATGTTTTTTCATCAAAAATGATACAGCACCAAAACATTCTTCACCAGGATCTATTTGTAATAGTTGTGGCCATTGTAGACCACCACGTTGATAACTTCGCTCAAACGCAGATGCAACTTCAAATGATGCTTTTGTTGATAATGGTTCAGCTTCTTTATATCTGCTTGCATCATCAACAACAGTCAATGATATTTGTACGTGCGTGACTTTCGTCCACGTGTTTTAATAGTATCATGTGGTAAAAACAAAATATCTGCTTGACGAACTTCGTTAGGAACACTGACATCAAAATGTGCATATTTTGAAGTTTTTTTGGTGGTGGTAGATAAATTTGCCATATTGCCTGTCGTGCTAACCAATTTGCAGTAACAGAATATAAAATTTTGCTGCTTTAGCAAGTTTAGTGATCGCTGCTTTACCTCTCCAATACCCTCTTGGGTTATAATAAATAGATTCCATTATAATAATTATACAATTAATTACCAGCCCCTAACATTATTTTACTTTTCATAGCGGATTTTATTAGGAAACTAGCGAGTTTCTCTCTAACAGATTTATTAGGTATAGAATTTAATGCATGAATCAATTTTACATCTGCAAGATGCCGCTGCTGCAAATCTTTACTTTTATAAGCAACGTCATGAACATGACATGCTTGATCAATTTTATTTACTGGATACTCTCCTGGTCTTGGTTGATCCTGATCATCAAGTCGGATATCAAGTCGAGTTCCAGGGCCACAGTAATTATATCCTGGAAAGTGTTTCTCACCAATATACTTAGCCCATGGTAATCCAGGTAATTTTCCTAAAGAAGCACCAATATCCCCACCTATCTTTGTTGTCCCTGAGATAAATTTATACTTTTGTGTACCACATTTTACACATTTACCTGTTAATGCATGTCGTTTATTTTTCGTTATTATTGTTGTCAATCCAGTGGTGAGTGTAGATGATCTACATCGAAAACAATATAGACTCATGTTATTAATAATATGGATACAATAATTGATTTTTCGGCGACACGAAAACAGGAACCAGTGATGCACCATCCAGCATTACCAAATTCGATAATAATGATTATAATAGGTCCATCTGGATCAGGTAAAACACAATTATTATTAAATTTAATAATGAGGTGGCTGAGATGGAACAAACTATATTTAATAGCACCGTCTGTATATGATCAGCATTGTTACGAAGTACTTAAGGATTTTAATGAAAAAGCAAAATCAGTTAATAAAGATGGTGACGATATTATTGACTTTATCACAGATATAGATGAAGCCCCATCTGTAGATGACTTAGATGGATTCATTAATAATCTCTTAGTATATGATGATGTGATGTTGGACAAATAATCTAATCCAGCTAGAATATTTTCTCGAGGTCGTCACAAAAACACAGACGTGATTTATGTTACACAACGATATACAGAGATACCTAAAGTGATTAGAGATAACTGTAATATTTTGGTTGTGTTTAATGGAGTAGATAATCATACCTTACAAAATATTTATTATACTTGGTGCTCAGGGGTTATGGACATGATTAAATTTAAAAATTTCTTTTCTAAAGCACAATCTGTTCCATTTGGATTTATAACAATAAATCTACATGAATCTAGGTCAAGATATCGTGTTGGTCTAGATAAAATCTTGGGTTAGTTCCCCTTGACCATCAATAGCAGCAGGCAGGGTGGAAGGACAACAATTGAGTCACTTTACGAGTAAACAAAATAGCCTTACAAAGTAAGGACAAAATAACTTCAATAATAGTATAACAAATTGAGCTAATATCAGGCGATTTAAATTACCTGTTCTTTACCGTATGGAAATATAATTAGTTAGAGACTTAGGTTTAGTGCTATTGACTTTTTTTTCAACCCTCTGAAGGAACCTTTATTTTTCGTTAAGGATTCGAGCAAACTTTTATAGGGTTCACCCTGCCTGCTGCTGAAATCGCAGATAAAAGGTTGAAATCTTTCGAAAGAAGCGTTATAAGGAGCTTTTATGATAATGCATATATTAGTTTAACGATATTACATTATGTATTCTGTCAACCGAAAGTTCTGATATATGAAAAAAGTTAAGGATCGATAATGGTGGAAGACATCTAGTCAACTACACTGAGTCAGCGTAAAAAGTTTCATTATGTACCAAATTGTCAATAATTGATCCCCAAAAGCAAGATTAAAGGAACAACAGAAAAACAATATATACTGGCCTTTCTTTGATCTTTCCAAAATCCACCTGCAGTCTGTTGGCACACTTCCATAAGTGTTAATGACAGTTGCTTCATAAACGATCACCTGGTCTCATCTTTACCAAAATTTTAAAAATGCCCATATTATGCATTAATATTCTGAATCTTTTCGCTTAAATGTTTTCGGAGAACATATGGGATTTGTTTTATGAGAGAATGATATTTAATACAGAACTTTGTTTTTATGTGGTTGATGTTAATCCTGCACATTGAAAATAATTCTTAAAATTTAAAATTGCATACATTTGATTCCACTTATTTTTGAGACAGATTAAATTAAATCATCAATTTGTTCCAAGAAGTAAAGCAAGGTTAATGTTGAAAGAATGCAGGATATTATAAATGTATTTTCAACCTCGATACATATAAAAACATAAGCAAAATAATGTTTCCAACCTATAGAATTTTAGAAAGATGCTAGTAAACCGCAATATGAAGAGGTAAGTTTGATGTTTAAACCGAAACTAGATCATTATAGTTCCTTTGGACGCTGATGAAAATATCAAAGCACAATTTGTCAGATTTAAAATGTATATAATATGTTTCTGTTTTATCACTTTCTAGAGAACTTTTTCATATCTAAAATAGACTTGATTCACCATGAAGTAAAATTGCGATGAAGTAACTTATTTTAATTTTTTATAATACATTGATTGTAACTATTTGCTACATTGCATGTAATACTTTGTAAGCACATGTTAGCTTGAACAATTTTGATTGCCTACTTTGATCTGAGTTGCTGGGTCTCCTGTGGAGACATGAAATGCAATAAAAAGTGATTATAAATTTTGAATATCCACATTTCTTTATTATTCGGGCTACGTATGAAAACTTTTATGAAACATGTTTTAGAAAAAATATATGAAACTCATAGGGCGATAAATATATGAAACTCATGGGGCAATTGAGATATGAAACTCATGGGGCAATAGAGATATGAAATTCATCGGGCGATAAAGAAATGTTAGGGATAAGCAGGGCGGTACTTGGGAATATCCTTAGCCACATTCTTGGTTAAGATACCCGTTAGCAACGGGGGAGTGGAGGTACTGACTCGTTGATTGGGTGTGGGAAACCCTTTCTGCGAAAAACAATTATGTAAATCTCTCCTGGATACCCCCTTCACCGGCCTTTTCTAGTAACACCCACTTGAGTGAATTTCACGAGGTTTTCTTGATTTTATAACGATAACGAAACTCGTGTGGGTCTGGGCTGACCTGTATAATCCCTTGCGGGAAATGTTTTTGTCACCGTTTCTTACCATAAAGTATAATAATAATAATAATAATAATAATAATAATAATAATAATAATAATAATAATAATAATAATAATAATAATATAATAGGTTTAAATGGTGTTGAAAGATGCAGTATAATGACTGTAACGAATTATTATCATTTGATTTCATGAGAAAATCAATCAGATGTGTGGGAAAATATTATTGGATGCAAACGTCTCATGTTCATGAGGGTGAAGGTCCTCTTCCGTGCAAGGGATGCGAAATTTGCGTAAAAGCTAAATATGCATTATGTCAGAAAGGTCTGCTGGATGATTTGGAATGACTAGCAAGTGGCAAGCGACCTCGTTGCAGAAGGAAAATAATTTAATCAGCATAAATTTGATTAATTATTTTTCTATTAGAGTTTGAAACATGAATTATATAGTATCCAGTTGGCATTAGTATGATATGTATGATATTTTTTGGCTTGTGACTCAATTTAGAACTTACTGGAACTCACTGCCATACACAAAAGCATCCGGATTATTGATAATCGTAATGAATATCAAAACTAGGTATATCTCCGCATGTTACAGGTGAAACGTGTTATACATGTCATTGTTGTCCAGGGCGAATTTCAAGGATACCTTTCTGGAACACAATAATGTAATTAAGAATAAGGTTGTCAAAAACATGTCTCCGCTCGATGTTCTAGATTGTTACACCATCACTATTACTACGGCAAAGAAACATTCCTCGATACAGATGGTAATGTGGACTTCGTAGGATTATCTAAGAAAAGAGCGAGTGGGTGCGATAGTCGCACCGTCAATCGGTGCAAGAGCGTCATACACCTAGATGCAGTTTTACTGCCCGTAAGACGTTTTATCGCCAACACAGGTGGTTGGGAGAGTGGACAAATAATAAATAATGCTGAAAATAACCTGCTGAGTGAAATTGACAAACTCAGCATTTGACATGGATGTACCAGTTATGAAAGGTGACGAACCTTTCATCGAAATCAAACCATGAATCGTCTTTGTTGATAATCCGGGTGTGGCACACGCTAATGGACCATGATTAGTTTTGCCAAGAACGCTAAAGTGGTTCTTTTCAAGAGCGAAGGAATCATTATCGATATAAAGTAAATCGAAGCATATCTGGATAACGTCGTCGTTGCCATGCAAAGTTTGGAGGTGAGATTTTAGCAAGAAAAAGCGATGACTATGCTCGTTGAGCTGGACTGTCGTTGATGGTTCAAAAGGATATAACTAACGAACCTTAGAATATATATTTACAAATCGTGGGGACCGTAAGTGAAACTTTTAACTTTCGATTTTCGGCGCGTAGATGCTCATAATTTAAAGAAGAAAGTAAATTTTCGTGAGCGATTTTGTTGTTACACATATCTGTGTTTTGCCGAAGGAATCAGTTGTATTTCATGCTGAAAAAATACGTTATGTTGACATGGCTCGGTTATAACAACGACGCAATCTGAGTACATGTACGTCCAAAGGTTGATATTCGTGTGTACAGGTGTATGGCCTTGATTTTATCTGATCAAAATCTGTTGCTGAAAGATACTGGTTGACGAAAAATGATTATTAACACACACCTGTGGACAATTCGTGATCGACTGGCATTTAAACACAGGTGTTAAACATAAACTATGTCGCGTCAAATGATATCAGAGACATGGTCACAGGGTAAACCTAAAATATAAATTCTGCTGATGCTAACTTCTGAGATAAATCTGAGACCATATCACGCAGCTCTGCCTGAGCCACATAAAATTTAATAATGTGGTTTTCGTTGTGGTTAAGTAGAGTGTGTTTCAACAATGCCAAATTATCGTTAAGATTAAGGGAAAATACATGTCTGTGAGTTTAATGCATCATTTCACTTTTAAGCATTATTAAATTCTTCAATTTTGCTACAGACAACGTTTGATTGGTAATAATATTTTTAAGAATATATGGTCTTTAACTAACAGAAAAGAGTGAAATTCAGAAATGTTTATAAATGCAACAAATGCACTTTCCCCCTGAAATACAAAGTAAAAGGTATAAATAACTTACAATATTGTGAATGAAATCCTCAATAGTTCAAACTGTTGTATCACAAGTTGAAAATTATTGAGCATTGCAAATGAGTTACAGTGGTGTTTTGAATGTAGTCAAGCTTGGTGTACTGATGTTCCAATTATATGACATAGTCCGATGTGTCATCATGATATAATCAAATATGTGTTTAAATGAATTACAGGAATTCCAAAACAGCTATATAATTCAAAGGTTATGATAACACCTTTTAATTCAAATGAAAATTGAAATAGATAAATAAATCCTCTCAGCTGAATACAACTAGATATTTCTCCAAAGACTGATGTTTTAAGTTGATCTGGTTTTTCCAAACGGGAATCACATAAAATTAGCATGATTTATTATACAGCTTCGAGTGCCAAAAGAACACAAAACATGTTTACCAGACAAATTTACTACATCATAATTTACAAACCCACTATCTTGAAGCTATTCAATGTATTAAAAAAAAATCAATGAAATCTATAATCATACAAATTATCAACCATAAGATTTATATATATAACAACAGTTATGGACGAAACCTTCAGTAAAGCGCTTACTGGCACACCGTTTCGTGATGGTGAGGGTGAGATAAAAACAAGTATAACATAGATTACGACATACTCAGTTGCACACTATGGGGGACACCTATATAATAATGTCATTGCTTGCTATATTAGTATTAGAATATGATCACAATATTGCTGATATTGTCATACAAATGATCAGTTTGTATTTGCCTTGTTTTCAGTACAGTTCTTTAAATGTCATTTTGAACACGGCAACAGGGAGGATATATTTTATGTTAGTTTGGGAAAAAGTTTCCAATTGGTTTGCAAGAGAAATAGAATAAAATTGATTTCATAAAAATAGTTTCAATATTTTCATTTTCTCCTAAGTTGTAAGATTTTTTTCCGTAGCAATGTACAAAATATTGTATATTACCAGATCAAATATATCACTAACTTATATAAGTATATCTCCTATGCATTACTAAATGAAGAAACTCTTCTGAATATAATAGTCAAAAAAATTAGGCAATATCACTAGAAAACGTCCTGTCTCCAGTGAGGTACAACTTTGTGTGTGTTTCAACAATTATATGCCACAGGCATAACATTTTTTTGCGTGTGTGTGCTTCTCTAAAAAAACTTGTTTTGAAACCAGCAATCTTTTTTATTTCAATCATGCGTAGGCTTCTCTTCCCATTTCATATTGATCATAATAATTATTTTGATGCAACTGCCTACACCCTCGCTCCATAAAAGACACAATATTTTCTTCGAATACACAGAAATGTACTTTTAAAAAATATTAGGAACCATAAGGTGTTCCATTTCATAAATTTGTATGGCTTTTTTTTCATAAAACCTTAGAATACTGAATGGAATCATTATTTGTAAAACCCATGCTTGTGTACTACTTACAGTCAAATGAATCTGACAACACAACCAATTAAGCTGTTTTCTTTAATTGCATTAATTTCTACGATGCAGACATGTACACCTTAAAATAAGTTTAAACGAATAGAAAAGTGTGAGAAATTGTGTCCTAGCATCTAATTATCTTGAAGACTAAGCTTTTATTTCGAGTGTTTAGAAATTCGCAAAATTATAATTACTTTATGATGACATATTTCTCTTGCCTTTTATGTCAATAAAAATGTAATTTTAATTGTGTGATTGTTGTCATTAACCACTTAAATTTTTATTTGCAGATCATTGATATAGGCATTCTCGACTTGTCAGTTTCTAATATTCTTAATATGTTTCTAATCATATTTGTTTTCTTTCAATATATAGTTAACCCTTGCAATAATTGAAACCTTTTATGGGTTTATTTCAACATTTTCTAACAGAAAGAAGGTGCAATTACTTTGTGTATGCGACCAATCCGTCGATGAATCCATATTTGGACGTAATGAAAGACTAAATAACTTCGATGTTGTGATTACCTCTTAATTATTCCGCTCACGTTAAGCTGAATGCTGCAAAATTTTACAAAACTCATAAACTTTTGTATATTTCCTTGCCGTCATCTTCAGCTATTTTCGTTCCTACTCATTTCATTTTTCTTCTTTTTTTTTTTAGATGAGTACATCCCTATTCCTGCAGAGTGAGCGTATGGATATCAGAGTGAGTGGAGAACCATTGCCTGCAGCCTTACTTAATATCTTTAACACTCTCATCATCTTAATATTGATTCCAATCATGGACAGAGTTGTCTACCCCTTGCTGTCTAAGCACGGAAGAAGTCTAACTCATCTTCAAAAAATGGGTAATTAAACAATTATCTCAGAGTTACTCAATCGTCTAGAACGGAGAAGATCTGGGACCATTCGATAAAGTGTATCGTTATCTTCAAAGTGTTACAAACTCGATGCTTTGTTTTTGAGATAATTTTGTATGGCCTAGAGTAACTGGGTCGGGCAACAAGAATAGAACGTATTTGAATGAATTCAGTAAATGCATTACAAATTCAAGAAACATAAAAGATTACTGAGTTCTAATCTGTAACCATGCAGAACGTATTTCAAGTTTTTCAAGATATTGACGGCCGCTCTGGAAACGAAGGATTTTGTTTGCACTGAAAATTTTAGTTCACAATTTAGATTTTCAAGTCCATAGTGCTAACCTTAAAGTATCTGAAAGCTTCTTACATGATCGTGACTGTGTAAAGCATGAAGAAATATCTTTATATATATATATATATATATATATATATATATATATATATATATATATATATATATATATATATATATATATATATATATATATATATATATATATATATATATATGTATATATACATATCGTGTACCAATGTATAACTCTCAGGAATTGGAATGATTCTGGCGGCCCTCTCTATGGTGTATGCGGGAGTCTTAGAGATCTATAGAAAGAAAGACGGCTACTTTGAACAGACCCTTGCGGATGATAAATTCAATTCTTCCTACATTTCCATGTTTGCTCAGGTCCCCGAGTTTGCTCTAATAGGATCCAGTGAAGTCTTTACTAGTATATCAGGTAATAAAGAATTTCATTTTAAAGTAGAATATTTCTTGCGTAGCACTGAGTGGTACACAGACTCTTATTAATTGTATTACGTAATGGTCGGTAAACTCAACATAGCAACCTAGACTCAAATTTGTCCAAACAACTAATCTGAAAGTCCCAAAGTCGTTAACGGTATTACACATCATTTTTTTGAAAGCAAATTTCAGAAATCAACCAATAATATCTCTCTCTCTCTCTCTCTCTCTCTCTCTCTCTCTCTCTCTCTCTCTCTCTCTCTCTCTCTCTCTCTCTCTCTCTCTCTCGTTATGTTATAGGGACAACTTTGTCACAACATATTACAAATTATCTCATCAGCAGTTTATTACGTGAATCTTACACTTATAAAAATGAATATTTTGTTTCAATTTTGACTCATTGTCTGGAACCCAATCATCATGCAAATAACAGATGTCACATCAGCACATTAGACTTGATTCAGATTGTATTATTAAAGATGCACGAGCAAACCATAAGTTACTCTTCGTTTTGATTGATGTGCATAGACTTATGTCAGCATCATTAGACTTCATTTGTCATATGAAAAGATGCAATATTCAATACAAGAGTGTTTTTGTGTCCCTAATGTTGTAGATATTATAGTTTTACTTTGTTATTGTTGTTTTTAACGACACAATTGCCACCTTATTGTCTATATCTTGCTGAAAAAGGCGAAATAACTACCTTTTTGGTACACTAGGACGACAGACCTGACCTTGACTGGTATCAAACTCACAACCATTGGATTACCTGTCCAATTTTGTTTTTACTAACTGCGCTATCGAGGCTCCCGTGAAAATATTACACATCTGTGCGATACAGACAAAAATGAATACCTAGTATCAATAATTATTGGGGGGGCTTGAAATTCGTCTTACCTGAGATAGACGATGCGGAATACTTAGCAAGCTTCAGCAATAAAGTCTTCCAGATATGAAGCTTATTTGATGATGATAAGTAAATATCAACTTACACAAGAAATTAATTAAATGGCATTCGAAGCAGAAATGAAAGTTTGGGCGCACATTTAACTAACTTGGCTTTTAGTCCACTCTGCTCCAAGCTTGTTTGCTGTCTCCTAGATTTACCGAATTCGTCATTTTCAGGAATGATTTTATATCTAAATAAGTACAGTAAATATTAAGACTGATATTTGATTTATTGCCTACAATACGTCTCAAATACATTTTCCAATCTCTTAGACTTGACCAACGGGTAATTATTTTTTATTCAGGACTAGAGTTTGCTTACTCCCAGGCACCATCGTTTATGCAGGGATTAGTGATGGGTCTCTTCCTAATGACATCTGGACTGGGAAACTATCTTTCCACTCTCATTGTCACCATCGTCAAAAAGGCAACAAACAATGGTATGTAGCTCATTATCTGCTGATTTCTCTGGCTGAACAAAGAACGACATATGGGTAACTGGACATTTTGTATTTTCAGACTAGTCTGAACGTCTAAACCTACTTTCTTCACATCAGGATGTTTATCTGGGCGGGCGACTTCGGGTTTCGGACGCATAACTCGTTACAATAAGTATCAATAAGTATTGCTGGAGGAAATGTTCTCACAAATACCTGAAACAAAATATGTTTTTTTTTTTATAAAACGAACAACGTGAAATCATCAAATATAGCTCATTCTAAACACAATGGTAAATATGTTTCATATATTCATCCTATATCATTGGATTCCATTTTACGACAAACAAATATGAAATCTGATTTGCTTTATATGTGAAAATATATTTTTAAAAAATGATATTTCAGTGCTACTGACAGTTGTATGATTGATTGACTTTTACCAACTGGATTTTATGTTAGTCTTTGTTAATCTTTAAAATCCATGTAAAGATTCATTATAACAGGATAGTATGTTTTATATCTATTCAGATGGCACACAATCTCAGTAGAACAACTTTTAGGTAAATCGCTATTAAGCTTGGTAAATGTTATAGTCATCGTCTGAAGATGTACATATCGTCTATTCAGTCTGCTACTTCAAAATTTGTAGAGTTATTGCCATTGTGACTCGTAGCTTAATGCAGAATGCGACACAATTTCATTAGCGCAACAAGTTCAGCATTGTTTTCAAGGATTGTCGTGAAGTACAGTAAACGGTATGATCATCAAAGCAAGATGGACATATCAACAAATCAGTTGTTGGTTTTAGGTATTTGTCTGTAACTTGCTGAGGTAATCGTTAGCGCAAAATCTTCCAATTATTTTATGGATTTCCGTGAAAAATGGCTATGAAAAAGCCATCACTGTGTTCCCGCTTTTTTGAAAAGAGTTATTGCCTATATTTTTTTGAAATCTGAACAAAATGTTACATAATCTTTAAATCTTCTGAATGCAACTAGTCCCACACATTTCAGGCGATTTACGTGAAACTTGGGAAGAATTGATCACCATTTCTAAATGTGGATATCAGCATATCGATGTGATCCTGCCTGTGTTCTTTAAGTGTTGACAATTTTAACTTAGAAGCTGATATAGTATTTAACATAATCTTTGAAACAAACCATTTATCGTAATTTTTAACGAGTCACCATCAAACTTTGTAATGGCATGAACATTAATTTGGTGTTTTTTCCATATTGGCAAATCTCGTACCTTTGGCCAGAGTTGTGAACCTTACAGCTATTTACCTTATTAGACTTAATCTTGTAAATGCATGCTTTAGTTGTTTGATGTGTAACTTAGTAACTATAGTAGTTATAATCAGAACCTGTGCATATTGATCAAACATTTTAATCACACTATCTTTAGAAGAATATCGTGTTTGTTTTTGACAGTGGACTCCTCTTAGTCCTGATAGCGAAGTAGGATGCAGGATACGCTGTCATATATTCATGAGATCAAATTATTCACCATTCATCTAGTCTGCACTTATGTAGCTCAGAAACGTCGTATATATTATATTCACATTTGTCTAAAGGCATCTCAGTGAGAACCTTAATATGTGATCAAAGAAAGCAAATAATTCCAAGGTAATCAAAACGTCAAGTTGAGTATAATGCTTGTTGATTTAAACAAGAAAATATTGTTCTTTTTTTTCATTACAACTTGTTGCGGTTTAGAAATAAAGCATGTCATCGTTACACTTTGCCAGGTTCACTACCGAAGCAAATGAATACTTTTCATGTAGACTCTTTTTAAAATTGGTTTTGTAAAGTTTTACTACAGTACCCTATTCGGGCATTCATCAGCAAAGTTAATCGAGGTATCTATTTATCAACGTCATTGGAAGTAGTCATGTTCCTTGTAGATTTCAAAGATCCTATATATATATATGATGAATTTATAAATGTTAGACTTACGCAAGAAACGCTTGTTAAGACACATTAGCAACGATCTTTACTACAATAACTAAATGTACTAATTATATCACCTAATCCGGATCAGACAAAGAAAACAATATTTGTGTATGCATATATGTCACGAAGGATGATTTTCGAGAATAAAGACAGCACAATCACATTGAAACGAAAATAGAATAAATGTCACTAAAAGTTGCTCTGTTTATTAATGCTGCTTATATATTTCTTTTTTGAGACATCACACGATATAGAGTGTGAGATATACTTTGCAATGTTTGAGATATCCTTTGTAATTAGAATTTCAATATCATTTCAGACTGGTTCCCTACAGAGCCAAATGACGGACACATGGAATATTTACTATTTCTCATCGCGGGTCTGATGATTTTGAATTTACTGGTATTCATGTTGGTAGCTAGATGGTACACGCATAAAAATCCTGAATTGGTGGAGATGACCCCAGAGGTAACGAATGAGAAAAGGGAAGATAAGAATCAAGTTATTACGGATGGCTATGACAATATTGGGGCTGTGGAGACATTAGAACAAAACGAAAATACCAAACTATAATTCTTGAGAAGACAATAAAACACGCTCATAGACAATGTAGCATCCATTGAATGTCTGTTAACATAACAGTGATTGTATCTAACGGAGATAGAGAAACATATTCTGTAGATATTTGGTCCGAAATGTAGAAAATGCTGTACTTGTCAACATAAACAGTCAAGACAAGAACTTGTCAGTGAATAAAGTGAACATTTTGATTATGTTTAATAAACTTTTTCTTCTTTACACACCCTAGATGAAATGTGCATGGACTACTGTTGGTAAATAAAGTTAGCTGAATAGATATAAAAGATCATGTTTTCTTGCACAATTTAACAAACCTAGTTTTAGATATGAATTACTTAGTTTTTAGAATTTTATGAATAATGTTAGCTCAAGATCATAGACCTATTTCAGAATTAAATAAATATTGATGACTGTACTATTTTGCACTCCAGATCTCATTTACTAATTTTTGCAAAAGAGACCTGTGAAAACTGTGAAGGTTAAAATTGTGGCATGCCAATGAATACGTTTTTAATTTGATACGTGTCATAGCTACTTTAATGAATTTGCTTGAAACTGTCCTAGTAACCGCCACAGAAAATTGTAAATTCACGTTAATTATAGATAGTAATTGTATCATAGATTTCTGCCAGTAATATGATAAGATTTTAAGTATTACCCGTGTTTAAAAAAAGGAAGCACATTATCTCATGGATATCTGAAAAATGTATTGCCAAGCAATATACCTCTGCTTATTATGAAAGTTATTAATGTTAAAATAAACTTTTGCAACGATTACTGTCTAGTATAGAAGCTTTAAAGTTATCTTGTGGATCTGCATCTGTACAAAAAGAAAGAAGTAAAATAATTTTAAAAAAATCTTTCATTTGTTGTGAATTTTCGTGACGTCAGATGTATTCAAACATTTTATTGTTTTTTATTGGGTTTGCAACAAAACAAAACTGAACAGTGTTGTATCTAGTTGGCACATATTAAACGCAGTAAGCAGCATACGATACTGTACAGTGCACTGTGTGAAAATGTTTGCCGGAGAACTTGGATAAAACTTTGAATTATCAGAAACAAATTGTTTCCTCCAGTCTGACCAATGTATGTACACAGCAAAATAGTTCATTATCTACAACATTCTGAAGAGTTTAAAAAAGGCTGTTACTTGATATTTTATGATTTTCAGCAACCTCACATAATGAGAGATAATTTTTCCTCCGTGCAACGTTGCGTTTTCAGGGCACGCGATATGAAACGTGCATGTGAACTGAACATGTGTACGATATCAGTAATCACTCAAATAGTAGAAGATTAGAAACTTTATGGCACTAAGCATGGGGTGTCAGTATGTGTGATTTGAACTTTAAACATGTTTCTATTATAACAAGCGCTTTAGGGCATCAAGCCCTATATATGTATATATGAGGGCCCCGAGTAGCCGAGTGGTCTAAAGCGCTGTCCGTTACGGATCACTGCCATCTCACCTCTGTCTGCGTGAGTTTGAGTCTAGGATTCGGCGAATCTGGATATGTGAGAAAGCTTGCCAGTAGCTTCTCGTGGGTCGGTGGTTTTTTCCGGTGATTTCCCGGTTTCTTCCTCCACCATTAATACTGGCCCCCATGAATAGCCTATCGTGTACTGAGAAGTGGCGTTAAGCCCAACAACAACAAATATATATATATATATATATATATATATATATATATATATATATATATATATATGAGTTAATCCTTGATCAGTTAGAATAGTAATAATAGTGAGTTAATCCTTGATAAATTAGAATAGTAATGATAGTGAGTTAATGCTTGCTAAGTTAGAATAGTAATAATAAAGAGTTCATCCTTGATAAGTTAGAATAGTTATGATCAAGAGTTAATCCTCGATGTGATGTCAGAATGGTAATGTTAGTTAGTAGAAACTGAAATTAGGTGTAAAAAAGTACACATATACGTAAATACATATACAGCAGGTGAAATTTTCTAGTCTGTATTATTAACTTACTGAAAATGTAGAGAAAATAAAAAAGGTTCAAAATATTAAGTTTCTCTAATGTATTTCAGAAATAATTTATAATTCGTTCTCGCTAAACTCCTTTGATACATAAAATGTAGTATACATTATAAATTGCAATTGGATCAACCAAGAGCTAATTTAGACGTTTATTGCAAGAAATGTCCTTTAAACAACATACAACAGAACCACAATCATATATGTCTTTATTTGTTTCCACGGTGAAAACTTAAAAACTAAAATTTTCTAGGACAATGGAAAAACTAGTCAATAATACAGACGGTCACAATAAGTTACAATGTATTATCTTAGAGAGGTGTTTATGTTAAGGGAGTGTCTTAAACACATCAAAATGAACAGAACTCAATTTTAAGAAAATAAATGTCGAATTTTACCACTCTGATTACTTTGACAATAGTGTTATAGGCTTTTTTTTCTCTTCAAGCTGCGATTTGCTCTGTATTTTCAGTGCTGCTACTGCTGTGTGGGTCATTGATTCTGGTTTGAGATTCTTCTTGTGTAAGTGTATAACCAAACCGAGTCACAAGCACGAATATCCCCCAAAAGAAGAATGTTATTCAAAATCTATGCTAGGCTTTTTTTTCTCTTCAAGCTGCGATTTGCTCTGTATTTTCAGTGCTGCTACTGCTGTGTGGGTCATTGATTCTGGTTTGAGATTCTTCTTGTGTAAGTGTATAACCAAACCGAGTCACAAGCACGAATATCCCCCAAAAGAAGAATGCTATTCAAAATCTATGCTAGGTTTTTTTTTTCTCTTCAAGCTGCGATTTGCTCTGTATTTTCAGTGCTGCTACTGCTGTGTGGGTCATTGATTCTGGTTTGAGATTCTTCTTGTGTAAGTGAATAACCAAACCGAGTCACAAGCACGAATATCCCCCAAAAGAAGAATGTTATTCCAGCAATAAGGAAAAAGAGATTTTCCATTCGACCATTCTTGAGAGGGTCTATTGGGTACCAGTCTGAAATAATAATAATAATAATAATAATAATAATAATAATACTACTACTACTACTACTACTACTACTACTACTACTACTACTACTAATAATAATAATAATAATAATAATAATAATAATAATAATAATAATAATAATAATAACAAATAATGATTAGGTTGGGGACCATGTTTAAGATTATGTCTGATACGACTCTTTGTATATACAAAAAAACATTCAACTCTGGTAGGTATATTAGGAAATTATGTGTCATTTTGAGCAAAAGTAAGAATGCAAGTGTTAGCTGATGTTGAGCTGAAGCAGCAGAGAGAGAAAGAAGAAAAAAGGCAAAGAATAAGGTGGGATAAACATTCATATATAACTTGAATAAGAAATTATTGAGATTATATTAAAAATAGACACAACTAAAACAAACCATATTACATAAACTTATTGTTTTAATCCATCTGGGGCGCGTATCTATTTAATGTTTGAGTACCCGATGATTACCTGGCTGTGCGCTATGAACGCTGGCTGTAAGGATTAAAGAGTAAAAGGAGCCTAAACCGACTGTCGCTAAAAACAGACCTGTTGTCAATCCTTGCATATAGTCTGGGATCTGGATGTAGGCAAATTCAAGCCCTATAATAATAATAATAATAATAATAATAATAATAATAATAATAATAATAATAATAATAATAATAATAATAATAATAATAATAATAATAATACGACTGCAACAATTATTATTATTATTATTATTATTATTATTATTATTATTATTATTATTATTATTATTATTATTATTATTATTATTATTATTATTAACAAATAAAAGAAAAAAAAATAAAAGAAATGTTAAAGAAATCACAAGTGGACAGTGGTACATGTGACCATCTGGGAATATCCATAATCACCTATCCAATCTGTCTCTTCTGCTACGAATGGTTATAATTCAAGTGTCTCTTACAAAATGATTTTCGTGTGACACTGAGATCTACCGAGAGAGAGAGAGAGAGAGAGAGAGAGAGAGAGAGAGAGAGAGAGAGAGAGAGAGAGGGTCTGGAAAAGGTGTGTCAGTCTTATTGATACAGATAGCTGTAAATAATTAATTGTTTAATTAATCCGAACATCATATATATATATATATATATATATATATATATATATATATATATATATATATATATATATATATATATATATATATATATATATATATATATATATATATGTATATATATATATATATATATATATATATATATATATACGTTTTGGAAGCTAATAATCTGCATAAAACGTTTACAAGGGTGTTGTTCTCTCGGAATAAAGCTATAGGTTGGTTAATTGAGAATAATAAATGGGAGGTAAACCTTGTGCAAGGATGAAATCCTCATCATATAAATTGTCACTACCTTTTTACAAATTGCAAAATGGGTGCTTCATGGAAAAGAATATAATTTAATTTTAGTTTAATTTTAAACAAGTGAATGGTCTCTGGACATCATATCAATCTGCCCTGCCAATCGAAGGTTCTTTATTGTGTCTTTATCTTGAAATTTCCTCATTTTAAACTTATAACAATAGATTATCAAGAATAACAGTTACTTTGAAGAGACATTCTGAACAAGAAAAGAAAGGCAAGTCATAAATTAATTTTCAATAGGTAAACACAACACAAAGAGGCAGAGGTCTTAACTAATCTTAGTAACCTGTTATACTGGTCCAGACCTCACTCTGTCCCAGCAATGTAAAAATAGGCACCTGATGAAATACGGACATGTTCGACGCACTGAAGTGTATATTAAATATTTCCTGTTGAAAATGGCCATGATTCTTTCGACACAGTTCCAAACCAGCGGCATAACTTAGCGCTAACACAGCTAGGAACATACCGATTCCTGAAATAGAAGAAGCAGATAAGCAACGGAACCCAAAAAGGCGGCATAAATGAGGAAAGGAACCCACATTCTAACAATTTCTAGGGTGATAGCCACAAAAAAATTAGATACAATTGAAACTCGTGTCTTTATGATTGATTGTAATAAACAAGATTGTTAAATATTGACTAAGTCATTTTGCTAAACTAGTTATCCTCATGTTGGCTAAAACGCATGAATTAACCGTATATTACAGTCTATTTTGTGAATCGTAACCGTTTGCAGAGAGTGTATGTAATACACGATATGTACGTCGATGGAAGGTCATAAGTGAGGAGGTTTCTAAGTTTCATCTCAATTAGGCTTGGTTTCCATGCAGGTTATACGAGCAATCGTGTCCAGGCCGATATATTTCGTACATCTTATTACCATACAGAATGTATAGGGAATATTTGTAGGTTAAGGCATATTTGAATACTAGGTAACCTTAAATTTGTCATTTGCTACTAGCAGTTTGCTGCATTCTAACTTTTATTAATTTAGGTAGTGTACCTTAACCTCTGAATCATTACATGTATGAGAGACACAAAAAAATGGCAAGAGAAAGTCTACTCACCTATTCGTTGAATGTAGCTTGGACTTTTGTCACATCTGATCAATAGGGGGTATATAACGAAATCCATCAGAGGAATGAATAAAACAAGCATTATTGCATTGAAGTAAATTAGAAATGCTGGAGGAATAGTAACATCACCAAAGCTTAAGTCCAAACGTTCACTCTGAAGAAACAGAGAAGTTGACATCTAAAACGGAGGATGAAAATAGTTTTAGGCTTACAGGGACACCTTTCAATGCAAGTTCAATTTTGATAAGAAACTAGTAAGACAAGACAAATAAAACAACAAAACAAAACAAAATAAATACTAGGTAACCTTGTTGCTATTAGGTCAGAGACGCTACACATCTATCTATCTATCTATCTATCTATCTATCTATCTATCTATCTATCTATCTATCTATCTATCTATCTATCTATCTATCTATCTATCTATCTATCTATCTATCTATCTATCTATCTATCTATCTATCTATCTATCTAAGATGAAAATGTTTACATGGCCGACTTTCCATTTTTTATGGTAATTTACATCAACGTTTGAGCCCAACACGCGTTTAAACGGTCGAAATTTGTTCAGAATAGCTTCGTTATCTTGAATAACCCATTCACGCAAAGGCTAACCCGCATATACAAATAAACTTATTTGTTTTACACTAATTACTTACCTGTGCATAACTCATCCAATAAACTGTAACGAAACCATATATAGGAAGAATCTTAAGCAAGGTTTTAACTTCATGGATGAATGATGTTTCGATCTGGTTCGCTTCAAAGTGGCGTCTTTTTCTCCTCCAGATATTGCAGCACATTATAAATACCTTTTTCAATACGCTTTCTGGAAATAATGATTACATCTTTGATTCTTCGTTCATTCCAGTTGAAATAAACAATCTATAATCTATATATTTTACAAATCAGGTATTTTTGCTAGCAATACATTTTATTCTATAAAAGGTGATTGTACTACATAATAGTATTATCCGCTGATTAGAACTATTAAAACAAGAAATGGACATTAGTAACTTCAACGACATGTTATCATAACTAGAGTCTAGAGGAATAATTGTATCAGTTTTATACTAATGTACACAATATACATTTAAAACCTTTGTTAGGAGGGAGATATGAAGGTTTGTTTCATCCAAGGCAAGTCATATTTTACGAGGACAAAGCTCAGTTAAAACATGATTTGTGAACATATTTCCATATCTTCACCAAACAATTACAATATTATACTCAATAATAGTTATTATACTGAATCAAGCGAAATGTGGAAACTATCGCGAGAGGCACTGTTGCGCGAGTTGCACGTTTTGTTACCAAAAAGGGTGAAATTTTTACGTCAATCTTTGACGGCGTTATTTTATAAGAAAACAAAGACTAATATATAGTAAAATTTCTATCGGATTGCCTAAAGTTTGGTACTATTGAATTTCGTTTACATTCTTGCTTGACTTTCAAACTCACGTTTCAAATATCAATTGTCCAAGAACATTCAGTTATCGTCTGTTCATGTGAATAAACATTGCTGGCTATGATAGTTAAAGAAAGAAAACAACACCTTGGAAAATTAGAATTATTATCTTTGCGATGGGATCATTTTATCAATGCGAAAAATGAATTGAATTATAAGTAGGAAACTACGTCAAGAATTTGGTAATGACAATCATTAAAAAGGCTTCTCTGGAAATACTCTGAGTCAGGAATAGGTTTTTAATTGTCTGTCTGTATGATTTATATAAATTTTAATTGACTTATGTTCAAGAAACCATCGTGCGCCTAACCTGTACATTTTGTTAGAAATTAATGTATATAAAGGATAGCTACTTTCTGTGAATAGATATAAAGAAATATTTCACGAATGAATTTGACACAATGTAAATAAATATTTGCACTCCATAAGTGAAAAGAATGAGGGGTACAAAAGGACAAGAGGAAATTAAAAATGGCACACGGTGTTATAAGGATATACACGTTCGATTAACATAAGTCAGATAAGTTATTAAATAGAAACATAAAGATATACTTCCTAAATGAGAAGAGAAAGTAGTTCAAAAAATTGTATCGTCCCTGTGACGACAAAAGTTGTGCCACCACTAACGACGTCATTTATCTCCCACTGATATATTTCAATATCTCTTCATGAAAAGCATTACAAAACGTATCAGTATTTCTATTATTGCTTTATAAGTTAGAAACCATTTCTATTGAGTACTTGGATTCTTCTTTTTATCTCCCCTGAATCCACTTTGTCAGATCCACGTAACCGGCTGATGAATTTTAGTGCAACAAGAAACAATCTAATTATATACTGATTTTCGATTATAACTTTGAATCATATTGACATCACAATCACAATTTTCTTAGTTGTGATTAGTGTTAATTGCTAGGCGAATCTAGGACATAGTACAATTATAACTCTCATAAAAGAAATTATATATATATATATATATATATATATATATATATATATATATATATATATATATATATATATATATATATATATATATATATATGCAGTAAAAAGACGACGAACAGTGCGAAATTAGTAACTAACTAGCCTGAGCGCTTTCAATTCTTAATGAATATTTTTGAAAGGCAAATGCAAAACAAACAAATAAACACAAAAACATTGTGTCTATAAAACTCTACATGGCAGTCTCCACATGAGTTAGACTTATATATACATTGTCTTAACCAGCTGTATAGTATTCGTATCAAGTGCGTGTGTGTGTGACTTAAATTTTTAATGTAGCTTTAACAGTTTTGTAGTCATATTGCTACGATGTCTACATTGTGGTTATTTATGGTGATATCTAGCACTGGAACATCATGCCGCAGACATGCAGCATGATGTCCCACACAGTCTTATTATCCTGACACTAGGCCGACCAGTTCTACTCATATGCACAGAAATTTAGGAATTTATAATTATTTTGAAACAAAAATAAGAAATAACACACAAAGATGCAAAAAGCCTTATAAATGTGAAGATAAAACAGGTTATTTTATAGGATCTATAGTGACTGTAAAGTAAGCCATACCATCCCTTCGAAAACAATTATCAAAAATTTGATAGTTATTTGTTTTAGAAATTTAGTAATTATAAAGATCAAATAAGTATAGTACATTACACTTTATTGACCACCAAATTCACCGAATCATGTGCGGAATCTTGTAAAATATAATAACAAAAACGCGATAGAAAAATAATTGATAACATCAGCAACTTTAAGAAACTGATCAAATTATCAAATTCAAACGAATGGTAAACGTAAAGATTGTTTTTTTTCTGAAAGGTCATCAATAAATGAAAATAGGCCACCATTGTGGACGTTATTCTCTTATGTAATGTGAGTGCCATATAATCTTGTTAGAAACTGTTTGCATCATTGAATTATTTGAAGAATAAGATGTTGCAAATAATGCAAAGGTACGTGTACTAACTTGCTCAAAATGAGATCAGATTAGTTCTATTTGTAGGCTAAATAGATAACATAAATGACACAGAAAAGCCAAGCATACTAATAATTATGAACATTGAGCTAAAATTATAAAATTTATACAGTAAAGAGGAAAGAAATCTGACTTTCAAATATTGGAGTGATTTATTTTATTGGTCTAGACTCCAAAAATCTACAAAGCACACCTTCAAAATTAACAAGAGTTTGAGTGTGGAGATATTTAGTTTTAAACCTATAGAATCTCCTCTGCCTTCGATCATCTTGCTATAACTCCAATAGCCAAATGAACCGAGTTTTATGCTATGTGACAGGACTTCACCTAAAACACCTGATACTATTTAACTTAAGACATTTACAAATATTGGGGACTACATTCCAATTCCAACGCAGTATGAAATATACTGTCAGTCAAACTTAGCCTGAATCAGTACACCAACCCCCATCAAGTAATAATGATAATCTCAGACGTCACATATGCTACAGAAATTTCAATTTATACAAAACATACTAAATAGGACCTATGATCTTTGAGGCGTATGTTTTCCATATAGGTTTATGGAACGCTTTGTTATGTTACAACACCAGATCAAACAAGCGTTATTTTATGTGTGTATTATGTTTTGTTTTTTTTTTTACGAGGAAAAAGACTTTTTATCCAGACACAAAATGTTACACAGATGTCACACTTACCTGAAGGACGGACATGATTGTATTTATTGTGTCCCAACCCAAATATGACAAGTCCAGCAAGCAATATCAAGATGGACATGAGGTAGCCCCAGCAAAACTGTTTTGTTTCTTGTTGAAGGTAGACCACACTTGATGATGCTATGCATCCAAGGTTTCTGACCCAATAATACCTTAAAATTTTAGAAGAACATTATTAATGATCTCTAATCAAAGCTGAAACAGGAAACGTGACCTACGCCAATGTATTTAGTCTATTTATTAAAGTAAATACATCAGATAATTAACTGAAGGTATAAAAGTAGCCTACCGTATTTCCATTTTAAGAAAATACATCCGACAGCTATTAATAGAGTTATTGAAATAAAGGATAAATCTTCAGAGAATGACTTTCTAAATACAATTCATACCACGACACTAACTTTTGAATGTGCTGTAAACTGCCAATGATATTATATGGTTTGAAATTCAGTTTTAATAAAAATACTAACTGATTTAAAAAAACAAACAACCAAACAATTCCTTTTCTCCCTTTGTCAAAATTGGCACAGTACATTCCAATTCACCAGGGGGGAGGGGTTAGAGGTGGGTGCAACTGTTTATTGATTGTATCCACATACATAAGGTAGCATTAATGTTATAAATGTTATCTCTTGTCTTGAATATATACCTGATAAAAGGCTACATAATAAATTACACCTTTTTTCCAGTCTGGGACATAGGTGGTGGAAAGCAGTCAATAACGTAGGTGGTGGAAATTGTTCTTAAGGCATTTTTCCAAACAAAGTTTGTTTAATCTTTATTGTTATTCCCCCACGAAAAATTGCTTATGTGATTCCAAAGAAACTGCATATATAAATAAAGAAGATGAGTCACATTTTACAATATTGCTTGCTTTTGTGTCAGTTTCTTTCTTTACATAAATGGGGAATGTAATGTTAATGTACGTGTTAAAATATGTTGTGGTAGCCTAAGACACATTTTGGTTGTATTATATCTTTTCTCAGTTCGCTAAAATAAACCACTGGAGACTAAAATAAAAATATGATTATCAGATTCATTGTTATGATATGATTTTCTTCGAGAAATATTATCCAGATTGGCTATTGTCAGCTTGAACAACAAAACATTTTCTTTTGTGTGCTGCAACAGCTTAATGGCAAGATTAATATTTCTTCTAATTGAAAGTTAATGATTTCTGGCATAACTGATTGCATGATCCGAAGAATAAATGTTTACGTTTCGTTGTTTGCCCTGAAAATGGATTTGGAGCAATAACGGTCATGTTGTTCATAGGATTCATATCAGTGTTGATTTCTTGATGCAAACCAATATATATATTATTGGATAACATTATAATATTAATGGATTATTGGATTATTATAATGGATAACAATGGATATTATTTAGACATAAGTTCTAAATTATTTCAGTGCAGATCACAATGGTAAAACTCCAAATGAGAATTCTCTTCCAAACAAAGGATTGAGAACTCTGTAGAAATGGCTATACATCAGCATTTTGATGATTTTAGATGTTCCTTCTCCTAAGTGACATTGAATAATTATAATATATTTAAATTATGTGTTTTCCGTGTATTAAGTGATATTTCTGTAAACCAATATTTTATTTGTGCGATGCATATGTGGAAAGCGAACAATTATTTCCTTCAACAACCACTATAATAAATACACGAGGTAAATGAACATATGTCGATGGTAAATCAAAATGTAAACCTCAGATTAGTTCTATACTCTCCTGACTACATATAGAACTGCAGTAATTGATGTTGTTGCTAAGTAAATATATTTTCGGTTTGTTACTGCCGGAGTTTACCTGAGTACTGTCCTAAAGCTATACATGTTCTTAAAATTTCGCTAAAATTAACAAATAGGATAAATTTGATATAAATCGAAGCAATTATATGGTTATTATTTTTGGTAAGAAGTTAGGTAAACGAAAAATAAACGATATCTTGTACCATGACAAAAAAAAAATAATGGTATAAGAAATTGCTATTCGAGCACGAGATTCTTTATTTTAGCCAAATCCAAATAGACACTGACGACGTCGCTGAAGCGACAGTGACCTCAGTTACGTCAATATATCCTGATGCTTATGGGAGCTTACCAATAGTGCGACACCTGTCTCAAGTGACTCTGTGTTAAAAGATTGATACAGAGTAACAATTTGATAGATCTTCTAGTCTGTAGAGTGTTTAACTAAACGCACCATATTGGAAGTATGGATTTTAAATTCACCTCAAACTTCAACATACTACAAGATCAGTATCACTAAAACAGTTAAGTTGCGAATTCTTAAATCATATTGTTATTAAATAATTTTTGTTCTGATAAATACTAGTGTGTATCCACCTATTATAGTATTAATGGGTTAAGGAATTGCTGATGCTATTTGGTACCACTGAGACTTATGACTTATATGGAAAATAAGTTACCAGTGGCAGAAGGACTGAATAGCTCTAGGGCCCATGTGGGTAATGTGTTGGGCGCCAAAAGGAATGATGTTGGCTTGAAGACCACCTGATCCAATTGTGACGACTACTAGACCTGTAACAAGCAGAGCTTTTTTCACATCCTATACGAGGAAAAGGAATAAAACATTTGAAATAATAGATCTGTTGCTAAATGTAAACATTTAGAATGAAAAGACTTAAGTGTATATATTTCTCGTAGTTAGATGCAATCATTCATTAACTATCACGAAGGTTTGAATAATAGACTCGTATGAGTAATTAATCTCTTATCAATTTTATGTAACATTTTACCATTTCTTCATATTATTGAAAGCATCTTTATCTGCTAGAAACTTAAAATAAATATATCATTTTTGTTATCTTAATATCTATATAATCCATCATTTGCACATCTTCACTAAATTATGATAAAACTCAACCGTATTCGTCAAGAATCGTTCGTTTCTCACGCCACTATCTCTCTGAATTTACCTTGCTGTCCTGACCAAACCAGTTGATAAAGTCACCAGCAGAGAAGAAGAGTAGAATAGTTCCTTCAAAACAAGAGAGATTGTTGTAATTTGAATTTATATCCGTAATCAGTATTCCAATGCTGTCGGCTAAGATTTGCTACATATTGTTACGGAATTGTGCTATAGTAATGACCCTTAAAAGCAGTGGTGCTCTTTTATGTGGAAACATATACAGCCAATTCTTTTAGCACTGTTAATTAGTATTATTGAGGATTAAGAGGTTTTATACTCAACTGGATTGGATTTAATTGTACCCTTGGTAAATAAATTCGCGTATAACATAAAATTGCTTATGCAAAGATTCAATCAAAGTTTGATTTAAGAATGGAAAATTTCGGTAACACAGTTGATATTTTTGATCACAGGACTAAAACTATATCCAACTTTGATTCAGGAGACAGGTAGACCGATTTATGCTTTCTACAAGCTGAAATACGAGTTATAAACCTTTACGTTCTTTCAGATATTGGAAAGCAAAAGATTGTGATTTGTGTAATTTGGATTTTTGACGAAGCTATAACGATTTTTTAGTCAGATCGCTACGATGTCTGCAGTGGGGTAGTTTACAATAATGTCTAACACTGGGGTATCATGCCGCAGACATGTAGAATGATGTCCCACCCAGTCACATTATCCTGACACCAGGCCGACCAGTCCTAACACTAACCATTTAATGCTGAGCGCCAAGCGAGACAGCTGTTAGTACTATTTTTAAAAATAAGTCTTTGGTATAAATCGGCCGTGGATCGAACACACGATCTCCCTTAAAAGACAAAACTTTAATATCGTAGGATATTACATGGGGAAGTGGCAGTTTACTTGACTACGAGATTTTGTACAGTTTACGTTTTTGCGCTTATCGGAATACTTCTTTTAGAATCATAATAGCGTTAAATTTATCTTGTCTGACTTATAAAAATTGGAGTTAAGCGATATAATAAGTTGAGAAGAATTTGGCAAACTACACAATTAGCATGATGAAATCATGAAATTAAACTTGTTTCGTTTTTGAACAATATATTGCAGTTACGGTAGAAAGAGATGAGTACGGAGAAAAAGATACATCAGTCCTGTTATCAGTACTTCATATAAAACCTTTAAATGCTACCTCAACAGTTTTATCTTAAAGATTTTCTACGATCATTATTTGGAAAAACAAGGCATAATTTTATTTGCACTGCATTAGATGTCTCAGTTTTATTAACGTACCGCTTTAGGAAATGATTGAGAAAGGTTGGTAACTAAAACATTGTTGTTGTGGGCTTAACGCCATTTTAAGTACGTGATAGGCAATCACGGTGGACAGTATAAGTAGTGTAGATAAAACCCGAAAAGAACCACCGATTCAAGGGAAGCTGCTGGCAGTCTTTTGCACATATTCAGATAAGACAGAGGAGAAATAATAATCATAGATAAAGACGATCACTAGCCCTGGGGTAAGAAACATCCGGGCCTCTCCTAGTTCTTGTTCAAACAAAATTATTTTTTCTTAAAATTAAAATGTCTTCTTTAGCCAGGGCCCCTGGAATGTATTCTCGGTTGCTTAATGCAATAGGTCCAATATATGCAGGGATTAGAAAATATATTTACCTATTAAAAATATAAATCCTGATCCGAGTATGGTTCTGTATCGTCCGCACATGGAGTCCGCAATATATCCACCAATCATCGGAATAATCACGTATGCAGTCCCTAAATGGTAAAATTTCAATATATTTGATAAGTAAATGTAGGCATTTTTGGTTTGGATTTAAGGCACAGCAACTTTAAAGCGTTTGTTATATTTTGTGTTTTATTTGTGACAGCGGAACCGAATGGAGCAAAGTGCCTTACAGAGAGATGCACAAGTATAACTGTCCCATGCTATGACGACTATAGGATTTTAATTCGTACACAATCTGTCACAAATACTACGCGCTCTCCCACCGAGTGACCTTGGTGAGTCATTGATGAATAGTCTTAGAACATGATATAAACCTACATTTCCTTGTAGATCATGTACTTTCGTTCATCCAGACGTAATCAAAAACTGCAACCAAATAATTCTACGTAAGAGAAATTTGCAAAGATTGAAGTCAATCGGCTGAGACACTTAAAACCATAAAAAGATATAATTCCCCTTAATGTAGCAAATGGAAATGTTTACCTTGTCTACTGACAATACAATTCCGCACCCTAGGCATATATTTTATGTCATCAACTTGAAAGCATTTTCTCATGATATTTGATTGTGCTACACCTAAATATTCATTGGAAAAGATACTCTGTGGTACACATTCATTATCCTTAACTTATGCAAACAGTGCGAATCCTTTTCCTGGTTGACAACTGTTTTCTCAGAACTTAACCATTTTGCTGTATTAACATTCTGATTCCGGCTATTTCAATTGCTTTGAAATTAAGTTCAAATAAATGTTATCATGCCTTCCAGAACCAAATATTCTCCCAAATCAAACAGCTTAGCAATTTTATCATTGCATCTGTGATTCAAAATGCTCTAGGTTTCAATAATAACTTTCAATACAATCGTCTATTAAAATAAACAAATGTCGCCTTCTAATGGCTAATTTGGGTGATGACGTCGATCATACACTTATAGCTAATGTCAAATTATAACATCATTATATTCAGCAAGCCATCACTAACGTACCAAACAAAGAAGAATTTTTGTAGAATAGCACCCACCCTCAAGCACAATTAAAGATCAAAAACAAATGACCGGAATCATGCTGATTGATAGTGCAAGGAAAATTGACCGTATTCGACAGTTTTAGTTGATTTTGTTGGTACAGTTATTATGAAGAAAAGTTGCTTGCTATATAAATTACGTCATCTTGGGCCTCTGCAGAAGCGAAATTTAAAACAAAAGAAATGCTGAATATAACATGGTGGATAAAAGCTATTGCAGTTTTGTAAACAGTTTCACTAGAATAGCGACTGTGCATTCACGAAGGCATATTTGTCAAAGCTCGTCTTCCCACCAATGTCGAGTATACAATGAAGATGCAAATGTGTTTTATGTGATTAAAAAGCGTTTCAATGTAACCATAACTCATTGTATTGGAGGTGTTATTATAAATTGTCGGATGGTCAAATATATTGTCTTTGGATCATTATCTCATTACAAGTTTTCGGCGGACTTGCATCTTTAATGTATTTTTTCTTTCTAAAAAAATAAATGTCTACTCGACCTAACACTCATTTAAAATAGAGAGCATTACTTGAAATAGGTTTTAATATTCAATATAACTGGACATATCTAGTCTACATCAATACAGTAAAATATCAGACACTTTTTTTCAAGTGCCTTCCCAAAAAGTTGTCACAATAAACAGGATTTATGTACACTTCAGATTGAGCATTCAAGTCATAATATGAAACGGAAATGCTTACTTACAGACTTTGAATATATGTTTGTGATCTTACACAAGTGCACATTCAAGATTAAATTTATGAAATAGTTTGCCATCCTTGACGAAGACCTGATTTAAATTATTGAAGATTTTCTTCATTTTCACTTAGGTTAGGCCCAAATGTAAGGTTCAATGTATTCAACAATATCATCTCACGAAACTACAGACTAGTGCAGTACAATTATTTCGTAAAACATTAGCATGATTTGAAAAAACATCTCTGCCTCACATGAACAATAACAATAACATATATATATATATATATATATATATATATATATATATATATATATATATATATATATATATATATATATATATATATATATATGTGTGTGTGTTAATGTACACACAAACATTAACAATATGTTATGTGTATCTTATCTTAAAAACGTAGTGTTCCTATAGAATATAACCTAAATAAAATAAACTGATATGGATTGCTTAATATCAAGAACAGTATTCTTATGGTATATAACCTAAATATAACAATCTCTATGATTTGCAAATTTTCTTTGGGTATCTTTGAGATATGTATGTATGTATGTATGTATGTATGTATGTATGTATGTATGTATGTATGTATGTATGTATGTATGTATGTATGTATGTATGTATGTATGTATGTATGTATGTATGTATGTATGTATGTATGTATGTATGCGTGTGTGTGTGTGTGTATGTATGTATGTATGTATGTATGTATGTATGTATGTATGTATGTATGTATGTATGTATGTATGTATGTATGTATGTATGTATGTATGTATGTATGTATGTATGCATGTATGTATGTATGTATGTATGTCAAAATATCTAATAAAACATTGAGAGAGAGAGAGAGAGAGAGAGAGAGAGAGAGAGAGAGAGAGAGAGAGAGAGAGAGAGAGAGAGAGAGAGAGAGAGATGTTTTTGGTCATATGATCAGAATACAAGCATATCTGGAGTTCCGAAATAGAACGGTTCACCGATACGTTACCTGTAAATATCAAAAATATCGTGGATGCCTCGAAATTTGTGAAGCTTAGTTCAGACATGCAGAAGAGTACCAGGTTAAAGAAAATACTGAAAAACGCAAGCCGTTCACAAAATACGGCGATTAGAATCAGTACAACAGTGTGAATGCACACAGAATATCCCTGATTAGGAACATCAGCGTGCCTGTCACTCTTGGTGATGGACCCACTTCCATTCTGAGTCCCATCCATGGAAGTTACAGACAACAGTGGAGTACGTGCCGAAAGGCCTGGAGTTTCATCCATTTCTGTCTTCTACAACAAATTTTGTGCATTTTATCTAAAATGCATGAAAGATGAACTGCGCAACAGGACATTAAGTGGCTTGTATACCACGTGATCCACGTCTTCCGGTATCCGCTATAAGTACTAAAATTGAAAATTAGGCACTAAAGTGGACGTGATCAGTTACTTTCCAGAGAGGTAGAGTGTACTTTCGTGCAATTGACGATCATCACTGTAGTCGGTGTAGTATTAAATTGTGACCCTCGTTAAATTCTGACCCGGTCGGGTCACCTTTCAAAAGCAATAACTGCATCAAATCAGTACTGAGGAAGAAAGTGACCGGCAAATTCATTCCTTCTCATGCACATTTTTAGTTACGTTGCTCTCATTCTCTAGTTTGTTTCGTTTGATATATTGACACAAACTAGGTAGAGAGATGTTGATTGTATTGGAACACCCAATGGATAGTTCCGATATCGAATAAGTTCTTCCCACTTAGTTACAGTTGCTGATGTTCACAAGCAATCGTGAAAATGGTGGATTAAGTAGCATCAGCCATAGATTCAATAGACAATATTGTCGACAATATTTCTGACACTTTCCTAAATGACTGCAATATTATTTTAGATCGTGCGCTAAAGAAATGTTTTAACTACTACACTTTAGCAACTACACATATATTAACGAAACTGGTAGAACTGTCAGTTTTAGCCGTTCCTTCATTTGCTTTGGAGTTGATGCAAGGCATGGTATACAACTTTCACAGAAGTCCCGTACTTATTTGTCAATACTAGAAAACCATACTTTATTGTCTTCACTAAGCCTTGATGGCCTTCATGTGCTTGCTCTATCACTCTGTTTTGTAGCCTTTCTGGTATAACTCTTCTTCTGTCACTCAGGAGGACAACACCATTACTAACTGAAACAATCTTGTGCGTATGTCTGAGATTTTGAAAATATTTCCAAGGTTTTGCTATGTTTATATGAATGTTTGCAAACTCAATCGATTTGATAACATGCTGAAGATCCTGGTCGATTAAAATAACCATCTTAATATCTTCAATAGCCATAGCTCTGGGTACAAGTATAACAGTACCAATTAAATACACACACATCCAGGTGGGTCGCATTGATCAAGTGGTGGTTCTTGACCACTTTTTAAGAGGTGGTCATTTTAATGCATATAAAGGTGTTTTCTATACATGTATCCATACGCAGCAAACAAATGGGGTGGTCTGGACAACTGTTTCCAATGGTGTGTTTAAGCTGATGGATGGTTATGGGCTATGAGATGAAAGATGTCAAAGAAGGAAAATGTTGGCTCATTGTGAGTGAAAATGTATTTGAGGTTATAATATAGCATAAAATTATGAATGTTTTTAAGACATCATTATCTTATCTGCGACTATGGAGAGAATTATGGTCGGACACATCGTGTGTCACAAAGTCGTGACCGATGTCCACAGCAGAGTAGACTGCAACAGTGAAGAGGAACTATGAAGATATATTGATACGTTTTGATGAGGCTTTGGAAGTTATAAATCATGGTTTGATTATATGCCAGAGATGATATTTTGTGAGGTGAACATTAATGAGTATGAGGATGATTAGTGAAGTAGACCATGTAACATTCACCAGCGCATAGATATAAGCAGCAGTACCATATCCAAAATTAAGTAAAGCGATTTAATCTATCAGCATCACAGCAATATCCGTTCGCTTCGCTTACAGGTCGTCAGAAGTTTTTTGTTAAAAGCTGATTATGTTTAAGCGTATTTATGAGTTGACGGGAGTTTCAGAGCATGCAGTGAAGTGTTAATCAGTCTCTGGTAAAAGGTGCCAGCAGAGTATGATAAAATTATATCGGAGGCATTATCAACTCATGCACTCAGTTCCTCAGGAATGTCAACGCCGCCGTCGGAATCCATGGGTTAAATATGTCAGGATAATCCAGCCATTTGACAAGAGATTTTCAACCTTTGGTTGAAAGGAACACGAATTGGTTGATTTCCTGTAATTCTTGCGTGTAAAAATGTTTTTTGATGGGTTCTCCTGAGGCATCTTTAAGCGTGTACATGACCGGCATTGTTTTCTTGACTGTTTCCACTACAATGATTTCCTCGGTCCAGTTGGGTTTGTATGCTTTTTTGAATGAGTTTTTCTATCTGTTGATTCTCATGCGGTCATCTTCCCTTAAATTTTTGTCTACAACTAAGGCGTCTGTGACCTCCTCTTTTCGATCATGGTCACCCTATGGGGTTACTGATGAAGCTTCTGTTGGAGACATTTTAATGCTTCGATGCCATGCTATACTAGTCAACGATCTCTGATAAAAAATTAAGTATCTGTTGGTGTCATCTCTTGTGAATCTTTTCCACTTGCGAGCTTTTATAATCTTCCACGTGTAGTTCCAGGAAGCTAATGTCTTCGTCAAATACCGAATAATACTGGAAGAAGAGTTTCAACAATACCAGTTAATAGTGGTGCAATTAATCCCCCTTGTTTTAAATGTGATAACGCAGACAATTTGATAACAAGTCCTTTGTGAGCAGTGCATGTTTCCTCACATAGGTGGCCTGTCCGTGATCAGCATAATCTTTTCAGGTCCTGATAATACTGCCGATCTAAGTTTAATGGATATCGGTCTTTTATGGTGAGCTGCCGCAGCAATTTTTTTTCTGCTGCCTTTACAGCGTTAATTTTACTGGTACAATATAATTTTACTATTTATTACTTCAGATACTATTATTTTCGTACGTCTTATGTTATTATGGTCAACAGATGAGGTGGTGAATACCGTTTCCAACGACTGCTTTTTGTGTTGCTCCAATGACTGCTCCAAAAGCTTCAGCAAGACCCAGTGGAAAGATTACCGCGCTTAATAATTTAGTAACCAATGTTTTGACAAAACGGACTGTAGAGTTGGCAACAGAACTCAGTCCAGTCTTTTTAGATGATCGCATTTTTGCTCTGGTGACTTCGTCGTTGACTGCGTTGCTAAAACATTTTGATATAAAATATTTATTACACAACTGATCGTTGTATACACAATGACGTTCATGATTCCATCAAGCACATCCAAGTTCTTAAATCGATTGGATATCACTAACAAATAACATACATAATCCTCACCAGGATCAGCAAGTCCACTTGATCTAAATTCAGCTAGAGAATCTTTGAAAAGTTCTGAATGTGTTCAGAGGTATCTACATGAAGAATGGGACACAACGTGGTGAATTTCTATAGCAACACATGCGTACCAGTATCAGTATCTTGGTAATTTTCATGGCATCCATAAGTATCAGGTACGCAGTGAATAATTTATCGTGGCTGCAGCAAACTAACACCCCAATTCCCGTCCTAGATGGTGTCAGCATTAAATACTAATATGAATTAGAGATGAACATAAATGATTGAATATTTGCTTTGTTTCCAGTTTGATTTTCATGCTGTGCCGCTAACTAAAGGGCCATAAACACATGTCTGAGAAGCTCGCTACCTCGCTATCTGGATTAGTTGCCATTCTCCACGACGTGCTTGAGCGAATTGATGCATGTGAATTCCTTTTTTGTTCACAGTAAAGGGTTTTCGAATAGGTCAGCAGCCGAGGGTGTAATTTTAGATTTTCACAATATGAGCCACGTGACAATGAACTAACCATCTCATGGCTAAAATAATTGACCCTCAAGCGCTTGTTCTTTACTAAGCGTTTTCAAAGTACGTTGCAGTCGTTCTCCGGTCGTTTCGAGATACTACTCTTTCTCTTTAGTTTGATCTAGTTTGCTGACTCTGGTTAGTGTGTCCCGTGCGACTTTGCTGTGATACTCTCGCTGTTTCTCGAGATTTGTCAGCTTTTTCAGGAGTATGGTCTATTGAGCAGCACTTATTTGCTGCTGTTGGCTAATGTCTTTGTGACCGGTTGGAGAAGTTTCTGTGCGACATCATGTTGATCATGGATCATTAGGTGTTATTGATCCACTTTATCCTAGATGTCTTTTTGACGTAACCACGCCCGTTGATGACAAATGCTCTTGGCACTGGCGATCTTTTCAAGCGATATTGTTTTATACTGTCGACAATAGATAACTTGATGTTGGAAAGTAAAATTCATCAAAGCCTTTTCGGTATCCTTCAGGCATTTTTTTTGACATCGCGATAATATGTCAGGAATTCATGTTTAGAACCGGATGTCGTGGCAGAGTAAATGTGAAAAGCATATCAATCCGCAAGATGCAAAAGTCAGAAATCAGTGCCTCATCACTGGACGTTATCGCGGTGCTTCTCACATCCAAAGAAACATCCATTTCAAAGATTCATACTTCATTCCAGTCATAGTTCATAATTTAAGAAGGTATGACGAACACTTATCATCAAAGCGTTATTAAACGACACGCAAGTAAAAGAACTCATAACATTGGTGGGAATGAAAATCACATTTATTCCCAATAACGTTGAAAAGTATATCTCGTTCTCGATCAACGCAATCTTTTGATTATAGTCTGGATTTATCTACATGAAGTGACTTGCATCGGTTTCCAGTAGCGTCTGCCAATTTAATGTTTTGAATTGTGTTGACATCGGCATGCGTGTTTCTTTTCTGTTATTGAATGATTCAGATCACAATGTGGGAAAATTAATAAGCCTTTCCATTGCAATTATCAAAAACATGCTGTGGAATTTAATGTTTATTTCATTTTGAGTGCAGTAAGGAGGATGTAGCAAAACTTGGAATATACTCGAAATTACAGTACAATTTCAAAATGTGTAATCAATCTTGAGAACCCATGACATGGCTCATCTAATTCAGATTTACAGACCTTCGAAAATATATTTTTTTAGGAAATTCAGGATGTAAAATTGTAAGTATATTTTTGGCCCTTTTTATTAACAGCTAAAAAAGACAGTTTATGTGTATAACTTGCATTTTATTGTGAAGAACCTGTATAGCGTCAATATATAGTTAAATTTGAAACATTGTATCAAAAAAGTAAACGCGGAATGTGCCAAAGCAGTTTATTTGTGTCAGTCTATGAAACATTTGCTGGTATGTGGCCGTTGATGAAATATATGCTTTAGTTTATTAAAAAAAAATTGATTACGTTAGAAAATAGTTAATTTGCACGTGGGATAAAGTTTGAAGGTGTTCAATATCGGTGAATATTGCACGATTCTGACAATGTAAAGTTAACGGAGAAAACAGATGAGCATATAATAACATATGGTTATAAATCTGTATGCCTGAAAATGTTATGCTACATACTGTGTGCTCAGAGCTATACAATCGATGATTACCATTGTAAAAGAAATGGTCTTGATATGCAAGAATGAAAGGACTTGTACATATACAAGTTGTTCTTCAGAACACACACACACACACACACACACACACACACACACACGAACCTACTTCGTGATGTTATATGGAACTACGCGTGCGGACGACAAAGTGTTCGATCAATATGATATGAAGTCATGCTGTTTAACAGGACTCAATAGTCGTATATACCAACATGCATGCACAGGAGGTGACTGAATGAACCATGTATAAGATCGCTGACCTTTACTTGTCCCACTAGAACAGTAGAAATAGAGAAATGTACTAGAGGTCTACATTACACACAACCTTCATATAAAAGGGAATTAAGGTACCGTTATTGAGACATACACGGTAGCTGCGGAAATATCCAATAGAAGGTAATACCAGTAGGGAAAAGGGCACAGAGACAGCCCTACAAGTAATTACATTAAGATAACGCCCGGACGCCATGATAGCCTGGGATAAAGGCTCGCCAGTATGTACTAGTTAGTAAGGAAATTACACATATATAGATGTCTTATGAGCCATAAAGACTTAAATGTATCAAATACGAATAGCGCGAACGGACTATGAAGTCGCTTAGGTTCCATGCGGTGTTAAGAATCTTCCCAATTCACCCGAATCCACATACAAGCACCTCGATGTGTGACAACGATAAAAATGTGAAAAATTGTAAAGGTAGAACCTTGTCATGATGGAAGGATAGAAAACGATGGAAATTTAGATGGAATATACTTTCAATAAATGTGAAAAAGCTCTTCCAACTTGAAAAGACATAACTTCCACGTAGCCTCTGGCTTTTGCTAAGTGTCTCCTGACGAAAGTGTGTTGAAGGCATGAGCGGAAACAATAACTAACATATCTTTAGGTGGCATAATCCAGTTTCATAAATTGGCCCCTGGCAAATTTCTTAACTTAAAGCTAAGGTGTGATTTTTTTCAGCTATCATTTTTTTTACTATTGTTTACTAATTAAATATATGGATATATTTGTGACTAGGTCTTTCCGGCTTGTGTTGTTCATAAAATTAATGTCAGGCATGTAAACCTTCCAAAGTTACTCTGCAATATGTTGTTAGTGAGATACTAATGGTCGGCTAGGAAGAAGAGAGCCTTCCATAGTGGTAAACACATGGTTTGGGGGCAAGCAAAATTTCTCAGATACAGTTTTGATGACAACTATTTTCAATTGCATCAGCCTGCTCAGTACAGTTTTGCAAAATTATCCTCTATGAAAAGGGCTTGTGTTTACACTGTGAGCATCAAATGGTGTCAAAAATGACCTTCAAGCATGAAAATTGTAAGTATAAATTTGGGGTTTGGGTGCATAAACTTCTTAAGATATGAACTGCCCTTGATTTATCTGGTTACATGGATAATATTCTTATGCTTTGTTTTAATATAGGTATCCAAAAATATTAACCTTTCTTATCTCACTCGTGTATTTGATTTTTTTAATGATGTCGCTGATGGCGGCATTTAATTTGTACATTTGTTTTTATGGGGATATCACTCTGCCCGACAACCAATAGTTTGGCAGACAACTTTTAGCTCCCTTGAGTTAAAACTAGTATCTGGAGGGCTGGATTTCCAAAATAGGGTTAATCTCGTAAGGTATTATGATTGGATAAAGTATTTGAAGAGGAAACAGTTATTCCTGTACATACCATAAACCATGTTTGGGCAATGTTTTGAAACGTGTGTTAAAAATTCAGTGATGTATCGTTGAGAGACCGATTCATATTGATAATGTTTAATTTTCATTACAACTATAAGCAAAATTTAGAACAGTTCAACATACGTGACGTTATCCATATTGTGCTTATGCACACTTTGAATGTATTTGCCGTTTAGTTTGTGTATTATTTATGAAGGTACAAGAATGTCTTATCAAACCATCAAAACCTCAAATCTATGCAGGAGTGCTTTATAGTCTAACGTCATTAATCCCTTAACAAATATAGCCATGAATTAATACTCAGAACAAACTGATAATCAGATAAATATTTTGATTTAAGTCGTTTTAATTTTATGCTTAGATCAGGACAGCACTAAGGGGTGGTCGGATAAAATGAAGTAGTGCAAAATTATAATGTACTACATTTGCCACAAACATACCATAATCGAACTTATTAATTATGATTTTATTAATGTACCCATCTGTAGATATATATACGGGGCCCCAAATAGCCGAGTGGTCTAAAGCGCTGTCCGTTACGGATCACTGCCATCTCACCTCTATCTGCGTGGGTTGGAGTCTAAGATTCGGCGAATGTGGATATGTGAGAGAGCTTGCCAGTAGCTTCTCGTGAGTCGGTGGTTCTTTCCGTTGATTTCCCAGTTTCTTCCTCCACCATTATTACTGGCCGCCATGTATAGCCTTTCCTGTGCTGAAAAATGACGTTAAACCCCACAACAACAAACATATATACACACAATCATATATATATATATATATATATATATATATATATATATATATATATATATATATATATATATATATATATATATATACACACACACACACACACACACACACACACATACACACACATGGGTACATTGGTAGAAGAGACATATTGAGGATACATAAAGTCAATACCTTGCATGTATGAAATCAGCCCAACCCAATCGAAATAGAATGATTTTGCATGAATAAACGAGGTTTTTTTTTTCACGATTAAGTCACTTAAGTCAAAAGCAATCTTCATGCAAATTGTCACATTTCATGTAAATTGTCACAGTTTATGTAACATTTCACATTCAAATGAAAACATTTACATGGCGAGCATGAACATGCGAAATCATTTCAATTACACCTTAAATTATAAAAAAGAACAACATAATTCTAAAATACTTTTTTGTCTTTGCCACTAAACCGATGTAATGAAATCTGGTAGATTTTTTATAAAAAGTTTTTACATGTGTTTCTTACATGGCAAGATACGTGCGTATGTGTTTTACAGGCACATAATAAATTTTGTTTCTTACCTTTTTTATTTCACAGTGACATTCATTAAGAAGCGAACTTTTGGGTCCTCTAAACATATTGGCCTACTGACGGCAAATGGCGCCCAGGGCGACGATGAAGGCGCAAAGGGGTTGTTGGGCCCTAAGACTTCTGGCGCCCAGGGCATCACTTTGCTTTTGCCATTTCTGACAACATATGGAATTCTTATGAGAGGTAGATATAACATAATGGTTGAAAAATAACCCAGTAATTTTAACTTTAAAATTACACACACGATTTCTCATATTCATAAAATATTAGTACAGAAATTCTATAAAGCTTAGAAAATCATTAACTTTCCCTCAGAATTGAAAGAAAACTATTTGCCAAACAATACAAAAAATAAAGACTTTTTTAAAATACTCATGCAAGCTTAAAATGATGTGACAGTCTCCAATGATTTCAACCAATTATATGTTCTTAAAACATACTGAGAATCGTCCGCTTGAGTTCAAGTTGATATATTTACTAAATCGGGACCTAATACAGCCACATATACAATGCAAACAATTTATTAAATGGCGCCTTTTAACGTTCATGCTGAATATAAAAAATTCAACCTCAAAATGTTCTCACATTATGAATTTATCTGACAAAGTTTATGTTTAAACTCTTTCAAGAGACATTTTCCAAAAATTGATTCGCAGCAAAAGCTAAATTATGATAGAGTGATTGGTTAGTACCTCGGATTGACTTTCATTGTTTATAAAAATGCAATTACAAGTTTGGAATCAAACGCTAATTTGAATAATTATGACTGGTTACTTAAGTTAAATGAGCAGTCACTCATTTGAGGAAGTGACAGGAAGTGAAGTGATTACATATTTAGAATACAACCACAACATACTTTTTGCGTTAGGCACGAATATTATAAATTCAATAGGTATACATGTTTCTGTTATGCTCATTTATAGAGATATATTCTCAAGTTTTCGTTATTCAGTTTCTAAGTGATTATTTAATCATGTATAAAGATGTTCAAATATATTCTATAGTAGGTTAACAGCCAAATCATATTGCTGTTTAAATTAAATGAACACTAATGAATATACAAGCCCGATCTCACTAATTTAGCATATACAAAACTATCAAACTTTGTGTATATTATCATTTTAGCATACCAGTTCTAGTGTCTTTGATTGTAAAAGCCCTATAAATACGTTCATGTATTTACTTCCTTAATAATCAATACATATACTTATTACTGAATCTTTGTCAAACGGTGTTAATTGAAGGGTAGTTTATCGTAGATTTCTTCTTATCAAATCAACGCTGCATTAATGATACCAAAACAAAGTGCACTGAATTATGAATATCTGAAAAATGCATAGCTTTGAAGACAATCAAACTCGGAATATTATGTAACATAATAATGCTTCGAAAGTTTTTATAACTTTACGCATTATTTTAATATCATTAGCAATCAATTAGCTAATGAATGTGGATCTGGACGACTAGATATGAGTGCAAGACCCTGTAATCTTACTTGTTAGGACTGGTTTATCATTGTGTTTTTGTGACGTCAGCTCTTTTCAAACAACAGTTTGTTTTGTATTTAAAACACCCCCCCCAAAAAAAAAAAAAATGCTGTACTGATTTGGTATATGTGTAATGTAGGTAGAAGCTTATTATGTAAGAATATCTATATTACACAGCTTACTGTGTGCATATTGTTGCCGAAACACTAGGTTAAGACCTGACCTCTTGCGATTCAAATTCTTTGTTCCTGTCCCGACACATAGGAGATTGTACATTAACTATAATTTTCTTAAGTGTTTAAAAAAATAAAAATATATTTTCTTTTCCTACGTTAATGATGGATATATTTCATAGTGTAGTACCAAAAACATTATATTTTAGCAAAGCCACTCATTAAAATAGTTTCTGGCACAGTAAAATGAAATATGTCCATTAATAAAGTAGGTAAAGAACATTTCTTTTTATTATATATCAAATGTGTTCCAGAATCGAAGATAAAAGATTAAACATATTCCTCTGAACAACACGCTCACTCAATCTCTTTGCGTAAATTCATAGCCTGAACATGTACATATACATTAATTTGGAATGCGGTACGATTACCTTGACCAGATCTGTCGCAGTATATTTTTGGTCGATTTGCTAATTATTTGACCCTATCTTAAAACAATGCAAGTCAGATTCACCAATGAATCAGAGCGGGTTTATTTGTGGTCAAGTAGGGGAATTAACTTGGGAGATAAGAACGGCGTCTGGTCTTATTTCTTGATCAAAGTTTAATTTTCATAAATGAAATGTAAGGCAGATTCTGTTTATTTGTTCTAGGTCACAAAGTACTCATTTCCAATGCTGCATATAAAATTATTGTGTGCACACGTGTCGCATGGCATGGCATGGTTCGAACTACAGAAAATATAAGGATATCCTTTTAACATATGAAAATATATGAATGAAACATTAATGAAAATTATTTTGCCAATACGTCTCTATGTTTCTCATATATATATATATATATATATATATATATATATATATATATATATATATATATATATATATATATATATATATATATATATATATATATATATATATATATATATATATATATATATATATATATAATGAAATGTCTCTGTAATGATGTTTCTTTTACAGTACAGCTCTAAATTTGATATCTTATGATTTTCATCAATCCCACATAACAAAAATTACAACGGGGAAGGGGGAGGGGATTTAAAACCCTCCTTAATTGATTTAGCATTCGTTAGATAGGGAATGATCTCGCACGGTGTTATTGCCCAGTGTGGATGGATAGATGGAACGTTACAGATAGCTGAACAAATTATTAAAAGAAAATAAAACGTGCCTCTTTCAATAAATAAAAATATAAAATTTAATTAATTAATATATAACCAAAAGAAAATAACGTTTTATCCAACAGACTTACTAAATTAAATGTACTCAATTAATGCATAACCAAAATTCACTTTCCAAACAATTAATGCATAACTAAAATTTACTTTCCAGGATTTAGTCGCAGTGTTCCATTTACATCATATTATGAGTGTAGAATTTTGAGCACGATTCACAAGCTTTGATATCATCACATGACATGTCTCCTCTTGACTTATTTCTGCGTTTAACGCGTTAGTAGTAGGGGAAAGTAAGAATCCGAGCTCAACAACCCCTTTCCCCACCCCTCCAGACCTCCAAACAAATACAAAATACCTAGGCAACGTAATAGAACACCTGTTGCAATCAATAATTGCGCTAAGAATCCGAGCTCAACAACCCCTTTCCCCACCCCTCCAGACCTCCAAACAAATACAAAATACCTAGGCAACGTAATAGAACACCTGTTGCAATCAATAATTGCGCTAAGAATCCGAGCTCAAGAACCCCTCTCCCACCCCTCCAGACCTCCAAACAAATACAAAATACCTAGGTAACGTAATAGAACACCTGTTGCAATCAATAATTGCGCTAAGAATCCGAGCTCAACAACCCCTCTAGACCTCCAAACAAATACAATAGAACACCTGTTGCAAAATACCTAGGTAACAGGTAAAATTTAATTACGTGATCTTCCAGAATAAGCAAAATGATGTGTCAGACTCAATCTTCCAAATCATTACGATTTAGCAGAGCGTGGCGATTGTGGACTAAATTACGCATTAGAATTCCAGTAAGGTAAGTGGTATTATATAAAATTTTATGTTATATCATACTTCTTTTGATAATCTTTCTCATATTTGCTGATCCTCATGGGTAGAATATCTGTTAACATGTTGTCAATAATACGAAATTCACGTATTAAATCGTCCATACTATATTTTACTCCTCGTAGGTAAGATCTTATTTGATCAAGTAGTTTTTTGTAAGTTATAATTGATGTTAAGCAGCCGTGCTTTTTTATCAAAATTTTAGGTTCAACTTTTTTACAAGCTGCTGTAAGAGAAACACCAACACCGGATATGATTAACAAAAACGGGTTTAATGATATACCACTTGAAATTATGCCAGAACTAGTCATTAACAAGGGTAGATATGATATTACTCGAAGTATTTTGTTATAATATTTGTAACATTTTTTAACGCACCAAAGTTTTTTTATGATAATATTTGTAGTATTGTATTAGTGCGTCAACATCCTGTCCTGGAATATCTTTTGAAATATGATTGAAATCAACTATACTTTTTTTCATTATAATATTTGTTCACATAATCTCAGGCTTGATTAAGTAACTAGTTGAGGTGTTTCAGCCACAAATTCCAGACAATACCAATATGACGCAGCAGTTAATTTTTTGTCATCAGCTATTAGCATAAATGTTTCTTCAACATCTTTGTTTAACACAATAGACACGGTTCCAGAGAAATTATCAGTCGAGTAACGCCATGGAAATAAGGTAAATATATTAAACTTTGCACTGCTAAACACGGACAATCTATACACACCAGTGACCTCTGCAGTATGTTTGAGAGTGTTATTTTGCGGCGACCAAGTAGACATTCCAGAAGCAACAGTATAGACAATATTTTTAATCTGCTTGTGAGGAAATTTAATCATACTTGTTTTCGCAACAATACTAGGAATTCCACTAATAATATCGTTGAGTTTTGTGTTAATATTATCGAGTGTAATATCAACAGATGGCGGACTTCCAAAAAATTCGTTATTGGTTTTGTTTATGTTTCTGCGAAAATTTAAAAACGTGGTGATGTGATTAGTAAAATCAGTTTTGAACTTGGTGATTTGATTGTTGATATCATCAACATATTTCTTTGTTACAGCATCAAAATCAGATTCTGGTGTTCTAAGATTATTGATGCCATTATTATTCATGTTGAGAAATGCATGCATTATACCGCCATGCACTGACACGTACTTCGATTCCTGATCATCAACATATTTCTTAGTAGCAGCGTCATTATCCTCAGTTGGGTTTCCAAGGTATGTGATCTTGTTCTGGTTCATAATAATGTTTCCCGTAAATAAATCACCTGCTTTTCTAACATAATCGTTAACTGACCTACCCGAATCTTCTATCTTACCTTGATTATTAAAAGTAACAATATTATTAGCAACTGCAGTAGGATTTCGTACTAGTACATCTGATAGTTGTACATTACTCGTCTTTAATCGTCCTTGTTTGTCCTGGAAAACTACAACTTCATTTGGATCTACACTTGCAACGTTTAACAAATTGTTGATTTCATTTTTGAGCTTATCAAGAGTCGCATACTTGGATAAGTCACCCTGGTAACCTTCTGTTAATAAATCTACTGCTAATGTTCCAAATTTTGTATAGTAGCTCATTATACATACCGTTCTATACAAAATTGTTGGTTTAATATAACATAAAATTATACGATGGCGAAGATAATAAACTTTGACACCGAGCGATTGGTGAAGCATAAACATAACAATGAACTTCCAGACTGTCATTATCTTATAGTTGGGAGAACTGGATCTGGTAAAACAAATTTGTTATTAAATCTTTTACTCAATAATAACTTTAACTATGATAAGGTGTATATTTACACCATCAACCCCCAACAAGACAAATACAAATTATTAAACGAGTATAATGATAAACTTCGTGATGAACTTGGCATTGGTGATGATATATTTTTGATAAAACAACCAGAAGAACTCGTTCCAGTGAACGAACTCGATTCGTCAGAGCATAAGATAATCGTCTTTGATGATATTCCGCTAAACAATGAGGAGATGAACAAGATTAGATCATATTTTTCACTATCACGTAATAAAAGATGTAATTCTGTTTATCTTGCCCAAGGTTTTTATAATGTTGATAGGTTTATTAGGCGAAATACGGGTTGTTTCATATTATTTCCCGGACTAGATAATGTGGATGTGAGAAATATTGCAAACGAACAATGGGGTGATGTTACAAAAGATAAATTTATTGAATTATATCATCGAGCAACTAAAGATAGATATAGTTTCTTTTTATTTGACAAGCTAGCGCGTGATCCAACCAAGATGTTTCATTGTTGCCTTGAGACGTTTCTATGATATAATTTTGTAAAGCGTATAAAAATAATGGACAAACATCAACAGAAAATCGAATTACTAAAAAATTTTCTCGAAACTCGAGCGGCTTTTAAGAAAAAGGTGGAAGAAGCTCGACGTGGACAAGTTCAAGCAGAAGAAGAAAGAACCATTTTTGTCAAACCTGTTACTGAGGCGATGCTTGGCAAGCAGCCAGAAATACAAACATTATCTCCAGAAGAACTAGCAAAAATGAAAGAAAAAGGTTTGTTTGGTTTACTTGGAGAAAGATCAAAAGAAGAAACTGTAAAAATTGTAAACGAACTTGTAAGAAACATTGCTGATCCTGCTGCACGACAAGCTGAGTTTGACAGGCTAATGAACAATCCTCTGAACTTCAACACGCAATAACAAGATTGACGGTTAATCCCGATGAGATAAGAAGTATGATGGAAAAATTGTCAGAACAAACTGAGGAATTAGCTGAGAAACAACAAACGTTACAAGAAAGTATGATAAAAATGGTACCTTTTGGAGAATCTATAAAAATTTACAGAAGACAAGCTAGGTTTAAAATAGAAGATGTTGAGTATGAAGAGTTTATGAAAAAATATGATATCACTAATATTAATAGTATTCGAGATTGGCCAAAAGAAAACTATGATAATTTGATGGAAAAATTAGAAAGAATTGTAGAAGATGGCTCACGTGCTGATGATGATATTAAAGATGAAAAAGATGAAAGAAATATTCCAACATTACTCAATTATATTAGAGAAGGAATTATTGCTGAGGTTTTTCATAAAACATCAATACAATATCGAAATAAACCAGGAGGTTATAGTAAAGGTTGGGATTTTAAAAGACTACTCCAACAATATGAAAAAAAGCGAGATAAAAGATTACCGGAAGAAAGAACTGGAGGTGGAGTTAAAGTTTTTACATCAAACGCAGACATAGTCGATAGGCTAATGCTGTTGATATTCTCTAAAGAAGCTGGTAATGAAAGTGTAGAGATTGATAACGAAATTATTGATATACTTGATCATCTAAGATCGAGTGGATTACTAACATCATCCGAGTACGAAATTTTACACCGCGATCTTATCTAAAATATTAGTATAATGAAAACAACATTATTGCTTGATTCATCACAAATAACAGGAAACAGCGCGAATTTTACAGTAAATTACAACCCACCAATAGAACTAGATCCTGCAAAACAGTATGAGATTGGATTAATTTCTTGTACTTGTTGGAACGCCATGCCGAATATTAAAACTGGGATTAATGATGAAATTTTAATCGTTAATGTTAAACAATCTCCAACATCACAAAAAGAGTTTATTGATATACAATACAAACTACAGATTCCACAAGGAGCTTATAACATTACTGATCTAAACAGAACAATAAAAGAGCTTCTAACAAAAGCTGGTGGGAATGCTGATAATTTCGAATTAGCGGCGAATTATAACACCTTACGAGCTAGGATAACAGTGAAAAGAAATATGAAAGTCATCTTTGAAGAAAGAAGTTTTGGAAAGATGTTAGGTTTTACTAGAGTTTTATACTATACCACCGGTGAAGATAAATCTTTGACATTTGATGGAGAACTACCAGTAGATATCACAGAAGTAAATACAATACTCATCAATTGCTCTATCGCATCTGGATCTTATACGTCAAAAGGCAACCGCGGGCAAACGATCTACAGTTTCTCACCAGAAGTCCCACCAGGTTCTCTCATGCAAATCAATCCGCGACAGATTATCTACTATCCAATAACACCTGAGAATCAAATTACAAGCATTACAATGCAACTCACAGACCAATCTGGACGACAAATAGACGTGAACAACGAGATAGTCACGTATTACTTACACCTACGCACTGCCTAGGAATGTGATTTTGTGTACATAATTTTATAAAATGAGACGAAGAAAAGTTTATCGAAGAAAAATAGTAGGTGGATTTTTTGGAAATATATTTACAACAATTGCAGAGAATATTCCAGGAATCGCGCGTAAAGTAGCGCCCATTGCACTTGACGCCGGTAAAGCTTTCGCTACAGGGGCGGAATCTTCAGCAGGCACTGCAGTAGGGCAAAAGATTGCTGATAAGATTAAAGGACCTTCCCCGTCAGAAATAAAACGAGTAATATCAGATATTGCGCCAACAGAAGAAACAAAACGAGCTATGATAGCTACAACAAAAAAATTATTGTCGCCGAGTGGTGAAGAAATAGTACGTAAACTTGTAAAGAAAACAAAACCGATGACCCCTGCTGCCTTTTAATTTTGTGTAACGATTATAAAATAAATGTCAGCTAAAAACTATCTCGACTTTGCAGAAGAAATTGATACTGACGATGCTGTAACAGAATTAGAGTATGTCGAGTATCTCGATGAGAACTCGAACGAACCGAATAAAACTGGAGTTAGAACTTTTAACACAAGAGACGAGGACGTGTTTCTACTACCCCATAAGGCAATGTTAGAAGTGCGTGGCCGAATATTAACTGAAGCAGGTGTTGATATTGCAGCTAATGTAGAAATCGCTCTCGTCAATAATGGTTGGAGCTTGTTTAAGAGTGCACGATACCAACTGGCCAATCAAACCGTAGAAGATATTTCGATGCACTTACCCATAGCGAGTACAATACTAAACATCGTTTCGTTTAGCGATGACTATTCCAGATCAGTTGCTACAAATATGATGTGGTTCAAAGATACTGGACTAGGGACAACTGTGTCGAACGAGTTTAAAACTGGAGAGCTAGCTGATGCTGATGTTGCAAACAGACTTATTCTAACCCCAGCTGGAGCTGATGCCGCTGCACAACATACTGTTCCAGCATTAACCGCAGATGCAGCTGGTGGTACTATAGTAGCGAATGCAATAAGAAGCGCAATTAAAAATCTACGACGATTAAATTTTAACGAGGGATTTACCAAACGAAAAGCATTTGCCGCAGAATCTCGCCAAATAACGATGATGCTGCCGTTAAGTACAATCTTTGGATTTTGCCGTGATTATAACAAAGTGTTTCGAGGAATAAAACATACGCTTATATTAGATCGAGCTGATCAAAACGATTGCATAATGCGTGCTGTTGGAGTGGATGCGGGACAGTTTTCTATTACAAGATTAGCACTGTGGATGCCAAGGTTGTTCCTTCATTAGCTAAAATGATGGAGCTCGAATCTTTACTAGCCACCTTTACAAAAAAGATACACTTCCAACAGAACAGGATTTATCAAACAGCCATTCCTAACGCGACTGATTACACATGGCGTGTAACGACCACGCCCAGCGAACAACTACCGCGACACTTGTTCGTCGTATTTCAACGACAAGCACGTCGTAACAATCAGGAAATAAACAACTCCGTATTCGATAACCCAGACGTTAGACGAATATTTGTGAGAGTAAATTCCAAACAGTATCCTGAACGTGCAAGCGAATGTAATTTTGCCGTAGACGCCAACAGAAACATCTCTCGGCCGTACATGTATCTTATGGAAGCAATGCAAAAATATCAGAACGCGGACAGTGGATCTCAAATATCAATAGAAGAGTTTCGAACGCTCTATCCCATCTTTTACTTTGACGTATCAAAACATTTGGAGCGTGTTGTGGGATCGACTGCAGATATTGAGGTCACGTGGACACTGGGCGATGTGCCAGGTGAACAGTATAACGTATACGCGCTATTGGTTAGTGATCGATTTCTGACCATCGATTCAATCAAAGGAAGAATGACAGTACAAGTTTAATCTAACAACTTGGATATAACATTATGAAAACCAAATACACAACTCGAGAAATACACCTAACATCTGGTCAAGTTGAAAAATTATCAGCAGCTGTTGCTAAACGCAGCTCTGTTTCTTTGATGATCTCTCCGGAAACTTCAAATAAAATTGCAGTAAAAGTCATGCTAACGCAACAACAAATCAATAAACTCGATCGCAACAAACCTTTTGTGCTGAAATTATCTGTTTCTCAGGTAACTGCAATGTCAAAAGAAGGTGGATTTTTTGGACCAGCGTTATCAATAATAGCTAGCAAAGTTTTACCAGTACTTGGTACACTTGGACTTGCGGCTGCGTCAGGAGCAGTCTCTGGCGCAACGAAGAAAGCAGTCGAAGGTCGTGGTATCAAACAAATCTATCGTTAATTTTATGTAACAGTATAAAATAAAATGCCAACGAAAAAGTCGCCGAAAATGCCAACGAAGAAGTCGCCGAAAATGTAAACGAAAAAGTCGCCGAAAAAAACAAAATCATCGAAGAAAAAGACAACAACAAAACGCAAACAAACAAAACAAGGAGGAATTATTCCTTTCGCTCCACTTTTGGCGGGACTAGCGGGAAGTCTGCTGCCAAACTTACTAGGAATCGGACGCGGATTAACTCTACCAGGGACCAGACGTTATTGAGCAATTTTGACATCATTGAAAAATTGAAGGACGTTGTTGGATTTCGAGGAGTATTTTCCAAAGATGAACTCGATGACGTACCAACAGGCGGTTCTTGTGTTGTAAATATTGAAAACTTCAATGATGGCTCTGGCACCCACTGGGTTGCTGTCCACGATAACAATTATTTTGATTCGTTCGGACTTCCTCCAAGCGATCTCATAAAAAAATATATTTTTAAAAAATTTGATAAAATAAATTATTCGTCTAATCAACTACAGCCGATTGGAACATCAGCTTGTGGTTATTATTGTATCATGTTTGTCAGACAAATGCACCAGAGTAAAAGCTCTGGGAGTAAAAACTTTTTAAAGTTTATTTTACAATTTGATGAGCATCCTTCTCATGCGAATGATAATATTGCAATCAATTTTATCTAAACTCCTTGATATAATAATGTCAACATACTGTCTCAAATGCAAAACTAAAACAGAGAACAAGGATGAGATGACGGAAAAAACGAAAAATAATAGAACAATGTTAAACAGTATTTGTGCAATCTGTGGTAGAAAGAAAAGTATGTTTTTGAAAAAACAAGTAGGATCTAGCGTTGATAGAGTTATCTTGATCGACGATTAATCTTATGAAACAAAATAAAATAAAATGAAATGCAATTGTGATTGTGACAAAGATCTTTGCATAGAACAAGATAAAATCATTACGTACTGTCAACGTTGTAACAACAGAGAAATAATAGGGTTAGGTATAGATATATATAAACTAATTGGTAAATTACCAAAACCAAAAGGCGGTTGGACCTTGCCAGGTCATCGGTATACAGGTCCTTACAATCCGCTAGATCAACAACTAGATGAAAACGACAATCCATTGCCAGGACAAGAGGATGCAATAGCAATGCGTCACGATATCTGTTATCGTGATCATGAAAACTCGAAAGCAGATTGTGATAAAGTAATGTTAGACGAATTACATGATATGGAGCCAACAAATCTACGAGAACGTTTTGATAGAAGATTTGTTCAGGGAATGATAGGAGCAAAATATAAACTTGGACTCGGAAAAGAATTATACGATGATCTTGCAGTCGAACTACACAGACCTAAAAAAAAAAGTTTCCGAGACGTAAAGTTGTTGCAAACGCTGTAGATGATATCTGGGCAATAGATTTGGTAGATGTATCTAATATGGCTCAGTTTAACGATAATAAGAAATATTTGTTTAATGTCACAGATGTTTTCAGCAAATACGCTTTTAGTGTGCCAGTTTCAGATAAAACAGGAACGTCAATCACTGATGCGCTTAAACAAATAATAACGAGTACCGAAAGAAAACCAAACAAATCTGGACTGATCATGGAGCCGAGTTTTTTAACAAAAAGTTTGAACAGTTTCTAGAACAAAATAATATAAAAAAAATACGTTACAGGAAACGAAGGCAAAAGCGTTGTTGTCGAGAGATTTAATCGCACGCTAAACGAAAAATTACATAAACATATGACAGCTAAAAACACCAACAGGTACATCGATGACCTTTCTCAAATCGTAGGCGAATATAATAACACGAAACATCGAACCATCAAAATGTCACCCAATGACGCTATCAAAAATCCAATATTAGCAAACGAAAACATGTACCGCAGACATAAATTTAAGGTCGGTGATAAAGTTAGAATCTCTTTGACTAAAAAGATATTTGAAAAAGGATTTACTCCAAACTGGAGCGAAGAAGTATTTGTTGTTGATAAAGTACTCTTAACAATACCTGTAACGTACGCGTTAAAAGATCTGGCAGGGGAACCTATCGTAGGTAGTTTTTACGAACAAGAACTACAAAAAACTGAACAAGATGTTTTCGTTATCGAAAAAGTGATTAGGAAAAAAGGAGATAAAAGTTTAGTCAAATGGCGTGGGTATAGTGATAAATTTAACAGCTGGATTCCAACCCGGTCGATTTTATCGACTGTGAAATAATGCTATTATAAATTTCCTCATACTTTCGTTTGATAGATTTGTATTTTACTGGTTTACATAATGATATTAGATATTGTCTGCGATCGTCAGAGATCGTCATTAGATTAAAAATCTTGACAAATATGAAATCGAATTTGATATTTTTCTGTCGGTCTGGAATTTTAATGTTTAAAAAAGGTCTGATTAACTGCAAAAATACCTGCTGTTCGGTAACGGTAAAATTAAATTTTATAATTTTTTTTAGCAATGTGATACTTGACATTATATTTTCCAGTGGTTGGTCTGCTATAATTAGATCTGTCAGTAACAGTGACTATTTCACCATCATCAGATTCGTTGTTATATAAAATATCATCTTCGTTATAACCAACAGATTTGTCTATCATATCATTAGAGATTGTGGAGACCTTATCTTCTTCGTATAGTTGAACGAGTCGTTTCATCATATCCATATTATAATATACTTTTTATCTAATTTGTTGTTATAAGATGACTGACAAGGTAAAATGTCACCAAAAAGTTAATAAACTACCACGAACTGACCGAAGCGGTAAGAAAATGCCTGTCAGGTTATAGTTCATATTCCGTTGACGTTATTGTAATGCAAGGTGATTCTCATAAAATATTACTAACAGAAGCAGAAAAAAATAAAATTAATGAAAGTGCAGTAACGACGCTAAAATTTGATTGCGATGATATTATAGCATTTGCTCATCATTGTTTGACTAAAACCGAATTACAAAATATTATTAATCATCATATCTAAAAATAATACTAGCATCATATTTGTTTGAAAAAGCTGATTTTGTTGCTCCATCAGCTACAAATTTTACTGCTCTGGGATTTATATTATAATATTTCGCCGCAGCTGTAATTGATTTGAACTTGATCTCCTCATCCGTTTCAAGGTTTAACGAAATAACAGGTTTTATTGGGCATCTAAAATTAATACCACCACCTCGTCCTTTTCTCACATTTTCCTGTTGGGTCACTAGCTCCAGATTTTCCAATCGATTGTCTGTTTTTACATTATTGATATGATTAATAACCAGACCATTGGGTATAGATCCGTTGAACACCTCGTAAACAAACCTATGACCAGTATAACAAACTCGATCTGTCGATGTTCCTCTAACAGTTACTATAAGATATCCCATATTGTTCATAGAACTAAGAACTTTTTTAGTTTTTCTGTTTCTTATAATACCGCGATCGTTAGCCTCGTATAAATCAAAGACCGGATGCGGCTGAAACTCGTCTTGTAAGGATAAATTTTCAATATTATCATCAGTGACTTTACCGTTATATTGATATACTCGTTTCCCCTCTGGAATGTCATCGCAAAATAACGTGTAAATAAAATCTTTTCTAAACATCGTAATTCTTTCAGTATTATCTCCCTTTACACTAATCGTATAACCCGCTGGCGTTGCTTTACCAACAGATATTCCAGTAATGATATTAATAACCGAACCAAGTTCATTTCCAGCGTACAGGTTGTACTTCGGATAAACATGATATACCTCTTGCTCACGTGCGCTTGTCAGATTTACTGTCATTATATTATAGGTGATATTTTTTATCTCTAATTGTTGTTTAGCGCATGCACAGTGTGCGGTAAATTATCAATTAGATATTAGACTATAGTATAGCGATGTTGAAATTGCGTGATATAGCCAAGAAGAGACTTATTGGAGAACCTGTTAAAATAGCGACTGCTTTTGCAGGTTTTGATAATAGTTATCAGTTTGATAATCAAAATGTTTTAGTAAATTTTTCTGAAACAAATCTCTTTCATCTGCTACAGACGACTGTAAAACGTGAGCTTGAAAAACACAAGGGTCTAAGATTGTTAGTGCAATATCACGTTATATTTTCAAAACTACTTGTGACGGAAGAATCTACTAACAAGGAAATTGCAGACCCTTACATCAACGCAAAATCTATACGTGTTTTACTTGGTAGTGATCTTTTGTAACTATCTAATGAAATACACCAAGAAATTTGGAAAAAAATAGAAGAATTTACCGAATTAGGTTCGGGTTGGAAGTTTGAAATGATCAAGGAAATTTTGTTTCACACGATGAAATATGACGCATTACGCGGTAGTTCGTATATCGACCTGCCACCAAAAATAAAAAATAAACAGTGCTGTATAAACATAAAAAACGTCGATAGCAAATGTTTCCAATGGGCTGTTCTTTCCGCGCTATTTCCAGCAGAAAAAAATGCAGATCGTGTTGAGAAGTATATCAGTCACGTGTCAAGATTAAATTGTGCTGGTATTGACTTTCCAGTGGCAGAAAATCAAATACCAAAGTTTGAAAAGCAAAATAATGTTTCGATTAACGTTTTCGGATTAGATGAAAAAGAAAATGTCTATCCGAGGTATATTTCAGAAAAAGCTTCACAATCGACTATCAATTTACTGTTTTATAAAAATCATTACGTTTGGATCAAAAACTTTAACAGACTAGTTGGAAGACAGTATAATAAAAATAACAACAAAAAGTTCTTTTGTTATCGCTGCTTGCACGGTTGTAGAGACAATGAAACATTACAAAAGCATTTGCAGTACTGTAGTGACGTACAAAGAATAACAATGCCATCTAAAAAAGATAGCGTGTTACAGTTTGTCCATCATAATCATAAACTAAAAATTCCTTTCGTCATATACGTCGATTTCGAATGCTTACTTCAACCTGTACTTGGCGTAGAAAATGATCCTAACCAATCGAGTACAAGAAAAATTCAAAATCATGTTCCGTGCGGAGTAGCGTACAAGGTAGTTTGTTGCGCTGATTCGAGGTTATCTAAACCAATCCAACTCTATCGTGGTAAAAATCCAGCTGTCTGGCTTCTCAAGCAATTGATCAGCGAAGTTGATCATATAACTTATCGTTTGAAAAGAGTAACTCCAATGTTAAAATTAACACCTCAACAAGAATCTGATCACGAGCAAGCGAAAATTTGTTATATTTGTGAAAAAGCTTTTGATGATAACAAAAAAGTACGTGACCATTGCCATTTGACCAGACAGTATCGTGGAGCGGCTCATGACCAGTGTAATTTAAAATTTCACGCTCCAGATTTTATTCCAGTTATTCTTCACAATTTTCGAGGATATGATAGCCATATTATAGTAGAAGCTTTTGGTGATCCTGATATAAAATCTCGTCTAAAACTCGATAGCGTCATCAAATGCATTCCAAATAATTTTGAAAAGTATATGTCAGTTACGCTAGGTAAATTACGTTTTATTGACAGCCTGCAGTTTATGGCAGCATCGTTAGATGAGCTAGTAAAAGGTTGTAGTAAATTTAATAACCTAAGAGACTGTTTTGGAGATAAATTTAATCTACTAGCTAAAAAAGGAGTTTTTCCATACGAATATCTCGACGATTGGAGTAAATTTGATGAAACATCTTTACCTGGCAAAGATAAATTTTACTCGCAACTTAAAAATGAAAATATAACTGATGACGAGTACAAGTATGCACAAGATATCTGGAAAGAGTTTGGTTGTGAGACTTTTGGTGATTATCACGATTTGTATTTGAAAACTGACGTGTTATTATTAGCAGATGTTTTTGAAAGTTTTCGTGAAGTGAGTTATAATAATTATGGACTAGATCCTTGCTGGTATTATTCTGCCCCTGGGTTGTCATGGGATGCTCTGTTAAAGTTTAGTAAGGTAAGGTTGGAATTACTGACTGATGTTGATATGTTCAATTTTATCGAAAAAGGTATCCGAGGCGGTATTAGTGTGATAACGAAGAAGTATGTTGAAGCAAACAACAAATATTTGAAAGAGTATAATCCTGACCTTCCTTCGAAGTATATAGTTTATCTAGATTGCAATAACTTGTACGGGTATTCGATGGCAGAATCAATGCCGTTTGGTGGATTTCGTTGGATCACGGCTGATCAATTTCTATCAGAGACAGAAAAAAAGATACCCGACGATGTTTCGTATTTCGTTGAAGTTGATCTCGATTATCCAACTTCGCTACACAAATTGCATAACGATTACCCTTTCTGCGCGGAATCGATGGTCATAGATTATAGTTTGTTATCAAAAGAACAACAAGCGTCAGCATTACCAAGACAACATTCTATGGTAAAGAAACTAGTACCAAATTTGCTTCATAAACGTAATTATGTTTTGCATTACAAAGCTTTAAAACAAGCAGTCGATGCTGGTCTTGTGTTGAGAAAAGTTCATCGCGTACTAAAATTTAATCAGTCGCCGTGGATGAGAGGTTATATTAACTCGAACACTACAAGAAGAGCTGCGGCAAAAACTGATTTTGAGAAAAACTTTTTCAAACTGATGAACAATTCTGTTTTTGGTAAGACGATGGAGAATATTAGGAAACGTGTAAATATCGAACTAGTCAATGATGTCAATCGCAGAAACAAACTTGTGTCAAACGATGATTTTGTGAGCATGAAAATATTTAATGAGAATCTTGTTGCGATACAAAGAAGAAAAACAAATCTAAAACTAAACAAGCCGATCTATTTTGGAGCTTCAGTGTTAGATTTATCAAAGTGGCTGATGTACGATTTTCATTATAATTTTGTTAAAAATCAATGGCCGGCTAGTAGATTATTATTTACTGATACTGATTCGCTCGTATATGAAATCGAATGCGAGGACATCTATCAGGACATGCATGATAATAGATATCTGTTTGATCTTTCTGATTACCCACGTGACAGTAAATTTCATGACGACACAAATAGAAAGGTTATTGGTAAGTTCAAAGATGAAATGAACTCGAGCGCTATCAAATACTTTATCGGATTACGTAGTAAAATGTATGCCGTATTGTTAGACAATAATAAAATAACAAAAAAAGCAAAAGGTCTGCCTCGTGACTTTGTTAAAAAGTTTATAAAATTTGATGACTACAAGTACGCGCTTGATGGTTGTGTTAGTTTTATAAGAGCTATGTCAATTCGGACAAATCATCATAAGCTCGAAACAGATGTCCTTATCAAACGCGGTTTGAGCAATTTTGATGATAAACGTTATTGCGAAAATGGGGTAGATACATTTGCACTTGGGTATTGTCATGATGATAGAGATATATTTGACATTATCTTTGCAAACTAAAATTTTATCTAAACTTTAAAAATAATGTTTGAAAATTTGACAGTAAGAAATAGCTACAGTAGCAAAATCAAATATCTAATGATGGACGGCAAACCATTGACAGTTGAAATTAATAATGAAACATCAGGCATATGCTTTAGTGGTACCCGTGACAAGTTAAAACTTTCGCTCATCAGATCTGATGACAGCGAGTATTTTAATTATCTCGAACAATTGTATCAAAAGTTGCTAGCGGAATTTAAAAACTGTCACTGTCCGATTAGTCAGCAAAAATACACCAAACTTACAATTGATCTTGATCGGTCAAAGGTGTATTTTATCGACAAAAAGTACCCTCTTAACAAATCACAAATAAAAGATTTGTTTGAGTCCCGTCGTTATGTGAGCGGTAAAATAAAGTTTAGTCTCTATTACCATGATAATGAAATATTTTTGATATCTACAGTTGAGAAATTAACAGTTCGTAATGAGGTATAATACCACTTACCTTATTGGAATTCTAATGCGTAATTTAGTCCACAATCGCCACGCTCTGCTAAATCGTAATGATTTGGAAAATTGAGTCTGACATATCATTCTGCTTATTCTGGAAGATCACGTAATTAAATTTTACCTGTTACCTAGGTATTTTGCAACAGGTGTTCTATTGTATTTGTTTGGAGGTCTAGAGGGGTTGTTGAGCTCGGATTCTTAGCGCAATTATTGATTGCAACAGGTGTTCTATTACGTTACCTAGGTATTTTGTATTTGTTTGGAGGTCTGGAGGGGTGGGGAAAGGGGTTGTTGAGCTCGGATTCTTAGCGCACTTATTGATTGCAACAGGTGTTCTATTACGTTACCTAGGTATTTTGTATTTGTTTGGAGGTCTGGAGGGGTGGGGAAAGGGGTTGTTGAGCTCGGATTCTTAGCGCACTTATTGATTGCAACAGGTGTTCTATTACGTTGCCTAGGTATTTTGTATTTGTTTGGAGGTCTGGAGGGGTGGGGAAAGGGGTTGTTGAGCTCGGAATCTTACTTTCCCCTACTACTGCGTTTGCTTTAATCTTCTTTCGACCCTTGACTATTCCTATCTCTCGGAATTATGGGTTTCCCATTGACTCTCGGGTTCTTGACTTATTTCTCTTGAAATATGAAGCTGTTCCTTAAATATATAGTATACCTCACGCTAGACAAATTCCAATATATATATATATATATATATATATATATATATATATATATATATATATATATATATATATATATATATATATATATATATATATATCAGAAAAGCGATTCACAATTTCTGGCAAAATGTAATCTTAACAAATAATGGTCTATACAGATTATGTGTTCTGTAAATATCATTACTTTAGTACAATGACCTTAGCTCAAAGTTCATTTCACTCAGTACGGCAATACATCAGAAATTACCACGAACTATCTACAGACAAACATGGCCGTATATACCAGCATACATTACTACACATCTTTTTATATTTTGCTAGCCAATACAGTTTGTTAAAATAAACAAATGCTTATCTACTTGTGGCATAATATCCACTAAATCTAGATATATTAAAGTAACCTGAATGATCATTCAAATTTTGCGAAATCATATATCAATAAACACTTGTCAGTAACTCACAATACTACTGTTGTCCTACGCTCTGCTTTAAAAGCTAAAGAAAGACCCAGTGGAAACAATATCGCGCTCAATAATTTAGTTACCAGTGTTTTGACAAACGGGACTGTAGCGTTGGCAACAGAACCCAGTTCATTCTTTTTAGCAGCTTGCAATTTTGCTCTGGTGACTTCGTCGTTGACTGCGTTGCTGAAACATTTCGATATATAATATTTATTACACAATTGATCGTTGTCTACACAATGAGCTTGATATTTTCATCAAGCACGTCCAAGGTCTTAAATCGATCGGATGTCACTAACATACAAAATACATAATCCGCATCATGATCAGCAATAGTCCACCTGATCTAAATTCAGCTAGAGAATCTTTGAAAAGTTCTGAACGTGTTCAGACACATCTAAATGAAGAATGGGACACAACGTGACGAATTCATATAGCAACAAATGCGTACCAGTATCAGTATCTTAGTATGCTTGCATGGCATCCATAAGTATCAGGTACGCAGTGAATAATTTATCGTGGCGGCAGCAAACTAATACTCCAAATACCGTTCTAGATATTGTCTGAAATTGATACGAATATGAATTCGAAATGAACTTAAATGATCGAATATGTGCTTTGTTTCCAGTTTGATTTTCACGCCGTGCCGATAACTAAAACGCCATAAACCCATGTCTGGGAAGCTCGCTACTTCGTTACATGGATTTGTTGCCATTCTCCACGACGTGTATGAGGGAAATGATGCATGTGAATTCGATTTTGTTCACAGTAAAGGCTATTTGGTAAGTCGAGCCAAAGTAGCTTATAATTTGAGCATGTCAGCAACCGAGGGTATCATTTTCGGTTTCCACAATATGAGCCATGTGACAATGAACTAACCATCTGCAAAGTTCCAGCTACACCTGTTCTGTACATGTACTTCATTGGAGAATCTCTGTCTTGGGTCATCGTATGTTTAACCCTTTTGATGACAGTGCGGATATCACGACATCAATGATAATTAGAGGAAGCACAATGCAAATTTCTCTATTGGAATCTGGGAGAGATCGAAGTACAGCGAATCCCACATTGTAATTGCCATATCGTGCAAAAGCAAAAGCATTTCTGAAACTGGATCCATTGAGAACATCGGCATAACCAACACCAGCCACTGGGAACATATCAGCTGTGGCAGCAAATTCTGTACGTTTTAAAACACCAGTATTGGTCGCACACTGTCGCATGTAATTATCGCTGAAGATCATTAAATTCACGATTGTGCTAGCTTATGGTAAACAGCCATTGAGATTTTCATAGTCTGGTAATTCAGCTGGTGTTGTGCTGATTGAAACAACGACTAACCAGTGTATTTCAGCGTAATCCTGTCATTAGTGGTATAATCTTATCCTCCAACCAAAGGCTTTATCCGTCCTCAAATCTCCAGAAATGCTTTGTGTGGAAGTAAATACACATCCTCTCCTCATCACGAGTTTCCATTTTTCTGTGCCAGCTCACATTAAGATAATTGATATTGGTATTCTGATATTCCACATACTCATATTCCGTCGTGGAATCGTCGACAGAAATATTATTGTTCAGCATCGAGTAATCGGGAGTAAATCTCTTACATATTTTATATACCAATGGCATTGTGATAAAGTCACACCAACGATAAAAATAGCTCAGTAATAAAATCTCACTATCCTACAACAGTTTCCACTATCTCATCATAATCGTTTTCGTTAATAACCAGACATCATGTTACCAATTTCAGCAAGAGATATAGTCAATGCGTTCACAATGATCCAAAAATTTTGTAAAATCTTTTTGAGTTCCCCAGTGATGGAATCACGAGAAGACAGATCCACAGTCTGTGTAGGTTCACTAGCTGAGGTTGAATCACGTGTATAGAGGGTATTTTGTTTCTTCAGACAGACCCATTGGTCTGCGTGATGTCGGCAGGTATTAATAAATATGAATATTTAATTGCATGTAATCCGTTAATTCTCTCAATGAACTAATAATTGTAAAATCAAAGATTTAAATGGTATAAAACTTACATATCATTATAGCCCTACCAGATGAATAAACTATAATTGGCGTTTATCATAAGCATATCAACACATTTGCAAACAAACTAAACAGATGAAATAGAATATTAAATGAAAACTAAAATTGTGTACCTTATGCCGTTTTATTTCCACACAACCGTATCATAGTCTACAGCCTGTCTTTCTTTTAAAAGCAGCTGTCTGGCCCTTTCTACTTTGTTTCTGAGGGATAACTATATCTTTAGGTTTCCCTCGGAGCCTCAAATTCGGCTTCTCGCAATCAAAATTGGACTAAATAATTTTGGGCAATTTTGGTACTCTATATTGCCAGTTTCCCAAAGTGTACACTCTTAATTTCCCTAACCAATCGGAAATAATGTTCATAGAATTCTCCCCAAATAATCATGTATATCATCAGATTTCACTAACCTAAAATATGCTGCAATTAGCTTCCTTTGAAAAATCAATTATTTGATGTGCACCCCTTTTGAACTGTTACAGTCTTAGTTCTATCACACGTATGCCATTCTACTTGTAAAAGACCCGGTCAAATACTACTGAAGCTTAACATAACCCTTTTATGTGTTCTGTGATGAAAAAAAAGAAATAATCAGTAAACTTTCTCAAGACCTTTTTTTGGTTTGACTATGTCAACTTTAAAGCACAATTTATGTAACCTTAAGTTTCAATAAGTTTCAAAATTCGACACATCACAAACAATAAATAAGAAATGTTAACAACTTCTGTGAAATGCTGTGTTTTCAGATTTAGTGATATGAATTGGACATGGGTATGTGTGATTTATGAACTCACTATGATAGTACAAGATTATAACCTTTATTTCACTATATACGGAGGACTGGCGCCTATAAAGGAGATTATGAAAATACATATCAGTCATAGTACAAAGCAAAACATGTTCATAAAACAATGACAAAATTTGGGAAATACTAATACTAATAATAATAATAATAATAATAATAATAATAATAATAATAATAATAATAATAATAATAATAATAACAATAATAATAATAAGCGAATTCATTCAAAATAGTACTTCAAATGCTTTGAAAAATAGAAACTATTGGAAGAAAAAATTTTAAAATAAAGATCATTGACATATACGACCAGATACATTATTGACAAAAGAATGTGCGTGGAGTATCACAAAATTAGAAAAATAAACAAAATTCCATTTCAAGGAAATAAAATGTCACACTGTTGCATTTCACATTATTGAGACCACACTGAGTTTCATGCATTTTTAAACAATTTGTTTCCTTCAAGCTGAAGTTTTCTATGCATTTTCAGAAATGAGATTATTGTGTGGACCAATACTTCGGGATTTAGATTCTTCTTTTGTAGAGGTATAACCAAACCTGGTCACAAGTACAAAAATCAGCGTGAAGACGAATGTTATTCCAGCAATAATAAAAAATATAACTTCCATACGACCGTTGGCAGCAGGATCGTTTGGGTACCAATCTGTAATAATAATATTAATTTTTATTGATGATGATGATGATGATGATGATGATGATGATGATGATGATGATGATGATGATGATGATGATGATGATGATACTACATTGCTGCCGATCTAACTTTTGTAAATGATTTTAAATAGTAAAGAATTTCTCTACATTGCAAGAGTTCAGTCAATCTTATGTACAGTCAGACAACGTTTTTCCATTGGAAACCTTCAAGTACTTTTACGTCAAGTGAAAATGTGTATAAATAGGGTTATTAAAAATAAGTAATTCAGTCCTATTTAGATCAGTCTCAGGGAATCGAGTTATGTTGTTGAAGTAAGATATAATTTGAAAAGAATATATTTATTTTAAATATTCATTGGAACTCTAAAATAGTGATTCACGTTTTGAATTGATATAAACTACTTTGGATTTTATTAATTCATTCAAAGGCATGCAGGATTGCATCATTATGTTACACCAGAGCATTCAAAACCATTGCAATTCATTCAGATATTTTTGGACTAGCATTACAAGTTCTTTGGGATTTAATTAACAATGCTGTAAGTGTATCTTTATTGTATCTTCGATTTGCATTGTTTAGAAAAATTATTTGATGATTTTACTTAAAATTATTGCCTTCAGTTTTAATCTTGTTTCATAATTTAAGACCCAGAGTTATGAACTATATATATATATATATATATATATATATATATATATATATATATATATATATATATATATATATATATATATATATATATATATATATATATATATATCATTGATGCAATTGATACATACTTTTTCATCAAGAGTGGTTATGGTGGTGCTGGGGGACGATGAAGGCATTTATTTATTGCCCATTCCTACTTTTCTTTGCTGATCCTTTCATCTCATGCCTTACAAAGCAACACAAGTTAATGAGAAAGGGTATCACTGGCTATGTGAACACTGTTAAAATTGCATGGATTGTATACACCTGTTAGAATGACCCAGGTTCTTGTAGGTGACATGGTATAAGTTGAGATTTCTTTACCTTAAACTTTCCGATACGTAGTTTTTTTTGAGAGATTGAGATATCAAGAGATCAATAGAGATATCGAGATCATAGAGAAAGAAGAGAGGTTTTCGATTAAATTGTGTACCATGTATAATTCATTTAGAAAAAACGGATTATTAATATTGTTTCTCACCTTTTGTTACGTCTATACAGAATAACCAATGGAAATAGACACGGACTTAGAGAACATAGAAGCCATATTCTATTGTTGAAATAACATTTGCAATATGCGCATCAATGTGCCATGGGCATTACACCAACACTTTATAATCTTTTATTATTGCTTTAGATGCGCTGCTGCTCAACAACTAATGCTTCTACTCAAAATGTTAAGTTATTTTGTTGTTGTTATATATATATATATATATATATATATATATATATATATATATATATATATATAATCCTCTCTATCTATATATATATATATATATATATAATCCTCTCTATCTCTGTCTCTCTCTCTCGATTTTTACGTCATTAAATATACTGTTTCTAAGTGATAAATAAACAACATAAACATAAACAAGATAAGGTCATACTTAAAATTTTAATCTGTCTTATTCTTTAATGAATAGTTCATATGTAAATGTATATTTAACACATTTCTTAATATTTAAAAACATAAATACACATCAAACTGGATCGTAAAGATAACATATATCTCTCTTGTAAACAATTTCATAAACTCTTATGGAAAAACAGTGATAAACAGTTTTTTCATATTTTTTATTATTATGTACAAACACAATTTCTAAAATAATAAAAAATAGAAAATATTGGATATTGAATGTTCATCTGTCTAAGTAATTTAAGTTGCCTATGCATCGGGTGCTTCCATGACTGGTTATAATCCTGATGTGGACCAAGGGCCTCCTGTATTGGTGGGACACTCCTTGGCTGGGCAATAACTCCCAAGGGAGGGCATACGACCCGGACTAGGTATTGCCCCTAGGGACGATACTGCTCTCACAGGGAGGCACAGCCCTGTAGTTGGGCTTTTTTGGCCCTCGTGCTGGGCCTTGTATCGCTTGACCTTTAGACCCTTGAAACATCGTATGTATTGGAACAGGGCAGAGCACCGCCCAAACCAGCGACAGCAGCAAGGGCGCCATGAAGGCCGGCCCCAATGAAAATGGCTGTGTTGTCCGGTTGGGCCTTTTGGGACAGTAGGTAGAGCTGTCCTGACTGCCCCTTGAATTGATGGGTTGGCGATGTGGTGTTATATAATCTTTTCATAAAGGCAATTTTGTTAGTTATTCTTTTCTGTATGGCGATTTGCGTTCAGAGCTTCGGTGATGATTCTTGTAGACTCTTTCTGCCGTTGTCGGAGCTGTTACCAATTAAACCTACATCAAGCTTCATTGTGTATTACGGAGGCCAAGTGTTTGTCCCGTTGCCGATAGTCTTGGGATGATCCTAGGCAGTGCCAAACATGTGTATGCCACATAAGTGTCTAATTGTTGACAGTTGTGAATTTGCCTAACCGGCGTTAACATTGATGTGCTTTCGTGCACTTTGAGTACTTGTGTGGTCGACATGTTTGTCAAATTTGGCTGTCTGGGGTATCCAAGTGTTGTTTTGGTGATCTTACTTTGGTATTAGTGCTGAGTTGCGATAATAAAATTTACATTTTAACCAATCGGATCTTTTCAGGGCCAGTGGTTGAAGTTCGAATGAGGGGTTTTTGTAGGTCAAGATGAAAGCCCAATAAGATAATTGTACTGGTGGTGTGGTGGGTCAGTAGGCTGCTGCATGTACTGCCCGTGTGCTAATCGGAAGAATTGGGGTGGGAGTTTGGGGTCAGAATGTAGAGCTTCCTGGTCTGCCCCTTGTTTCTAGCAGTGGTAATGTAGTTCATTCTATATGGGAGCTTCTGCATCCCGTTTGGTGTTGGTCTGGAGTGGGTTGTGTAGATTTATCACGCTAATTCGTCGTCCGCTAGTCGTGTGAGTTGTCTTGCTACGGATGGTCCTGTGGATGTTTCAGTGCTGGGCGTCTTGTGGTGCGGGGAGATTTTTAATCCTGGTCGGTGTCGGTCGTGTTCAAGTCAGTCGTTTGATAGGTTAGGTGGGTTGTTGTTGTTATGGTCTAGTGTGGAATGTGGTTAGTGGGTGATTATGAGAGTCTAGTGATTTGTTTGGGTAGTTTAGTTCAGGTAGGTTAGGTTTCCTGACTGCATTGGTCTGTTAGTGGTGGGGTTTGTTAGTCAGCGAGTTTTGTGTGTAGCTAGGGAGGCTTTTTGGTGTTATATTCTCAGAGTTCCGGTTAGTGTAGTGTTGTGGTCTAGCCATGCTGTGTGGATTTTCGGAATGAGGTTAAATGTTTTGGCGCTTGCCTATCGCCTCTAGGTAGCTGATGAGATGTTGGTATGTGAGCTCCAGATTCGGGTTCAGCATGTTTGAGTAGGTTGATGGTTAGCCCATGCGGTGTTGGTATTTCTGTATGCTTTCCCTTTGTCGATGATATTTGGCGCATTCGTTGATTTTGTGGGGTAGGGTTTCCTGCGCTGGACAATAGGTGCAGACTGTGGCTTGGTGTCGGCGTTCAGATATGTACTTGCAGTAAGGTCTTGCCAGTGCGTATTCTGTTGATAGATTTTTTTGTCTTCCTTCTGTAGGCGAGTTGTTGTATTAGTGTGCCTAGAGACGGCGGCCTATATCTGATAAAGTGTTGTGCTCAGGGCGGCAGGAGTCCTTTGGTTTTGCCTCTTGGTGTTGATGTGGCGCCTTATCATGCGGTAAATCTCATGTACGCTATATCTGATGTTTACGGTTTGTGCCGTTTGGAGACTTTGTTTAGCGGCTAGGTCGGCCTCGTCATTGCCGCTTAAGTGAATGTGAGAGGGTACCCATAGGAATTCTACATGTTAGTTTGGTGGCGAGTTTTCGGGGAATTGCTAGTGTTTCCTCGAGCATGTCGGGTCGGTTGGTAGTGGTTCCGGAATTAAAGGGTTTGTGCTTCGCTGAGGAAGTCGGTAATGATTACATAGAGCTGTCCCGCGTGTTGTTGGATCCATTGCAGAGCATGGTTAATAGTAGAGAATTCAGCAGTGTAGATTGAGCATCTGTCGGGCTGTAATTTTGTGGTTGCAAGCAGGGATAATTACTTTCGCTGCTGTTTTGTTGGTGTTCCTATTTCTGGATCCGTTGATGTGGCAGTGGTCCTCTAGTAGTTGGTTGATGGAAGCTAGCAACTTCCAGGGGTTTGTGTATTTGTTTCCCTGTCTATGTTTGTCTCTTGCTATATGGGTCTGTAGGATGTGAAGAGTCTTGAGTCCTTCCCATGTCTAGGGATGGGTAGGACCAAATCTATTTTAACAATTTATCAGACTTTAAACTATATAATAAATAAATATTAAAACATTATGTTGTGCAAAAGAATTTGTAAATAATTAATCTTAATATATTATACCTTTAATTTGAGATACTCTGTCAGTTTTATAGAATTATTTGACATATTTTTATGATATAAATAATATTAACATTAATTAAATTAATAATTAAAATAATATCAAATAATATATAAAAATTATAAACTAGTTGTAAACAGAGGACATAATTCTAAAAATTTATTTTATTAATAAATGTCGCACTAAGTTTTGGAATTTAGATCTTTCGGATATACCGTAATAAGACGTTCCATCTCAGAATCAACTATAACAATAGGTTTAAAGGAGAAATCTTGCAAAATATGGGAACTCTAGTTAAAATGTGCAGCGTGAGAAGAGAAAAAATGATCGATATAGTTTTATATATATATGATCTATGTTGGTTCATATGTTTAGATATTTGTTGATTGTGTGTGTTGCTTTCGTGTTGCAAACTAACACTTGCTTTGCCTGACAGTTTTAATAAATCCCAAAATTTGTTGATAATCATACCCATATTAGGCAAACATGGATTATATTAAAAAATAAAACGAATAATATCTTCATTTCTATTTTTGATTTTATATTATAATGATTCAAATTGAATCAACTGCTGAACATTCATTATCCAATATTTTCTATTTTACTTTATTTTAGAAAATGTGTTTGTACATAATAATAGATATATGAATAAAACTATTTATCTCTATTTATCCATAAAAGGTTATATATATATATATATATATATATATATATATATATATATATATATATATATATATATATATATATATATATATATATATATATATATATATATATATATATATTATGATAATAACTCAACATTTTGAGGGAAAGCAGCAGTAGTAGTTTTAGTTGTTGTACAGCAGGCACATCTGGAGCAATATGAAGGAGGTGGAAAATAAAAAAAAAACAGAAGGTGGTAGTAAAGTATTCATCAATAACTTCAGTAAATATTCAGAAACCCTTGCAGCAAAGTAAATTACAGAAGTTATTTTTTTTTAAAGAATCCATCTGAGGTGCCATTCAAATTTATCAGTAAGGAATGTTGATTACCTGGCTTAGCACTCTGAACGATGGCTGTAAGTATTAACGAGTAGAAGGATCCTAAACCGATCGTCATTAAAAATAGACCTGTTATCAATCCTTGCATGTAATCTGGGAAATGAGTGCAGGCAATTTCAAGACCTATAATAATAATAATAATAATAATAATAATAATAATAATAATAATAATAATAATAATAATAATAATAATAACAATAATAATAATAATAATAATAATAATAATAATAATAATAATAATAATAATAATAATAATAATAACAATAATAATAATAATAATAATAATAATAATAATAATAATAATAATAATAATAGCAAGAAAAGGAACAGAAAATGAAGAAGTAGTAAGTGGTCGACTCTATTTGTAAATATTTAGGTATATCCAGAATCACCTTACCAGTCTGTCTCTTCCATTCTCATTGGGTTTTTTTTTTTTTCATTGTCTCCTCCAACCAGATTTTTATGTTGCTCTAATAAGAGATATACCCTTGGAAATCAAGTCCAGTCAATCATTCATTCATGTATTTATTCATCCTTTCATCCTTTCTTTATGTGTGAAAATTGTACATATCCTATATCATAACTTTGATTTCGAGATTAAAATCAGCTCTATAAGAACTTTACAATAATATCGATTGCTCATAGTATGACTAGAGTCAGGTTACTTTACATGAAGATATAAATTATTTTGTCTTCACCAATCATTTTGACACTTTTGAATGTCAGAATAAAGGATTGTGACACCTAAATGTTTGTCAAAAAGTCAGCAGCAAAGAGAAATAGGAAACTTAATTTGAACATATCAACAAATTATTAGAGGCAGAGCAGTCTTTCTAACCTGATATACTGGTCCAGATCTCACTCAGACCAAGCAAAGAGAATACGGGCACCTGATGAAATACAGACATGTTTGACGCATTGTAAGAAATATTTGTGCCTTCCTGTACAAAATGATCATGCTGCTTTCGAAACATTTCCAAACCACCCGCATAACATAGAGCTAGCACAGCTAAGAACATGCCGATTCCTGAAATGGAAGAAGCTTATGAAAGGAAGAAAATGCCATAATGTAAAAAGGCACCTAACAAGTCTGACAGGTAGCTATTTAACTTGTAATGTTTGATGTAGCATAAGTTATTGGAGTTGATTTGCTAAAATATAAAAATCTTCCAGCATGCATTTTCATTATTTGCCTCTAACACCTATTACAGAATAATTCGGCAAAGACCAGTTTTTCATAATTTTAGAAACAAATTGTAGACGGTCGTATCGTATATATAAAAAGTTAGGTCAGGAATATGGAGAGACAATTTCTAGGGTGCCACACACAAAATAAACGTAAGGTGCTAGCTTAAAATTATGTCTCCATGATTGTTTGTAATTCAACATGACAGCAAAATCTTGCTGATTACAAATGATGAATATTGTCTAAATTTTGTGATTTGTGATGTGATTATGATTTTTAATGTAGCTTTAACAATTTTTCAGTCATATCGCTATGAAGTCTGCAGTGAGGTAGTTTGTAGTGATGTCTAGCACTGGGCCATCATGCCGCAGACATGTTGCATGATGTCCCACCCGGTTACATTATCCTGACACCAGGCCGACCAATCCTAACACTAATCTCTTACTGCTTAGCGTCCAGCGATGCAGCTGTTAGTACCATTTTTGTAAGTCTTTGGTATGTCTCGACAAGGGATCGAACCCACGACCTCCCGCATCCGAAGCTTAAGCTCTAACCACTAGGCCACCCGAGCGGTCTAAATTGTTTTAGTAAACTAATTTTCCCCACTTTTTGCATCAATGCATGGATTAATCACATGCATGTTTTAAAATTGAGAGTAGTCGTAACAGTTTACAGAGAGTACATGTAGTTCAAAGGTGGTGTACCATATGAAGGATAAAGGTCTAACGTTTTCTTTATCTCATCCCTATCAAATTTTGGGATGTTCGCTTTTCATGACATGGTTCTAAAAGTCGTATTGATACCAATATAATACCTCATATAATTACCATATCAAATGTTCAGGGGGTCGGGATCATTATAAGTTTTAGGTAGATTTTAATAGTAGTTATTCTCAAATTTATCCATTCCCTTTATCATTTTCTTTGTTGAAAATGACTTATGCATAAAGCTAATGAAATAGTTTCAAAAATTTTCAGATTTTTAAAACTATTTTACATAGATCCAATAATGAGGTAGTGTACCATTAACCTCTGATTCTTTCTAGAATAGCAGGATGAATAGTAATAAACAGGAAATCTACTCGCCTATTCGCTGAACGTAGGTCGGACTTTTGCCACTTCTGATCAGCAAGGGGTATATGATGATGTCCATCAGAGGTATACACAATACAACCATGACTGGATTGAAGTAAATCAGGAAGGCTGGAGGAATATTCACACCATCAATACTCAGGTCTAATTCGGCACTTTGAAGAAATAGGGAAGTTGACATCTAAGAAGTAGGATGAGAATAAATTTTAGGCATGCAAAGAAATTTTCACTGCAATTTCAGTTCCTAAGAAAGCCTGGTAAGACAAGGCAAGAAAGAATAACAAGTGATCAGTGCCAGATTACCCAACAGGCAGAGTAGGCACAGGTCTTTTAGGGACATTGAGACAATGGGTCAAAATAATATTGCATTGATTTGATCTTGACGAATTGTATTATGATATAACTTGCGAGGGAGGGGCAGAGATTTTGACCGCCTATGAGGCTCCAAATGATTTCATCCGGCACTTCAAGTGGTCATACTGTCACCAGGTCAGGCACACCAGATCTATTACTCTTTTATTTCAACTATTTATGTCAATATAATTTTTATACTCATTTTAGAGGCGTAGTCCTACATATATTTTATGCTTGTTTACATATTTCATTCAACCAAAGAAAACAAAATCATCATTTTGTCTGTACAAGACTACGTGAGTTAAGAACATGTACTGACTCACGCATAATGTTCAGGCCTGTTTTCTATTTTGTAATATTTAGCTGGTGAGAAAAAAGATGGTCATTTCTACAGTCCACAGGAAACCACACTCGTTTATTTTTATTGGATAACTCATACATATAGATATTAGACAAATAAACATTATTTAATACACAACGATCACTTACTTGTGCATAGCTCATCCAGTAGACAGTAATGAAGCCGTATATAGGTAGAATTTTAAGCACATTGTTAATATCATATACGTTGGAAGTTTCGAACTGGCTCACTTCAAAGTGGTCTCTTTCTTTCCTCCGCATGTTCCAACACATTGTAATTGCTTTTTTCAGGACACTTTCTGGAAATCATTATTTTACCATTGAGTCTACAAATATTTCAGTCAAAGAAAAAAAAATCTAAAATTTATATTTGTTACCAAGTTTAAATCATTTTGTTAGGAACTCATCTGAGACTTTTTACTTTATAAATTATTTCCTGTTGTTTTGTATTATGAAATAAACACAGAGACATTGATAACTTCAACGATACGTTTAAATAATATCAACTGTGTGCGATGAGGTGGAGTCTTGATTACTCGGTTTTAAGAAAGTAGTCTTTTAGCAGGAGATTAAAGGAATAACTGTAACAGTGTACTGATTACCATCATCTGATTTGTGTCATATTTAATGTGCACGATATTATTAAGTCAAATTACAATTAGGTTACCAGCAAATTGGTATTATTAGCTTTATATTTACTTGCTTGCCTGACTATTAAATTCAAGGTACAAATATCATTAGTACTTCCTCCCCTAGTAAGAAGAACTATGGATAAAATATATCTTCATTTATGTGTAGCGTGACGTGATAATAGACTAATAATCATTTAAAATGTGAAATATGAAGAACAATATCAATGAGACATATATATTACTAAACATCTGTTAAAATTAAGTTTAAAATTTAAACTAGTTCGTGTTTATTGCACAAATTGTTTTATTAGCTGTGTTACACATGCTCATATGATAGCAATAAATTTAAATTTAAAAAGAGAAATATATGAAATATGTGTTAAGAAAAAATATGAATCAAAGATATTCAGTGCCGTATAAATGATATTATTAATATTTAGTCTCTTCCAACACGAATCCATGTTATGTGTATCCATCAATAATGTTTTATTGCTTTGATTTAAAGTTTTATGCGAAACTGCTTATTGTCATATTTTTATACCAGAACTAAGTCATTATGGGAAGATAAATCAAAACATTGTAATCCTGATCATTCCAGCTAACTTACCCTGTAATTAAGCAAAGATTTAATTGGTGGCGGCAAAATTGCATTAGCATTTTATTGTATTTACGATTTGGTTATATCATCACGAAAGAAAGACACCTTTTCATTTAATCTTTATCGTGACCTGTCTCCTCGGAATTTTCTGTATTGCTATTTCTTACTTTTATTTACTTATACTTAACAAACCATACATCTATCATGCACCCTTGTATTAAAAGGTACAAAGATATATAACTAAAAATTCAGCACCGTTATATTTTTCTGCTTATCATTCGAGACATTCAAACAACATAGATTTTTAACTTTAAAAATGTATCTAGTTGATTTTAAAAATCACTAAATTAACTTCCTTAATTCAGTCCACAAGATCTTGAACAGTTCTCAAATACTAAGTGTGGTGATGAATCTTGTCTGAAATTTGTTTTAATTTATTATTTTCCTGCTTGAGACTTTGCTGTTGAGACTTTTCACCCTACCTATATATCTTTATCTCTGCAATTTTTTTAGTTTAATTGGAATAAGCAATACTTCAAAATTCTGTTTTATATATTATTATTTATATAGTAAGTTATTCTATCTACCAGACACTTTACAATTCATGCAAAACAATTCCCTTGATCCAACTACCTTGCCGCCATTCTAATTCTTTATATAACATTTATAGTACCTTACTAACGCCTATATCTCGCAGTTTGGACTAATTTTGTTTATAGTTTATATCTAGATTTCACCCTAATCCATTTGGAAAATCAATGAAGCTGACAGATTTCCATCACCATCTTCATCTTTTAAAATTGTTGCTAGTTGTTTACGTACCCTATCAGTCCTCATTCCATTTTGTAGCTAGGTGTTTACATACCCTATTCAGGAATACGAGAAAGCTTGCTAGTATCTTCTTGTGGTAGTTGTTGGTGGTAGTTTAAGTTCCCAATTTGATTTCCAATGTTCTTTTTGGTCATGCTTTGTCTGCATCAACTTTTCACACCCACCACACCACACCCAGATTTGTGAAAACATCAAAATTTGCCACTCTAAATACATTTTTCGATTCAACATTCAAACTCTCTAATCATATAGGCCTTCCTATACCCAGCACTCAACTCTGTTACTAAACAAAGCATATGACAGAGTTGTTATTGAGAATCAGGGTCATGTGATGTAAGAGCAGCATTTATCACTAATAATGGACACGACTGATTACCTTCTTTTGAAAGATCTAAATGAGAAATAAAGCACCATAAAAATTCCTAATATGTCAATCATATTTCGTACAATAAAAATCATTTGACCATCATCAACTTTTCTCTTGTGATTATATACGAGCCATGTTGTCTTCCAAAGTAACATCAGTGACAACAAACGAAGTGGATCAACACACTTTGTACAGCAAAGATGGGGCTATGTATTATGGGGTCATGTAAAGCGGCAAAAGAAAGAAATGTAAATACTACCAAAATAAAATTTTGAGTTGATAGAATTGGTTGATTTGATGACATAAATGAGGATAACTGGAACTATCAGGATTAACTGATCATGGATGGTTATTGGTGGAAGTGAAATGTTTATGTAATCACTCACAAAGTTAACATAAAATTTGGCATTTATCTTATATATCTTTGTTGATCAGTACCCCAGATGTGACACTGACAAAACCATAAGAATGATCTATCCCAATGTATTATATGATATGAAAATGAAACTTCATATGTTCCGAAAAAAGAAAATAATTATGGCAGTTGTGATACATCATGGGCATATGATCTTCAGAGCCTAGGCTTTCTATATACTTTACTGGGATGTTTTGGTGTGTTAAATCAATATATCAATCAAGTATAAGTTACGGCAAAGTTAGCCCTCTTTCTTGTAGATAATGCATTCTTTTTCACTCAAAAGAGACACTTTACATGGTACTAATATGCCTCACTTACCAGAAGGAGGGACATGCTTGTATGTTCTTTGTCCTACTCTAAGTATGACAAGTCCAGCAACCAATATCAACATGGACATGAGGTAACCCCAGCAAAACGTGTGTGTTTCTTGTTGAAGGTAGACAACACTGGATGATGCAATGGATCCAAGATTTCTGGCCCAATAATACCTTAACATATTCAAAGAACATTATTTATAATCTCTAATACATTATTCAAAAAAAATTTTTGACTTATGCCAATGTATTTAGAACATCTGTCTATGCAAATTTAGCACATAATCTAACTGAATGTAACTAAATTTAGCCTACTGTATTTCCATTTTAGCATTGGTCACAAATCACATCATAAATACGCTGATGATGTCTTCGTTACCTAAGCCATGCACTTTCTGAAGTATGATACTTGAAGATGCCACTGAAGTGACCTGCTTGCATCACATAGCATCAGAAGACTTAGTTACATTTACATTATTTCAAGTATGGGAAATTTATAGACACCCAGTGTTTATTGAAACACGATTCCTTTCCTACTTTGGTTGAAAAAAGTACATTTAAAAAAAGATAAATAAAATGTAATATTCTGTACGTGTTAATGAATCCACATTGTGTCCGCTAGCAACAATGTCACAAACTGCTTTTTCGTTCTTCAAACAATTTAGCTCACAGTTCAATAACTCCAAACTAGTGAAAATATTAAAATTAAAGTAACTGTCTAATACTGTCAAAAAGGAAATACACATAATAGCTCAGACTGTAGTAAATTGTCTTAAAGTGCAAGGTTAACTCTACTCATCTCAGGTGAGCACAACTCATCTACCTGGCTAACAAAAGGTGCTAACTGTCCCCACAAATAAAAATGGATAAAGAAGAATTGCAAAAGAAAAAACAAAACACAGCTAAAATAAACTGATGTCATGTACATGTGAATATGTAACACAAACATGTGAATATAAGTACTTATATATCTATGTGTGAGTATGTAACCCAAAAATGGGAATGTAAGTGCACATATACATATGTCTGAATAAGTAACACAAACATGTGATCGTAAGTGTATATTTATAACTATATGTGAATATGTAACACAAAAATGTGAATGCAAGTGCACACACACACACAGACATATATATATATATATATATATATATATATATATATATATATATATATATATATATATATATATATATATATATAGGGGCCCCGAGTGGCCGAGTGGTCTAAAGCGTTGTCCGTTACGGATCACTGCCATCTCACCTCTATCTGCGTGGGTTCGAGTCTAAGATTCGGCGAATGTGGATATGTGAGAGAGCTTGCCAGTAGCTTCTCATGGGTCGGTGGTTCTTTCTGGTGATTTCCCAGTTTCTTCCTCCACCATTAATACTGGCCGCCATGTATAGCCTTTCCTGTGCTAAAAAATGGCGTTAAACCCAACAACAACAACAACAACAACATATATATATATATATATATATATATATATATATATATATATATATATATATATATATATATATAACGGGAATATGTGAATGTAAATACATACATGCCTATGTGTCCAGTTTAGACAACCTCTTCTGTTTGTTTGTGCAATGGCAGATCAATATTGGTAGACTTTACTTCTTAAGAATGATTGTCTGAATTTGTTTCCAAATACGTTTCCTATGATGCATACTATCCTGTGCACAATTACTGCATTTTTAATGGGTCAAGTAACTGTTTATATAATTTTACTCAGGAGAAGATTATAACTTGATTGGAAAATTAATTTCTTACCAGTGACAGAAGGTCTGAACTGCTCTTGGTCCCATGTGGGAAATGTGCTGGGCGCCAAAAGGGATGATGTTGGCTTGAATCCCACCTGCTCCAATTGTGATGACAACTACGCTTGTAAGAAACAGTGCTTTTCTTACGTCCTAAATGTGGAAAAAGGAGTTAATAATCTCGTTTTATTGGCAAATTGGTGAAAGAAATACAGATGGATGAAACGACTTTATGTATTTTAGATAGAATGATCAATTAACCATCACAAAGATTTGAATAAGAACAAAGAGCAAAAAACATAAAATTCAAAATGTCTTAATCTATTCCCATTCATCTATGAACGTTTACATCTTTGTTAACATTTAGAAAATGAAGAACATAATCTTTACTAGATAATAAAAATAGACATATAATTCACATTAGCTGAATATACATCCACAAATTCATAATTACACCATACCTCTCTATCATATCCAGACCAGTTCTTGAAATCTCCGGCAGAGAAGAAGAGAAGAATTTTACCTTTAAAAGAAGAGATAACGATTGCAAACCGAATTTATAACCGTCATTGCTATTGTACATCTCTTATATTCAGATATGATACATATTAAAGCAAAGACTTAATAAAAATTCAATTATGGACGCAGAAAACGTTTAATATGTACAGCTGATACATTTCATTATGTGGCTAAATATATATTCAATTTTGGCAAAAGCGCAATAGATTTACGCTTTTAACGATGATAAAGAAACAGTAAGGTTCCTATTTGGTCTCCTTTAAACTCCACATGGTCTGTATTTAAACTGATCCGACAATTATATCAGCATCAAACATTCTCACTATTTACAGTATATATAAATTTTTACTCAACGCAATTAAATATCTCTGTATTTTTAACAAATGATTTCCAAAATTTCTTTTAACCGGAGATTATATTGCACAGAATGAACCCAGACCTGACACTCGCTGCCTCCCAATCATGCCTCTAGCAGACAATATTCTGCCCATTTACCTGTACGATGGGCAACCTGGCAATTTGTCTTATATCTGATAACCAAAATTTTCCATTATTAAAAATGCACGCTGAAGAGAAGTCAACTTAGAAATGACACGCACACACACATACATACACACACACGCACACACACACACACACCACACACAATCACACATACACACATATATATATATATATATATATATATATATATATATATATATATATATATATATATATATATATATATATATATATATGAAATAAAATGACGACGAACAGTGCGAAACTAGTAACTAACAAGCCTGAGTTCTTTCGACTCTTAATGAGTCTTTTTCAAAGGCAATTACAAAACATATACAAAACAAACAAATAAAAACAAAATCTTTGTGTATTCTATATATATATATATATATATATATATATATATATATATACAGAAAACTTTATTTACGTTCTGTTTACGTATGCAATTTTATAGCATGTTGAGATTCAGTGAATTAATTTCAACTTCCAAACGCCAAAAAAAAAAGACAACGGTCAATCTGCGTGCTGACTACTAAGGGCTGTAAATGCAGGTGAATGTTTCTGATTCAGATATAAAAGACTATAAAATATGCAAACAGACGAATTTGAATATATGATGATATCTGTGAGATTATACGGGTATGTAGCTGTTTAGTCTGCAACTATAATTTTCGTGCTGAACTTCATTGATACGTAGCAGAATAATAATTGCAGAAATAATCATTAACATTAAATTTATCTTGTCTGATTTGTTAAAAGGGTTCACAAGGATTAGACAAAATTGCGACAAAATCATTACATTGCCAACTTTGCATAGTGAACTCATGATTCAAAATTGTGTCATTTATCAGCATAACATTACAGTTACGGTAGAAAGAGTTTATTCCCCCATGACTGCAACGGAAATGATATCTTAGTCCTGGTATCAAACCTTTACTTGGAAGTTGTTAATGGTTTCTGAAGAAAGAATTCCCTTCAAACAAGTTGTATGGTCAGTGTTATTAAAAGAATAGCGATAATTTTATCCATACTACATTATATGCGGAGAATTATCTACATCAATTACACCTAGAATGGTGGAAGGTGGGTGTCAGGTAGAAGCAAGTACCAAATTAACTAACTTGTTTAAATGCTGCAATGGAAATTCTTCATATTATATTAAGTGGTTATGTTTGTTTCTTAATTGCAATTATGGGAGGTATATTTGATGATAAAGAAAAAAGCCTAAAATTGATAAAAAGAATTACGATATTTGGAAGCATACAAATCCAAGGCAACACATTAACTAGTATAATAACTTATAATAACATGAAATACCTCAACCAACAATTTAGTATCACTAAGATTCTATAATTTAGCAGCAAGAAGGTTACAGAAAATTGCAGCTACCAAAGTGTATATATATATATATATATATATATATATATATATATATATATATATATATATATATATATATATATATATATATATATATATATATATATGCTTAATGCAAAAAGAAGCAATACAAATATAGATGGATGAAAAGAAATTTGTTTACCTATTACAAATATAAATCCAGACCCGAGTATGGTTTTGTAGCGTCCGCACAAGGAGTCCGCAATATAACCACCAATCAGAGGAGTAACCATGTACACAGTCCCTGGAAGTAAAATTCATTACATTGAATAAGTCAGGTGTATTCAATTTACTTTCGTGTTGTAAAGCTAAGTAATGAGCCACCAATAAAATCGGAGAGTGTGACGTTAAGCTATTTCCTTGCTGATGACCTGTTTTTCCTTGAAAACAAGTTGAACTTGTTACCAAATGATTATATGCTCATCTAAAAATAAATTTGTAAAAGGTTGCAAAATAAGTCCACGATAAAGGTAACAATTAAGCATGGACGAAGTCAATCTACCAAATAATTTAAGCTATAAAAGCATGACGGTAAAACTTCCCTTAATACGGCTAATAGGAAATTTTACCTTCTTTAAGGATATACGGTTTGAAAATATTAACAAATTTCTTGCGCTAGCAAGTTGAAAAGTATTTTCTATAGACGTCTGATTATGCTAAACCTATGTATTCTTTGTAAAAGATATTCTATGTCACAGACACGTAATCCTTAACTTCTGCATACATTTAGAATCTTGTTTCTGCTAGATAACTTCAGAACTCGTGACGTTTCTTGTGTAAATTCTCATATCATTTATTTGAAAAAGCTTTAAAGTTTAAGGAAAGCAATAAAAGTCGAGGGCTTGAACAAAATTAACCCAGCCACAACACTCCACTCCAACAGCTTATCTTCTTTTGAAATGTATTTGTCATTTAAAATAAACTGGATTTCAGTAATAACTAAAACAAATATCGTTTGTTAATTCTAAAGCTAACGTCGATCATAAAATTATGGCTAATATATTTTAACTGGCATGTTCAACAAACCATGACCGATGCACCAAAATAAATGATTCTGAGTAGTTCGTGGCAAATTTTGGATGTCCAAAAACTAATCAGGCTTCCACAAACTGCAGGTTTCCAAACCGGAGTTAAAACAGAAGACTATATATAGATTCATATTGCATATTTATGTATTAATCCCCTCTGCCACACTCTATAAAAGAATTCAGATATTTCTCAGAATATAATGCACGATACTTCACTACGGCCAATTGCATTTCAGATGTTATAATACCTATCTATGAGACGATGCCCGGTTGAAGGACCAGGTATAATTCAGATTGATATTTGTAAAAAGAAAATCAGTTGATTGAAATAATTACACATATATTTTAAACCTGACATTCTAAACTTTTTTTAATGATACTAAAGGGGATATGGGTAAATAATTTGACGTTTTGTCGTCTTTCTTGAATATTCGCAGTAGGCTGACTATATCCAATTGATTTGGAAAGTTTCGTAAATTTAATGGTTCATTAAAAATTATTAAAAGAGGCGTGCTAACTGAAAATTGCGTTTTCTTAAGTATGAAGATATTGATATCATCTGGACTAGAAGCTTAATTCGTTTGTAGTGTGGTAATTATTTCTATACTTTCGCTTTCATTTAGCTCGATTTGATTCAGTGTACATGGCTTTTATCTCCAATAAACGCAACTCTCTTTCATGGCCGTTAATAAAGAAGATCAATCAAAACAATTTAGTTTGCTTTTCCAAATCTGAAATGATTAAAAGTGTTCAGAGGAAATACACACTCAATCTATATTTTCAAAAGAAAAAAGCCAGCGCGACTGTACACATTTTTCCTTCTTAAAATAGAAGGCAATAAAAATGTCAATACTTACAACATACGTTGAAAATGACAGTATCTTTGCATGCTTATCACTTATCAATTCAGTCAAAAATCTCACATTCTGACTACCAAACTATCGATAAAAACATGTTTTTCCGATCTGACTACCAAACTATCTATAAAAACATGTTTTTTTCTGAACAGTGAAATTAATTTTATTTTTAAGCAGTGAAATCAACGGCTTTTAACAGTGAAATGTATAATTTGGACAGACTGTTAAGATTATGAATCATGTAAGACGGGAATGCTTACCTTGAAACTTGGAAGAAAATGGGATCTTCCGTAACTATTCATGGAGTCGAATCATTTCTATCTTTTGCAAGCTACACAAAGAAATATTCTGATATGGTGATGTTAACCTTAACTAGAATCCTTTTTGTGATTGAGACACTACTGTGAGAAAAGAGTTTAAGGAATTCAAGATAAAAATAGTTTTCCTTTCGACTGTCGAGTGTTGAAACCATCTCTGATATTCTTTATCGCTAACAACATTTTCAAATCATCTAATGTGGTGCACATATTAGCTGAATGTCAATATGATCTTTCATTCTGGGAAGTTGACATAACAAGATTCTAAAAACAAACTCGTGGCAACTATATTGGGTGTACGACTGGCACTATTTCCTTTAAGAACCAATTAGGTATCATAAGAACTGTGTTAGTAAAAAGCCCATTTCATATATCATCCATTCGGGAGGAGCAGATATAACAACAGTGTCAAGACGTGACTTTCAATTTAGGAGGAGTATCAGCAAGAAGATTATGAAGATGACAGCTGTGGACATTCGATTGGCACCATTTTCATCTAAAACAAAATGTACATCATAAAAGGTCTTTTGTTGAAAACCCAATGTCAATGTGACTTGCAGTTCAGGTAGAGTTGCGAATACAACTTTTTAAGATTACTGCCACGACGGCCATAATGGCAGTAGGATAAGCACTAGTTATATTTAGAATTTGCTAAATACGATATAAAGTCTTTCAGTGAAAAAACCCATTAAAATCAACTCCCATGTAAGAGGAGTAGGAAGCAATAACACGATTTTCAAGATGGCCAATGTGGTAGCCATATTGGACACTAGGTTGGTGCAATTTACAATTACACATCACAATAAGTCTTTTAGTGGAATCCCTATTATAATATGGCCATTAAATTAGGATAAGTAGCGATAATAATAGTTTGAAATTGGCTGCCATACCGGCCAAAACAGACCTCATACTGGCCCCGTTTAAATTTATGACCAACCAGACATCGTAAGAAGTCTTTTATTGAAAGTCTCATGTTAATGGGATCATCCATGAAGGCTAGCAACAAAAACAAGGTTTAAAAAATATCCGCTGTCTCAGCATATTGGATCTCCAAGCAATACCATTTTTACGAAGTACAAACTAAACCAAAGGTATAAATGTGGGTGTAAAGTTTAATGTCAATCATATAATTAACTTACGCTTAGCAGCTATAATAATCATATGTTAAAGGACGGACGGACGGACGAAGCTCGTCCAATTTTGATATAGGATACACATATTTCTGTTACCTTGTTTTCTTGGCAATGGTTCAAAGACAGTCACGAAGAAAAAACTAAAACTACACAGGAAACATGTCCAGAATACAATGTCGCACAATATATATATATATATATATATATATATATATATATATATATATATATATATATATATATATATATATATATATATATATGGAATATATATATATATATATATATATATATATATATATATATATATATATATATATATATATATATATATATATATATATATATATATATATATGGAATATTCATGAATGCAGTACGTCAGCATAATTCCGGCTGCATGAGTATAATTCTAAAAAATAAACAGGAGTAATTACGAAACTCTCTAGGTGTATACCTCATTCCATATCAATATACGGAACAACAATATTCCGCAAACTGTAAATAATGTACTGAAATTCGAGTTAAAACTGACCAACATGAGATCAATTATATATATATATATATATATATATATATATATATATATATATATATATATATATATATATATATATATATAGAGAGAGAGAGAGAGAGAGAGAGAGAGAGAGAGAGAGAGAGAGAGAGAGAGAGAGAGAGAGAGAGAGAGAGAGAGAGTTACATTGACAGATGGAGATATAAAGAACTACTGTCTGCTACGTTACCTGTGAAAATCCAACACGTTATTGTTGCCTGGAAACTTGTGAAATCTAGTTCGGATGTACAGAAGAGTACCATGTTGTGGAGAACACTAAAAAATGCGAATCGTTCACAAAATACTGTGACAAGGATGAACATTACGGAGAGAGTACACACATTATACCGTTGGATAGGAACCTCGTCAATTCTGATGATGGAGCCATTGCCACTGCGGGTCTTTTCATGAGGAGCCACTGACAACAGGGGAGTACGTGTCGAAAGTTGTGGTGTTTCAGCCATTTATGTGCCTTAAAAATAAATATTGCACATCTTGTCTCAAATGTAAGAAAGAAGAAAGTTTGGATACAATCGCCAACTACGTACGGGTGAGCCATGTAGAAATGTATGGCGATACCGAGACAGAAGATGACGGCAACTCGTGTCTAGTATACAGCGTCATCATGCTCCACATAGAATGTTCGCTACTGGTACAAAAAACAGGTAATAATATATGTAAATATAGACTTCATCAGTTTTGTATCCCCGAAATATAGGAAGCGTGATTGCATCATGGGCTATATCAGTAACTTGAAGATTTATGAAAATAACACCAGTTAAGTTATGTTGTTCTTAAACTCGTTTTCCTGGGCTATATTTAAATAGTCAAACAATTTCTCATGTGATCCAGTTCCAAAAGAATTCAGAATCTATTAATATTTTCGTAACGTAACAGTAATGGTAACCACGGGTATTGGAAGAAACCTTGGCATGAGGACGGTAGATTGATAAAACATTTAACAAAAATTGTGAAATATAAAGTTAAAAGCAAATACTTAGGATATTGTCGTAATTAACTAGATGTAGGAATCGAGATTGGTAACATTTTATCTCGGAAAGATCAAGGCTTCTAAATAACAAAGAAATGACGGCTTTTCTTCTGCTTGCAGAGCACAAGGTCATATAAACAAGGAAACAAAAAGGTTCGTTGTAGTACAAGTTTAATATAGGATATACATAATTTCTGGTACGATGCTTCCTAGCCAACAGTTCATAGATGGAACACGACAAAGGACTAAAATCTGCTCTGGAAAGATGTCCAGAATACAAAGTCATGCTAAACGTATATGGGGTACAATGACCTTGATTAACGTGTGAATCCTTACTTGGATGAGCCAAAAGAAACGAGAGTTCCACAGCGGTCAGAGAAATTCTCACAAATATGAAATAAATTTATATGGGATATGCGCGGCTTTAAACGTTTCAGGTTTTGTTTAAAAACGTTTTCATTAAAGGAACTAATTATAAAGCATTCTGATGAAAGTCACAATGTCCATATCAGGTATGGATAAAGTGTGTGTGTATATGAGTGTGTGTGATTTAGATTTTTAACGTAACTTTAACAATTGTTCAGTCATATCGCTACTATGTCTGCAGTGTGAAAGTTGATAGTGATGTCTAGCACTGGGGCATCATGTCTCAAACATTTGGCATGATGTCCCACCCAGTCACATTATCCTGACACCAGGCTAACCAGTCCTAACACTAACCTCTTAATGCTGAGCGCCAAGTGAGGCAGCTGTTAGTTGTGGATAAAGTACAAAAGCAGTAAGATAAACAAGTCCTATAAGCATGTAAGTCAATGACTAGCGCTGACCCTAGATGAACTCAGGTTTGCTTTAAAATATCGATTTTTATGACGTCATGTCCAAAAGAATCTGTCAATACAGATGGACACGCCGTTACAATTGGAAATTCCCTGAAGTCATTCCTAAAGAACTACTCACGACAAGTTAAAACATTTATCAGTCTTTTGCGATTTTTGTTCCTTTCATTTTCAATGACGGATTACTGTTGAGCTAGCGTTATATTCAGGTAAAATCATATATGATTGGAGGATTATTCCATGAATTAAAAGTTAATCGATCCTGAAGAAATACTAGGTTACATCTACCTAACAATTTACACGCTTTAAAAATCTAAGTTTGACATTCCGGTGTGCCGAGTGGAGTAAAGTGCTCGCCTTTACAGATCACCGACATTTCATCTCTGATTGCGTGTGTTCGATTCAAGTCTAGTGCTCGACCAAGGTTTGCTAATAGCTTCCCGTCGGTTTTCTTAATGGGTTTTCAGGATTTTTCCTTCACCAAAAACATTCATTGGCCTGCCATACGCTCAAAAATGGCGTTAAAAACGTAACAACCATCCAACAAATATATAATTTGGAGTGCGTTTTTCCTTAGTCAAAATGTGTGCTTCTTTGTCTCTCAATATTTCGACCTATTCAAAATTAGATATACATTAAGTACTTCAGTCAGTTTATTTCCGAGACAGTTTCGCTATCGAGGTCATCAAAACACATGAATCTGACGGCTTGTTTCAGAGGTAGGGTTGCTTTTGGGGTATACTTTATTTCAAAATTTAGCATATCTGTCATAAAACAGTTAAACATATTTAAACATATTGAAATGGCGCAGACAGAAAATCAAGCTGAAAGTAGCATGAAGGAAATGGCAGAAGGTACCGTGTGTGTGATTTGAATATTTAACGTAGCTTTAACACATTTTCAGTCACATCGCCAAAAGGTCTGCAGAATAAAAGTTTATAGTGATGCCCAGCACTTGGGCATCATGCTGCGGACGTGTAGCACGAGGTAGAAGGTACAGACCCAACCTGATCCGAATATGGATGAATTGTCTGCTATATATGTTTACATTTTGTTTAAAAATATGCCAATATTTAACGTAAAGCTGGAGGATAATAGACGTGCGATACAAGAGAAACCGCACACAAACATACTAGTACATATGAATCGTTAGTGAATAAAATAAAAATTACGGGATATTGATCATTCAGGGAGGAACTGTACAAAATTAATGCATTAATTGTCAGAGGAGATGAATTGTCATTCCGAAGGCTGTTGGAAGAATCAAGTTACAAAAATACAATAGGTCCACTTTGGCATGCAAAATACTACAAAAGGCTCAGGATTTTATACTTTTTCAGGTAATAATGTTCGAATTCCAAAGACTGGTCATCCGCAGTATGTCAAGAAGAATTAGACATTTTTATATCAAATCATCAATGATTCCTTGAGAATGAAATAATTCTAATTTTTTTCTCCTTCTTAGCGCAGCTCTAGGATTATAGAATGAAATACGATTGCACGTGTCTTTCTTGTGATAAGTACTGACACAAATGTATCAGGGTTTCAGACAGGGTAAGACAACAAGAACAAAATTCAGAGGATGCACAACAGACTGGGGCCAACGACCGTCACAAATCGTAATCACAGAACCTACTGGAGAATATTTCTAGGGCCAAAAGTTCCGTCCTAGGTTATGAAATTATACATACAAGAGCCGAATGGGGTGGGGATGCAGATTTACGGGCTCCAATGCAATCAGGCTAAACAAAACAACAAACATAAGTTTATTGGGTACTATGTCCGTATTGAGTAAATAGACACAACCACTTTTACTTTGGTGCCCTTTCGAGGAAGGTCAGGGCCATTTTGCAATGTGGAGACCCCTCTCCCAACTCTTGACCTGATCCAGCCCTGAGTATCCTATCTACACACTACATACATACAAACATATCTCGTATACAGTGTATTAACGCTGTAACCATGTTTTGGGTTTAGTTCATGTCACTGACAATATAGTAGACAGCAAACTCGAGATGGTGGGTCGGTAGACCAACAAGTTGGTCTCCACTTTTTTTCTGTCAGAAAAAGAGAAAGCGGAGACCTACACATTAGTCTAGTGGATAGGGTGCAATTCCCCCTGACGCCATTGCAAATCAGGCGCGGTCGAGATTTTCATTTTCTTGTGCAGCTGAAATTATTAGTTTTTCATCTTTACCTAAATGTAATGCGGGCAAGTTTTCACCAAATTTATATTTAGGATGAGGGTTGGGGTAACTGACAAAACCAAAACTGGTCTCAGTAGCAAAGTCGTGGCCTCACTGAAGAACATTGCCCCCCCCCCCACTCGGGCTCGCATTATTGCTTACAATGTCTAAGCTAAATATTGTTACCAAAAATATTAAGCTTTGCAACATTCATATTGAAATATCAGCGCTTATTCTTAAGTAGGTCGCGAGAAATGAGAGAACTGTCATCCGTTGTAGTATTATTTAGTACATGTATGACAGGTAAACTGCAAGCAGCGATACGAATCCTTGTGTGCTCCCCCGGCACCTCGAACCCTCGTGTTGCCCCTGAGGGTAGGTTGTAACGAACACCTTTTCAGTAATATTCGTTAATGCTTTTAATTATGGTACTCACCCTTCAGTGTTCTCCTCCAAAACTTCTACAACACCTACCACCTTGTTTAGTCTGTGTAAACACTTTCATCAACCTTGACATTGTTGGAACATGTACATGCTGTAAATAATCTAATATCCGAATCATTTTTATTCTATTCCATAACAGGAATCCTTATATGACCTGTCTTACATGGCATCAGTAATTATGGCATCTCAAGTGATCCACTTTAACGGCTGACAGATTAGGATGTAAAGAATCTAAACTTTGTACCTATACACATTCTGTACACACAAATGTGCGCATATAACATTTTAGCACATTTAAACAAAACGTGTAGAGGTACACATTTTTCCTAATTTGAATAACAATTGGTCGACTACTACTAACTTTACTATAACCAACTTAAACTGCTTATATTGTGATGTGATTATGATTTTTAAAATAGCTATAACAATTTTTCAGTCATATCGCTACGATGTCTGCAGTGTGGCAGTTTATGGTGATGTCTAACATTGGGGATCATGCTGCAGACATGTAACATGATGTCCCACCCAGTCACATTATCCTAATACCAGGCCCACCAGCCCTAACACTAACCTCTTATTGCTGAACGTCAAACGAGGTAACTGTCAGTTCCATTTTTGTAAGTCTATGGTATGACTCATTAAGGGATCGAACCCACGAACCCCCGCATCTGAAGCGGACGCTCTAACCACTAGGCTACCAGAGCGGTTTTACAAACTTATAAGTCATAACAGGTAATAACTAAAACTAGTTAGCTATCCTTTCACATTAATAAATTAAAAAGAACAGTAGTGCTCTCGGATAAGAATTAACCTCGCGCATTATTATATTTGTATCTAGGACAACTAAACCACTCATAATTTGTTTATATTAACATAGAAAGAAAGCGGAAGGAAACATACTTGGGGTTTATATTAACAACATTTTGAAATTCAGTATTTTGTCGAAAACGTTAGTACATCTCTTTATCTCTCTTGTTTCATATCTTGTACACAACAATATTTTGATTGACTTATCACATGTACAATATTGTATTTACATATATTTAATAAACATGTATAATTGATTCGTGCAGCTTATCAGTTTAAATTAGTTAATATTACCATTTAGCTTGCATGCTGTACAATGTATCTTAGTTTGTGACTTTTGTAATTATGGAAGCGAAAAAAAAATGTACGTCTTATTTGCGTAAATTGAAAAACGTTTCTGATTTATTGCTTGCCACCAACGTGTAATAGCGCCTTTATAAATGAATAATATTGCATACATTCTTTCATTTCAGCAACAAATATTTCTTTTTCTCCTTTTGGTCACTTTGTTAGGAGGCTCGTAGGAAAGTCGAAACATGTGTATTCGGAATGCTTTTGCCTCACAGATTTCCGAAGAATATACAAATTCCAAGTTTCGCTTTCTTACACCCCAAAACATCTATTGATCATTTTGGTTTCCCCCACCCCCACCCCACCTCCATATTTAAAGGCTGATCACTTATGGAGTAACAACATGTGTAGACCTGTCTAATGAATATCGCTTAATACACAATATACGTCCATACATCCGTTACATACAGAGAGAGAGAGAGAGAGAGAGAGAGAGAGAGAGAGAGAGAGAGAGAGAGAGAGAGAGAGAGAGAGAGAGAGAGAGAGATTTGAAGGTTTCTACATGGACAACTTACTTAATTCGATCATTCGTTGGATTATTCATAATAGGAAGAGTTTTAAAGCTTTTGACATATCATTTTCTTTTTATAATTTAACTTGATTTTAGTCAATTTCGTCCTGCATTACACATGATTAAAACTTCACGTACAAGATAATATCGACTTTAGTAAAGAAAAGTCATGGCATATATCTAAGTTGAAATGCTAAACACCGTTTCCTTATGCAAGTCACTTCTGATTTTGAAAACAATATGTTCTACGTCTAATGCTTGCTGTATTACAATCATAAATATATGTTATGTGTTGTTATATGATGCAATCTTCAGGTCACCATAAGATATATAACGTTTTAATTTCAATAAATATGGTACAGTAACGGTTGAGGTCTTTATGCTTCTAGTTTAATGACTATGGTTGGAAGAATGCAGTAAACTCCAACGCTAAAATTCTTTTCAAAGATAAAAGAAAATACATTTATTAGCAAACATATCAATGAAATATATATATATATATATATATATATATATATATATATATATATATATATATATATATATATATATATATAGTTCATATACAAACAATACTGTCATACAGGTTAGAGAAATTAAATTCGTACTCTACCGAGTTTCGAACCCAGGTCCGCAAAGAAATGGCACCCATCGCCTTGCCCGCACGCACCAGCCCATATTCCGTCACGACTAAGCACGCATCACCAAAATACGATGGCAATGAGTCGGTGTTATAAGAGTTCGAGCGCAGCAGACACACTCGCATGACGACCTATACACACACAAACACATTCTTTCCAGATTCCTATGAAAGAAATCAAGGAATATAGGATTTTTTTATTACAAAGAATTATAAATATATACCAGACAGAACAGACTCTGCTATCCCTGGATTCTGTAGTAGATTCTTTATAATAGTTGGCAGAATTTAATAGTTTAATACAAACAATGCTATCATACAGGTTAGAGAAACTAAATTCGTACTCTACGGAGTTTCGAACAATGGTCCGCGAGTAAATGGTAAATGGCACCCATTGCCTTGCCTGCACGCACCAGCCCAATATATATATATATATATATATATATATATATATATATATATATATATATATATATATATATATATATATATATATATATGTATATATATATATATGTATATGTATATGTATATGTATATGTATATATATATATATGTATATATATGTATATATATATATATATATATATATATATATATATATATATATATATATATATATATATATATATATATATATATATATATATCACAGTATTATGATACCACTCTTTGAAGAATGGCTTGTGAAAATATGTATGTAAGATTTAGTGTTTTTTAATACTCTAAGGTTTATTTTTCCAGCATACTATTATTTCAATTTAAAAGTTGGTATGTGTTCAATCCACCACGAGAACAATTGCTTAACTTTACCCTTTCATTATAGCATTTTACTTCTATGAAATGGAATTGATAAGCACATTAATAATGTAGAATTGAGGTTACATAACTTTGAATCGAATACATATAAAGCTGAATTGAACCTCTAGCTTCGTCTCAGGTAATCTCAGGCATTGGTCAATTTTTAAAGCGTGTCGAACACCGGCTTGAATGCTAAACATTTTCGATAACTTTCAAAATTTGAAGAATAAACCAACCGACAAATATTAGAAGAAAAGCATAAAACTGTTTTAACGACATCGCTGAATTACGTAATCAAAAATCCTTATTATGTCTCGAATTAAAATTATCGAAACCGGGCTTAACGGTTGTATAACGGTAACAATTCTACAATCCCTGGTAGGCGGAGTTAAGAATGTTAAGAAGTACAATTATTTCGACTCTATGCTCTTAAAATATGTAGCAGTAAATGAGTGAGAAGCAGCAACCTTTGTAAATTCAACACATATTTTTTCCCCAATAGACAAAGTAACAATGTAAAAAGAACTTACGATATTACTAACTAAATCCCAATTAATCCTAGAATTACTGACACAAGTAGTAATGAATTAAGGTTTGAACAAACTTTAGTGGTATTCCAAATAATTTCCAACGTTAAAGGTGTATATGTGCTTCTAGTGACCTGTCGTTTCTAATGTATTAATGTACCAATGGCCTGAAATTATTATTGTTATTTATGGTGAATATAGTGAAGAATAAAATACATTTTTTCTTCACACTATTCATGGCAGTTACAGAAAAGCAATTTAGTTTATGTTTTTACGCATTTAACAAATCTTTTGTTGAATTCCAGTAATATAATCCTGGGTTTCCTTTTTTTACATTTTTTTTTTACATTCGCTTTTATTCCCGGTTAATGTTTCGGTCCAAGAATAGTATTTAACACTTTGTATTGCTAATGAAGGAATATTTTTTAAAAAATATAATGCAAGCCCAAATAAAACACTGAACACAACAAATGATTCTGCCTCAATATCGTATAGCTTAAATAATTTCTAGATAGAAAAGATTATAAAAAATCAAGAAACGAGAGACGAGCCAGGATGTAGGAGAAAGGTTCATTTTCAGAACAATTCAAGCTATAATTAGACAAGGTCCTAATATTGAATCTACATTCAGAGTCGATATGTACGATGATTAGACGAAGACGATTTGCCAGACAACGATATAGGATTTCAAAACTTAATCAGGCAATGGGGATGAATTCTTATTATTTTGCCAAATGTAATTAGAAGGTGACATTTATAGGATACTGCGAATTAAAAAAAATGTGTACTTAACTGTAATTGTTTATTTTTATACTCGTGGAATTGTCATATTACTTGATTTTGTGAATTGAACCGTTCTGAACTATTTTGATACCGTGATGTGACCTATGACTTAATTCATGGATTTGCCATATAATTGGATTTAAAATGTCAACCATTGTGAATTTTAGTAGATGTAATTAGCACAAAGTAAAATTTGTTACTTTGTTGTGATACATTTCACTCTATAATGCACGTATATTTTGCAGAATATTGTGGTCAATTTTCTTACTTTCCAAAGTACATCTCTGACTTACTGATGACAGGTTACACCTTTAGATCGATCTAAATTGCAAAATACACCTCATCTTCAAGACTTCAACCACTGAAAAATGCACTTGTTCATACTATTCATGCCAGCTACAACAAAGCAAATCAGTTTCTTTTTTTACGCATTTAGTACAATTTAATCTTGATCGGGTGCCCTGGTAACCGATTATCAGATTTAAGTAAATCCATTAGCTGTTTAGTGAAATTTGCATAGCTCTAACTGCACTAGAACTGAGGTAATATGCCAACAACTGGTTTGTGTTAAATCGTCACTGGGGTTTAAGTTCTCAGAAAAATACTCTCCGACAGTCTTGTCTCTTCTTTACAAAATAGACCGCCTTCGGGAGTTCTTCACTCATATTAACAACACAGTACCTATAGGAAACATTAGCCTCGCAGTGTATCCATAGAAATGCATACATGGACGCCATTTCTAAACTGTAGTAGTTTAATGTAGTAAAACAAATGAACATCAAAGAATTTTGGTCAAACATTGACAGTCTTTAAACAATAAAAATTATAGAATCTTAAGAAAGTAGCACATATTGGCTTTGGAGTTGTTTTTGATAAATATAACTATGACATTTGTATGGTCTGATAATTTTATGTTAGTGGAGTTAGCACCAAGAGTGGTACACATGCAACAAAAGATTAAGTTATGTGAACGTAATATACATCATTTTGGCCAAATATTGACTATTTTATCAGCAAAGGATGATACATTGTGTATATGAAGTAACTATCTTGCTATTGTAGGGCATGTCATAACCAAGGATAGAGAACGCTATATGACTCAAGGAATGTGGTTCGGTTTTTGTAGATCACTTTGCATTAAATAGATTTTCTGCTCAGTTTTCATTTCTTTTCTGGTCCTGAAATAATTGTCTTTTTGTACACCTTCTTGGCTTGAAAGTATTCAAACAGTCAATATAGATAAGTTCAGTTACATTCCTTTTGCAGACATGACAGGAATATCGTTAGAAAAGAGCAGTTTTTTAAAACCAACATTTCACATGGACTCTTGCATCAGTCTTTTTATAACCTACTACTGACTGTCAATTAATTATATTTATTTCTGCCCAACTGCTTAATCTGGAATTTCTTAGAAATTTTTAAACAATTCTTATCAAACATTATCACTGACGTTTATGGATAAAATTAATTTATAATATGATACCTGTAGCAATGCACAAGCAACTTGGAGGCAGATAACCCTAAGAAGCTTTTAGAAAATAACACTGGACCAAATTAACGATGGCCGATAGCGGCCGGCAGAATACAAAAGAAAGTAACATGAATTTGTACATGTACATATTTTGTAAGTTACAGAAGAAAATAGTAAAGCAAGATAAATATGTACATGTACACATTTTGCTCAAATGTTTATGTGGCAGTTATACATATAAAAGTAAGAGAGATTTGTACATGTACACGTAATGCTCATATGGTATCACGGTACTAATTGTTTTTCCAGAGACATCAATGCTATTATTTTGTGAAATAAATATACTTTCTATCCTACTTCAGCATGAATGCCACACACTGTCATATAGA